>CP053458.1:100240803-100793303 GCA_022644695.1 Cenchrus purpureus
AATAACTATTGATTATCAATTAAGATTCTAGAGTTAAAATACATTAGTTACATCTAAGCATTGTTAATTTCATGTGCACCAGTCAAGCAATGACACTTATGTCCTTCTTGCTGAACATTTGTGGTGCACATATTATCAGCAATAATTCCACACCTGAATAGACTAATCCAACTCTGCATATAACAAAACATAGTGAGATGCAAACAAGATCCGTCCAACTGCTGCTATGGCTTGTACTTGGAGTAGCGTAATCAGTGTGAAATTGCAGTCTGAAAGAATGTATGATGGACCATTCTTTGTGCAGACACTATCAAGTTCATGCAGATCAGAGATCACAACTACTAGTGTGTTCTTACCGTACGGTCCTGGGAAGTAGGGGTTGTTGTTGAGGCTCATGATCCTAGGAGCTTCAAGTGCTGCCTGCATTCATTCGGAGAGCGTCCATTCAAACACCTCCAAGAGTCAGCACAACAAAAATGGCAGCACATACAGATAGTCTAAATTCAGTAGCAACTAGCAAGTGATTTGACCTGGCAATGCAGACTGAAATGACCCTGGTTGTCCTTGTAATCCACTCCAGCATCTAGTCCATGGATCTTCTCACCAGTCTTTCCCCAAACCTGAAAGAAATCACCATACAAAAGAAAAGAGTTCACTGAAACTGCCAATGGAATGGATAGCAGCGTTTCTTTCTCCTGCCATCATCAGCAACAACACTATGGAATGAATGAAATCTCACCCTCTCCAGCAAGGACGTGTGGTCGATGAACACAAGGTCAACTCTGCGCTTGTAGCAGTGGTAAAACCTCACCCTCTCGTACCTGTCTCCCACCTTGATCTGCATGCAGAGCATAGGAAAACGTTCAGAAGATCTCAACCCAAGCAAAACTAAGTCTCTCAGATCCAGAACCCCACCGTGTACATCACCTTTCTCAGGTCTGCCATCTTTCCCAGTGGCGGCCAAAATCATGAGCGGAGGGCGCGGTGGAGGCGGAGCAGTGCGGAAGCTCTCATGGCCTTGGACATCTCGAGGAGGACCGGAGTTGGGGAGAGCCGAGGTGAGGGAGTCACAGATCTAAGCCAGCGCACACGGCCGCCGCTCCTTGAGGCCGTGATGCCCCAGCTGCCGGTGCCTCACCTCCCAGCGGTGCAGTCAGGGCCCGCTGCGGCGCATTGGGCCTCCCCACACGCGCAGATGGTGCCAGGCTCCAGTTGCCGCGCCTTCAGGTCACTAGGTGCGGGGCTCGCTCTTCCTCGTGTGAGAGGGTGCGGGCGTGCAGCTGGTGGGATCTAACGGGCATAGATTTATTGGTAATGGGCGTTAATGACGTTCGTTACTTTTAATAGTTATGGTAATGGGTCACATAGGTTAGTTACCAATGCGTGACCTATTTGAGGTTTTCATGTAGTGAATGTGCGTAATACCCTACGTCATGTATGCCAAGAGTAGCTTGACTGATTGCATCTGAGTAGAAGGGGTCCCTGCCCCATCTTATATTGTACGGGGGGCAGGGTTACAAGTCAGTTGGTACAGGAGTACTAGTCGAGTACGACCAGGAGAAGGCTATTGTTGATTACAACGTGATTTTTCCTATTCTAGTACTAATCCTGTGATTGCCATGTAGACTATGCCATGGTCCACATGTTAGAGTAGTCTTGGGGTCCAGTCCCCTATACGGGCATGGTCCACCCCTGAGGTGGGCCCATGGATATCTGTACGACAGTGGGAAGGTCACACAAACTACATGTCAACAACCAGGTACAATATTTTCCTCCCCAATTAAGCATCCCCGATGATGCAATTAAAGAGTTTCCTTGTTTGGTTTTGTTACTACTTTGTTGTTTGTTTGAGGATCTGGGAGCTCCCATGAATATCTCCTCAAAAAGCCATACTTGACCAGGGGCGGTTAGACCTCCTCCCTGGGGCGGTTAGACCACTGGCACGGGACAAGACCATGGTCAAACTCAAACTTCCAACCAATTGATCTCCCGATTCACCCAACGGATTGAAGCGAAACTTTGGGAAAAGTAGGATTACCTCATGGGTAAGCCATGTCTAGAAGATCAAGACCCCAAACGCTCTCAATCATGTGGAATCGCGAATCTTAGCCACGAACATCAAGAACTCGTGTTCATCCGAAAAACCACCAAATCGAAGGTGTTCCGCGGAGTTTGTAGGAGCAAGATCACCAAGAAAAGAGACATGAAGTGCTCATGAGTGATTCCTACAAACAAATCTGCCAAGAACCCCCTCAAATCCCACGAACAAAAATTCCTCCAAAAATGCTCCAAAAATAGAGAAAAAGAAAAACGCTCGGGAACACAAGATTTGGACGCCGAATCATCTATACATCAAAGGAATGATTCTCTACAAGCCATGGCTAGCAACCTCCCTTCATCCTACCCACTAGAAAGTGGAGAACAAGAAGTGGAGTGCTCTACCTCTCCCTCTGCAACATGAAGCACTAGCTAGCCTATGGAAAATGAACTAGGGTTCCAAGAGTTTGCTGCCATCTAGCCCAAGGAAGCATTATATAGGGGGAGGCAAAAGTCTAAACTACCCCTAAGGCATAAAAGGAAGATACACGACCTCAAAGGCACTTTGGGAATTTTGTCGGTATCTCCATTTGATGGGCACACATCCACCGCAAACTTGCTTTGCCTCGACACAAGCCTTGCAATCACACCACGTGTCCTCCGCTTCGAAGCTTCCCAGTAGCGCCCACGCGGTCGACCGTTCCTCCCAGGGCGGTCACCCCACCGTCGGTCGGGTTCACCCCGGTCGACCCGGCCCTAGGATGCCGATCGTCTCCGAGTCTTGAGCTCGGTTTGAGGCCCAAACCGAGAAACCCTCCTCCTGATGGTTTTGTGGCCAAACCACCAAACCCCCGCGTGCAAGGCACACCCTCACCACGCCAAGCTTCGAGCACGTCAAGCCTTTCACCTCCGCCACCCGGACGATCTTCTCGGTCTTACCTCGTTCCTTGACTTGACTTCCACCATTGCACCGGCTCCATTGTCCATGACTTTATCTTGCTCTTCTTGCACCATGCGGCCCGCACTTGATCCCATCAGCCATCGGGTCCCTCGAACCTAGCCTACTTGTGTCTCCATCACCCGGAGGTCACCCTGGCATAGACCTTTCGCACTTGTTCTTCACCTGCACCAACGCAAACCAAACCGCAACCAATACCTGCAATACTAGGCCAAGAGTCAGTCCACACAATGTTGTCAATCACTCATCACTAAGGAGCGACCATCCCTCAGTCCTCGGACACACATGGTCCTCAATCTCTCCCTTGATGAGTGCATTGACAACACACATAGTCACCAATGTAAGATAAAAGAAGAAAAGAAAAGAAACTCAAACAAGTGATCAAAAGCCAAAGAACAACAAAAACAAGATCACTTGAAAGAGAAAGCTCTCGATTTGCTGACTCCTCGAGTGGAGGCAAAAGGGTTCGACACCATCGGCAAAAAGAAGCAAAACCAACAAAGCATAGCACAACAAACCAAAGGAGCTCCCCCTACACAAATGCATGCTCTCCCTGAACATGTGCATGCAAACTTACCATAACCCGAGCAACACTGCTCTGAGCGGTCGAGGCCTTGACCTAGGCAGTCGACCGCTCGGGCGGTCGATCCTGCTGCAGGCTAGACCGCCCTGTCCAACCAAAGTGCTCGAAACCTATCCAATGCAATCTGAAAAGGTTCTAAAAATGCCCAGAAATGCAACCCTCATGCAGATTTCTCTCTCTTGTTGACAATGCATGAATCAAGGCAAAATGTGAAAAATTTCAACTACGGGCTTCTCAAATAGACAATGAGCAAAATAAAATGCTACAAATGAGATAATGGTCACCCAAGATAGTCCACAGTTCCATAAAAGCATTGCCATCAAGATAGTAATGTTATATAGGCATATGACAAGGCTATGGAGAAGTTAGGCAATTTTGCGAAAAATTTCCCTCTCATGAGCAAAATCCTAAACATGACCAATTCAAGACAAAATGAGCTAAATCACACAAAACTCACACATGGTCACAAATTCTCATCAAAAGGTCATCACAAACACCCACAAGCTATCTCATGTCATGTCAAAGCCACCGAGCCATGGTAGACATCATGCAACGGTTTAGCACCGAAATTTAATATACCTGAAGCATAAAAGACATGGGAGCATATTTGTCAAGCATAGACATTTCATTTTCAGATTTAAGCATGGTGCATGAAATGCCTTTGCGGCAAAAAGAAGCACATGCTCCGCCACAAGGTAAAACATGGGCTAAACATTCATGATGACAAAAAGGTCTTTGACCTCAAGTGAAAAGAACATGCTTCCAAGCATAAATTTAGCATGACAAAGCCATTTAAGCACAAAAAGAGCATGAGAAGGCTTCTACTCACAAGAGAGCCTATATCTACCATTTTCCAAAATGTAGCTATCTCACATGAACATATAGCAAAACTATCAAGAGCATAGCTACACATCACCAAAGCATATCAAGCATGTCCAAAAGCTCATACATAGCATGTCATATTGATCAATGTATATTAGAGAAGCTCATCCTACCAAATGCATATGACACAAATGCAACATGATGAATATGTACATCAAATGCAACATGCTTATGATACAAAGATGGCTACTCTACCATGGTATATACATCAAGGAAAATGCATGTATGATACATATGTCACATATAGTACATGAGAGCACCAAGATCCAACTCAAAAAGGAAAACACACACCAAGCTCACCTGCAAGCGGGTAAAAGTGACTTGGTCAAGTGGTTTTGTGAAAATATCGGCTAGTTGGTCTTGGGTAGGGACATGGATCAAAGCTATCTTTCCCTTCTTGCCATTATCTCTCAGAAAGTGGTACCTCATTCCTATGTACTTTGTACAAGAATGCAAGACATGGTTCTTGGCTACACTTATGGCACTAGTGCTATCACAAAGGAGTGGGACATGTTTACACTCCTCACCAAAATCGCTCATAGTGTACGTGATCCATAGGAGCTGGGAATAACAACTAGATGCGGCTACATACTCGGCTTCTGTGGTTGATTGGGCTACACTGGATTGCTTACGAGATGACCAAGAAACCAAAGAAGACCTGGCAATTCCCAGAAGTGGACTTCCGATCCAACCGACACCCAGCAAAATCCGCATCAGAATAACCATGAAGGTTGAGGGTAGAAGAGACGGAACACAAAAGACCCATCTCAGGAGTGTAGTTCAAGTACCTGAAGATCCTCTTGACAGCTTGCCGATGTGAACTCCTCGGTGAAGCCTGAAAATGAGCGCACAGACACACACTGAACTGTATGTCCGACCTTGTCGCTGTCAAGTAGAGGAGGGAGCCGATCATGCTCCGATACTCCTTCTGGTCCACAGGCTCACCATCTTCATCCGGATCCAATGCCGTAGTGGTACTCATCGGTCGTCGTCGGCTTGGAGTCACTCATGTCAAACTTCCTCATAATGTCTTTGGTGTACTTGCCTTGATGCACAAATGTCCCGTCCTTGTGCTGCTTGATCTGAAGCCCGAGGAAGAATTGCAGCTCACCCATCATCAACATCTCTAACTCCCTGCTCATATCATCTGCAAACTTCCCTACAAGATCATGAGAGGAGCCACCAAGGATAATATCATCCACGTAAATCTGAACAATTAGGATATCAACACCCTGCCTGAGGAGGAAAAGAGTTTTATCAACTGTGCCCATCACAAATCCCTTGCTTAGCAGAAAGTCTCTCAATCTAGCATACCATGCCCTCGGTTCTTGCTTTAGGCCATATAGTGCTTTCTGGAGTTTGTACACTCGGTGTGGGTATTTCTCAGTCTCAAAGCCCGGGGGTTGCCTCACATACACTTCTTCCTCAATTACCCCATTCAAAAAGGCACTCTTCACATCCATTTGGTACAACTTGAACCCTTTAGCAATAGCAAATGCTAGAAGGATTCGAATTGCTTCCAAACGAGCCACAGGATCAAATGTCTCCTCATAATCTATTCCCTCTTCTGTGTACCCCTATGCTACTAGCCTAGCCTTGTTTCTCACCACCTCACCATCTTCACCCTCTTTGTTTTTCCACACCCATTTGGTACCTATAGGATGGCAATTTGGCGGTGGTTCAACTAACATACACACTTGGTTCCTCTCAAAGTTTTCAAGCTCCTCATGCATAGCATTGACCCAATTTGAATCAGAAAGTGCGTGTCCAATATCCTTGGGATCAAAAGACGCAACAAAAGCAGAATGAGCAAAATGAGAGATTTCTTTGAACCTAGACCGTGTAGTACGTTCATCGGTGCCTCCTATGATCTTGGACGGCGGGTGATCAGCTTGTACCCATCGAGGTGCCTCTCTCCTGGAGACAACCTCCCTCTCAGCTATAGCTTCCACTTGTTCTTGACATGTCGTAGTAGGAGTGGGGGAAGGACCGTCAACACACGTAGTTGTAGTAGTGGAAGTAGAGGGTACACGAGCTACAGGAGGTGCACCATCCTCATCATCATCATCTCATTCACCTTCCTCATCCTCAAAGATCGTCTGTCCAAGCTCATCATCACCTGCACACTCAAAGACATTAGAGCTACATGGCTATGTCTCGTCGAAGGTCACCTCACAAGTCTCCATGATTTGGTTAATCTCAAGATTGAGCACACGATATGCTCGAGAATGATTAGCATAACCAAGAAAAATCTCATCAGAAGACCGAGCCTCAAACTTATCAGGCTTCCCTTTCTTAAGAATTGAAGGACCGATATGGCGACCAGAGAGGGTGGGGAGTGAATGGGAGCCGATTAAAAATTCTTCCCAAGAAGAACTCAGCCTATGTCCCTAAATCACTTCCGACACAAGATCCTCCTACTTGCCAAGATCATGTAGTCACAAAACTACTACTGACCTTAGGAACAAGTCTCAACCACTCAAAACACGCGGAAGCAAATGACTCAACTGAAACTGCAAATACAGACTGTCAGGCAAAAACCAGTCAGACCGGATACTCAAACCAGTCAGATCGGTTTGCTCATACTTAGCCTTTCACATGAAGGGTGAAACCGGTCATGCTGGTTTGGCAATCCGGTCAAGCCGGTTTTGCACAGAAAGCCCCAAAGTAAGAACAAGCCACAATCCGAGCAAACGAACTCGAAACTCGATGAAACTTGGACAAGAGCAACTCCTTCCTAGAAGAAAACAGAACCCAGAAGAATCTTCCCTAAAACATGATGTGGCCCAAACCGATCAGACCGGTTTTCCAAACCGGTCAGGCCGGTTTTGCCTGGGTGCAAGCCCACGGGAAGAACTTCCACTTCAACTCAATCGATCTCCCGATTCGCTCCACGGATTCAAATGAGACTCTGGGGATAGAAGGAGTACCTCATGGGCAATCCATGGCTAGTAGATCAAGTCCCCAAACTCACCAAATCAATAGGAATTGAAAGTCAACCACCAAGAACACTTATCCTCGAGAATCCTTGGTACGCCTCTCTCTGAGAGACCACCTCCCTCTCATCTGCAGCTTCCACTTGTTCTTGACATGTCGTAGTAGGAGCAGAGGAAGGACCGTCAACACACGTAGTCATAGTAGTGGAAGTAGAGGGTACACGAGCTGCAGGAGGTGCTCCATCCTCATCATCATCATCATTTCCTTCACCTTCCTCATCCTCAAAGATAGTCTGTCCAAGCTCATCATCACCTGCACACTCAAAGACAATAGAGCTACATGGCTGTGTATAGAAGATTCGGCCTGGTTCATCTTGTGTCCCTATGTCTCCCAGTGTTTTTCCCTTTTTGGTGATTTTCAGAGCTTTTTCTTGGGAAATTTGTGGTGAAGTTTTGGAGGTGTTTTCTTGCGGGATTCTTGTTGGGTGTCACGTATGAGGACCTTGTGCCTCTTTGCTTGGTGATCTTGCCCTAGCAATCCCCCCGAAATGGCTTCGATTTGGTGGTTTTTCGAGTTCCTCGAGTTCATGACCTAGAGAGCCAAGATTCGCAATTCCCTTTGATTGAGAGCGATTCGGTGGATTTCCTTTGGTAGAGAGGTTCCCCAGGAGGTAACCCAGCTATCCCCGAAGTTTCGCTACAATCCGTGGGGTGAATCGAGAGATCATGCGATGGGAAGTTGAGGGTTGACCCGCGGCCAGTTTTCTAGAAGGGGCGGTCTAACCGCCATAGGGGGCGGTCTAACGCCCTAGTGTTTCCAGGTTGAAGTTTTGGTTTTGCCGGATTTTCCTCTGTGAGTTTGTTCGCCTTGATCAGAGGAGCGTTCTGGTGAAATCTTGGTTGGTTTTGAGCTCGTTTGCAGGGTTTTCCGTGGAGGAGTTTCTTGCTAGGTATAGGAGGTTAGACCGCCCAGGGAAGGAGGTCTAACCGCCCTAGTCCTATTGGTGAAGGTCTCGTTTTCACCAAGATTTTCTGGTAGCTTGCCTGGCCTTGACCAGAGGATCTTGTAGGTGAAGCTGTGGTGTGTTTTGGAGCTCTGTAGGGTGTTCTTTGGTGGTTTTCCTAGTTGCCAGGCATAGGCGGTCTAACTGCCCCCTCCATGCGGTCTAACTGCCCCTGCCAGGGCAGATAGCTTCGAATTGATTCCGCTGCGATTTGTGTGTAGAAGTTTTGGTTGGAAGTGTTGTTTGTTCCTAGGACCAGTAGCACTCTAGTGGCTGCGTGGTCTTGACAAACGGAAGGAAGTGCGCGAAGCGTGTGATTTTGGGTATCTGACCAAGTTCATCTTGTTGGAGAAGACATCTCCCTCAAGAAGAATTTTTATCAGCTCTCATTCACTCCCCCCCCCTCTCTGGTCACCCAAATCGGTCCTTCAGAGAGGAGTCGGTTTCCGATTACCTAAAGCGCTTTAAAGAAGTTAAAAACCGTTGTTTTAATTTGTCTCTTACCGATTTTGACCTTGCTGATCTAGCTGCTTCTTGACAGTTGAAACACGTGTCGCGTTTCGATCCGCAAGTGTACGGATCACGTGTCACCCTTCTTCACTCGGGGATGACCCAAGATATCGAACCGTGGATCGGAAGCAAACTACCTAGGGTTCTCCATCTAACCTACCGGCCTAACCTAACATGAAGTGTTGATTGCAAAGAGATCATACAAACATGAAAGGATGTATGGATCACATCCACCTAGCCATAAAGGTACAAAACCAAAGATAACACTAGCCTACCATCTTCTAGTCGCCGCTCCGGCCAAGGTGACAAACAAATCTAAACTCCTACCATGATAAAGAGTCATCTCTAAGAACTTTCCCATGGACGCCCTTGCAACGTGCGTGTTGACGCCTAAGGTTCCCCAAAGCTTTACCTCAAACGCCCTACCAAGCGCTCTTACTCATAGCTCCTCCTCTTGGTAGGCCGTGCAACGGCTCCCATGGTACTTGCCATCGATCCTACTCAACATTACACGTTTGCTTGGAGCTTTCCCTCCCCTCGTACTATCACTACGCGAAGGTATTCAACACCGAACGACTCTCAAGTGCGTGCACCTAGGTCCGTGCACCACTTCGATGTATCCACAAGATATAGACTAACCACCACGATTACTCTATTCTTACTAAGGGCATATGCTAGCTACACATATGAATAAGCATGCATCGAAGTAGATCAAAGTAAGGAAAAGACATGATTTATATCACCATCGAATGTAGAGTGTACAATTGCCTTGATGAATGCAAGGCATGACTCCGGAACTCCACCATGACTTCACCACGCAGGGCCAACCATGGCGGCTAGGGCATGGCCTAGGCCATCTCCTAGGCAACTCGAGGACTTGCGGCAGTCGGCTTCCTTGCTGTGTGTCTCCTCATTTGGCGGCTCTCTGGTGAATGGATCTGAATGGTAACCTTCTTGGGGCGCCTAGGGGGTTGTATTTATACCCTTGGGGAGCCTTGGGGCGTGCTCCACCTTGCCTTACACGAGATCTTCCTTGGGAGAGAAGTGAACTTGGTTTACATAAACTCAGCCTCGTCCAGATTTTCCTGATTCGCAGCACTTCCTTGCCGGCACAATATCTCCCACGTCCAGACTCCAAATAATGCAAATTCAGTGTCCAGATTGTGTGCCATGAAATTATCTCCAACTTTGGTATTCATTGCTTTCCATGGAAACGAAGATAAGATCCCCAAAACAGCCTCAGAAGATAATTTGTCTGATTTCAGACTGATCTACGCAGCAGGTATTTCAGGGGCCATATCTCCTAAGTCCTTGACCTGAATTGGGCCTTCCGTATGTCCAAATCGAAGCTATCGTCGAGGCGCACAACTTTGGTATTCAAACTTTTGCCATTAGAGGCCATTTAAGTCTCCGAATCTGCACCGAAAGATCATGCTGTTCTGGGCTGCGAGAATATATCTCTCGGGCTGAGTTGATCTCGCTGGTAAACCTCCAAGCCCCCGGAGTTTTACGTGTTGATACTTCGGTCCTTGGGCCATTTGGAGTCATATTCATCATGTGTCTTGACTTGTGCCGGGCTTCATGATCTTCTCCTGAAGTGCTTGATGAACTTATCCCGGAAGTCTCCTCTTTAACGTTAATTTCCTGCGTAAACAATAAACTCCAAAATCGACATACAAGAGTGAACTTGATATCTCTGGGGGGTAGTACCATTAGTTCAGATATTAAATTAGTGCCAATGTTGACGGTAAACTCATAGCTAGGTGTACCAAAATCGACCGTCAACATACCCCCATGCTTAAACCTTGCTCGTCCTCGAGCAAGCCCAAGATCTTTGCTTAACTTGGAAATCAGCGTTGCCCTTCAATGTCTTCCCTGCACTTAGTTATACACAACAAGACATATTGCTCTCTCAAGTATTTAGCATTTAAGGTTCAAGTCTTGACCGGCTACTTCATCATGGAAGATAGACTAGCATTAAAGAACAAGCCACAATGAAACAAATATAGTGCTCTCAAACTTTAGCAAACTTCAAACCTTTACCTTGTTGCATCGTGAAGAGTTTTCAAAAAGTTGCACATCTAACATAAGTGAGGTTTTCTTGCAAAAGCTCATGGAAACACTCATCTCGTCAAGTCACTCAAGCCTACACTAGATTATTCTCAACCAATTCTACTCATAGATGGAACTCGAAAGCTTATGTGGAGCTTGGTAGGTAAAAACAACCCTAGCAAAACATTATACTCGAAATATTGTCAAACTAAGAGAGAGATCTATTGGAATTACCGAGACTAGTCAAAAAGGTCATGGAAAATAAATGTTGGGAAGAGAGAGAGATGGAATACACACATTTAGAAAGGTGGACATGTGCAAGTGGCAAATGGGTGATCCCGAGACATGAATGAAGTTCTCGTTATCGGATTGCACATGATTGGAAAAGATTGAGTATGGACTTGTCTTCAAAGCTCTCTAAGATTTAAATGAAAGCTAAAAAGAACTGAGGAGCATTTTTATTTTTCTCCCTTTTGTTTTTTCTTTTCCTTTTTTTCTTTCTTCTCTCCTTTTTTTCATTCATCATTCATTTTTTTCTTCTTCTTTTTTTATTCATCATTTTTTTATGCTCCTCCGAACTTTTAAGCAACATAGTACTTGCTATAGCAGTCCTCTATGATGATCACGGTGTGTTGAAGGGGTCTATGGGAGTAGTGAGATCTATACTCCTGAAAAAGCATGGTGGCTAGCCTTAAGCATCAAAGTATCATCAACACTAGATTGCTCATCCTCCCCCATGCTTAAATGATTGCTCATCCTCGAGCATAGAAGTGAGGGGACCTATGGCTGCTAGAGAAGTACAAAATCCTTGTGTTCCTCTATAAATCTTTTGAAATCTTCATGGCCATCCTCCATGTCAAAACTCTGCATGATCTTGCGTGCATTGATGAGTCCCTCCATATGTTATATATCTTGAAATCGTGACAGAAAATCTTCAGAAAATTCATCGAAAGATCATCCATACTCAATTTGGGTTGTGGTCAAGGAGGTAATCACAAAAAGATGTTTTGGGTTTAGGGTGGATGCCCAGCGAAGTTTGTGAAATTTCCAATGTAGAAACTCACAATGCATGGACAAAAGTGGCTTGCAAGAAAAAGATGCGCAAAGGAATGACCAGCTTCTTAGTCTCGTACCACAGAAATCAATCCTAATCCAACTCATCAAGATATAAGTTTGCAAACTAAAGGTTACATCATGAAGTACTTGTATGTGTATAGGCTTTGGTAGGTAGAGCCTTGCAAGAGATTCACAAATGTAGATAGCATAATAATTTTAAATAAAACAAGTACAAGGCATAGGTCATCGGTAAACTTAAATCAAAGAGCAAGATAGAGTATGTGGGTCTAAAAATTAGTCATTTAACCTCCACAAATGAAAGAGCCGGTATTTAATCAATTTAAGTTCCTTTTAATAGAGAGGAAAAAGTCATGTCATATAAAATATTGTGCAAATAAAACAAGCGGCAACTTTCATCACTTTTCCATAAGCAAGACCATAAAAGATATCGTCGTGGTGAGCTCAAGTTAATGGTGACCATGATTTATTGAAAAATAAAACTAACAAACCTAGGTTGTCCTCCTAGTAGCCATGTTATTGATCGAGAGATAAATACAAAGGTTGTTTATGGTTGAAAGCATATATATATATGCAAGCATTTAGAAGGAGATGAACAAAGATAAAGTTAAGGGCGAGTTACCATCCTTTTCAATACTCGTAGTGAAGTGTGGCCTCCCCCATGCTTAAGCATTGTGCTTAGCATGGAAAAAGAATGATGAGAATCTTGTGGTGAAGGTGATCCTTGAACTTTATGTGGCCTTTTCCTTTCCGTCCTTCAAATCCTCCCCCATGCTTAGCATGTTGCCAAGTGTGGAAGAACTTGAATCGCTCATAATTCCCTATTGCCATGTGTTTGAGAATCATCTTCACTTCCTTGCCTTTGTTACCTCAGTTGTCCTTCAACTTCTTTATTATCAAGCCATGGATCCAACCCTTCATCATACCATCATCACCTACTTCCTTGTCGCTCTTGTTGCTGCCTCATCTTCCACAGATTTTCTTCTTCTTCTAAATAGAAAATGTACTGAACCACCACTCCAAATTGAAGTTCATGAAAATATATTTCCAACGAGCCATCATTCGCATGAAACGGGTTCCGAACAAGAGAGTTGTGCCTATTTTACTCCGGCGATGCAATCTGTCACGAGTATTTTCAGAACGCGCTGCACCCAGTGTTTATGTTATATCTTCTTGTACAGGTCTTTAAAATTGATGATTCTTGATGCGTAGAAAAGAAGGTTTGAAGGAGCTTCTGAATATTAACTTTTCTTCCACTGTACATTTCTGAACCCGTGCTCAAACCTTGATGGAAACAGCGACTTCCCTCTCAAGCCTTGTAGATGACTAACGATCTTGATTGCAATTGGTCAAGGACTCATGAGAACACTTCGTCATGCCTGCAAAACAATTCAAATGCACATTCCACCCCCGGGGTGCTGGTCGGGAGTAGAAACAATTGCCAACAAACCAAAGACATCTCTAAGATCTTAACTTGTGGCATAGCTTACCTAGTAAAAAGAAAAATAAGAACCTAATGATTGTACGTGCGTGTAGGTGAAAATGCAAATGAAAGGAAGGAATATAAACAATGACAATGTTTGCACCAAGTTCTAAACACCATGTTTACAACTAGATTGCTTTATTTCTATATAACCATAAAGATTTAACCAAGGTCAAAACACCATGTTCATTTCAAGGTTAATAATTCTTTATAGTGTAAGAGAAGTAGGGCGCATTGCGAAGTTTATAAACCAACCTAATGCAATATAAATCAACAAGGCTTTATAAAACTGAAATGATGATTGTCCGCAATCAAGTCCAAACACCATGTTTACACAAGATTACAAAAGAAAATGCCACGTGTGAAGCAATATCTTGGAAACAAAGCATTCAAAAAGTTTTACGAAGAAGCCAAGCTAACCTATGCATGATAGAACAAAGGGGTTGATGTACAATGCAAATGCAAAGGGGTTAGTAAAAAGGGCCAACAATGTTTGAAAAGGCTTTCGATGTCGTTCCTCAATAATGATAAGCAAGTCACTTTATGTGAGGCAGAGTCTTGTCAACAAAATCTTTTATCAAAAGACCTAATCAAACATGCTAACAAGGTTTTAAGGTAAGGCTTATGGGTATCCTATATTTTTGGCTTAAGACAAGAATTTTGAAAAGACAAGTAGGGTGAAGAAATTCTATCTAAGGTGGTTTTGAAAAAATAAAAAGAAAACAAGGGTTAGATTTTCGGATGAAAAACAAACCTATGGTTTTAGGATTACTAAAGGTATGAGGGGCTTTCCCTAAGGGTTTAGGATGAGGCTAGTCAAATTTTTAATTAGAAAAGGGATAGAGATTGAAGTCGATCCTACCTTTGTTGGCTTGGGTGTTAGGTGTGGTTTGATAGGAAGGTTTAGGCAAAGTTGTTTTTTTTCACAAGAAGGGTTATAAAAATAAAATGCAACATGCAACACAATGCAAGGGTGGAGAACAAAGTGGAATGAAGTGCAACATGATATGAATGACCAAAATGATATGACATGATATGGTGGTGATCTAAACCAAAATAAAAGTTAGTCTAAGTTAACTAGCCACAAGTTTAGAATCAAAAGGGATCATGCTTCATATTTCTCTCTAAAAAAACACAAAGAAAAAGACTCTAAACACTCACACAAAAAGGTCTACATGTTTTCCAAAATCAAGTAGCAAAGTGCTCCCTCAATATCTATTAAAGCATACAACATGTGGTTGTGACATTTATTAGAGCATTGGTACAGTGTTACTTGAAGTTTGAAAATAAAGAACACAATGTAGACTATCATAGTTTATATAGATATATAAAAAGATCGGGTTGCATCCCGCAAAGTGCTTCATTTAAAGTCATAGAGCTCGACTTTCTCACGTACCTTTTTGTTGTCGTGTAGAGATGGTTCTTTGTGCGAGAATCCAAAGTATCCATGCAGCTTGATGTTGCCCTTTGGAAATCCGTCGTGGTTCGCTTCCAACATCATCATGTGTTGAGTGGTGCCCCTTGTGTCTTCATTCATCCATGCTCCAGAGGGTTTTGCTTCTGTCCTTAGCTCCTGAATTTGATCACGTATGCATTGTGGAACTGTTGCCCTATCTTCTATTTATTGTCATTATGTCCATCTCCTCTATCTTGTTGTCATCGCCTAGTTACTGCCTCTTCTTCATGGATTTACCCCAGCATCTAGAACAGAACATATAACAAAATATAGTTCTATTGAAAAATTTATAAAATTACCATTCCAACGAGTGGTCGAACGTCTCAATCGGAGTTCAAATGAGGGAATTATGCCTGTTTGATTTCAGCGCTGCGTGCTGTCCAGGATAATTTCAGGACGTGCGGTGCTCGATGATTTGACCTTATCCGCTTGTAGGGACCTCCGATTATTTTGCCGCTTGATTCGTTGGAACATAGACTTCATGGGGCTTTTGAAAATCCAAATATATCCTATTGTTTTTTCTGCTGAGGTTGTACTAAACATCTCGATGACATCATTATCCTTTCGTCCATCGATCCGGAGATGTACGTGTGAACTTCATCTTATAGTCTTTTAGGGCACCATGTGACGCATCCCTTGGCTTCAAAAATCATTACCATCGCTGCATGAGCATGATGACAATGGGATCCTTCTACATCATGCTTGACGTGGTCGTTTCCGAAACCAATAGCTTGAACACACAAACCTCCAAAAGGCATTAGTCTAAAAACTTAATTGACACATAGGCATACCTTGTTCATCTTCATTTGCTTTGGGTGTGGGCTCGATAGCGGATCATTGCGTAGCCATCAACTTGGTTGAGCGAGGTTGGACTTGTCGAAGTCCGAATGTTGAAAACTTCTCGATCGCTTTGTGTCTAGGGTTTTACCTGCATTCAAGGATACAAACAAGAAACACAGGATATATGCAATAATAAAATTAGGGTTAGTTAAAAATAAAGATAGATCGCCCTAGGGTTCGAGTTCCAATCCCCGGCAACGGCGCCAGAAAAAGGGGTTTGTTGACGGTTGAAACACGTGTCGCGTTTCGATCCGCAAGCGTACGGATCACGTGTCGCCCTTCTTCACTCGGGGATGACCCAAGATATCGAACCATGGATCAGAAGCAAACTACCTAGGGTTCTCCATCTAACCTACCGGTCTAACCTAACATGAAGTGTTGATTGCATAGAGATCATACAAACATGAAAGGACGTATGGATCACATCCACCTAGTCATAAAGGTACAAAACCAAAGATAGCACTAGCCTACCGTCTTCTAGTCGCCGCTCCGGCCAAGGTGACAAACCAATCTAAACTCCTACCATGATAAAGAGTCGTCTCTAAGAACTTTCCCATGGACGCCCTTGCAAGGTGCGTGTTGACGCATAAGGTTCCCCAAAGCTTTACCTCAAACGCCCTACCAAGCGCTCTTACTCGTAGCTCCTCCTCTTGGTAGGCCGCGCAATAGCTCCCACGGTACTTGCCATCGATCCTACTCAACAATACACGTTTGCTCGAAGCTTTCCCTCCCCTCGTACTGTCACTACGCGAATGTATTCAACACCGAACGACTCTCAAGTGCATGCACCTAGGTCCGTGCACCACATTGATGTATCCACAAGATATAAACTAACCACCATGGGTACTCTATTCCTACTAAGGGCATATGCTAGCTACACATATGAATAAGCATGCATCGAAGTAGATCAAAGTAAGGAAAAGACATGATTTATATCACCATCGAATGTAGAGTGTACAATTGCCTTGATGAATGCAAGGCATGGCTCCGGAACTCCACCATGGCTTCACCACGCAGGGCCAACCATGGCGGCTAGGGCATGGCCTAGGCCATCTCCTAGGCAACTCGAGGACTTGCGGCAGCCGTCGGCTTCCTTCGGCGTGTCTCCTTCGATTTGGCGGCTCTCTGGTGAATGGATCCGAATGGTAACCTTCTTGGGGCGCCTAGGGGGTTGTATTTATACCCTTGGGGAGCCTTGGGCGTGCTCCACCTTGCCTTGCACGAGATCTTCCTTGGGAGATAAGCGAACTTGGTTTCCATAAACTCAGCCTCTTCCAGATTTTCCTGATTCGCAGCACTTCCTTGTCGGTACCATATCTCCCACGTCTGGACACCAAATAATGCAAATTCTGTATCCAGATTGTGTGCCACGAAATTATCTCCAACTTTGGTATTCATTGCTTTCCTTGGAAATGAAGATAAGATCCCCAAAACAGCCTCAGAAGATAGTTTATCTGATTTCGGACTTATCTACGTAACATGTATTTCGGGGGCCATATCTCCTAGCTCCTTGACCTGAATTGGGCCTTCCATATGTTCAAATCGAAGCTATCATCGAGGCGCACAACTTTGGTATTCAAACTTTTGCCATTAGAGGCCGTTTAAGTCTCCGAATCTGCACCGAAATATCATGGTGTTCTGGGCTGCGAGAATATCTCTCGGGCTGAGTTGATCTCGCTGGTAAACCTCCAAGCCCCCGGAGTTTTACATGTTGATGCTTCGGTCCTTGGGCCATTTGGAGTCATGTTCATCATGTGTCTTGACTTATGCCGGGCTTCATGATCTTCTCCTAAAGTGCTTGATGAACTTATCCCGGAAGTCTCCTCTTTAACGTTAATTTCCTGCGTAAATAATAAACTCCAAAATGACATACAAGAGTGAACTTGATATCTCTGGGGGGTTAGTACTGTTAGTTCGGATATTTAATTAGTGCTAATGTTGATGGGAAACTCATAGCTAGGTGTACCAAAATCGACCATCAACACTGCTAAAGGATTAAGATCTGCTATTAGAGATAGATTAGAAGGTATAGAATTTCATTCTCTTGCTAATGTGCTTGTCAGAGGTATGGCACAAGAATTAAAATTGAACAAGGAAAAAGAACACTCTAAGCCTCGTCGGTCTAATATTCATATGATTGAGTATGATTCCGATAGTCCAGACGACGAGAATGAGGTGTATGTTGCTGAATTTGTGTGGCCTTCAAAGGCTAAGGCTAGTTCTTGTGCATCACTTAAGCCGGCTACTAAAGGTCGGAAAGAAGAACTAAAATTTACTTTTGATGTTTCTAAGAGTGATCGTATTTTCGATGAATTACTTAAGCTTGGAAATATTAAAATTTCTCATACTATGCCTCCACTTGATGAAATTAAACAACATGCATATTGTAAGTTTCATAATTCTTATTCTCATGCCACTAACGATTGCAATGTGTTTCGTCGTCAGATTCAATCGGCCATAAATGAAGGTCGTTTGATGCTTCATGAGATGCAAGTGGACAAGCAACCTTTTCCTGTCAATACCATGGAGTTGCAGCAGCCCAAGGTTCTGGTTCAACCACATCAAGTCGAAGCGACCAAGGGCAAGAATGTGGTGGTCGGGGAAGCTAAGCCCGATTTGAGGGGAAAAGAGTTGACAAGGGAAGTGGCATATGAAAAGACCCCTGATGGCAGAGAGACATTCAAGATTACTGTCAAAGCTTCTGGACATGGGTGGCAAGGATTGTCCGCGCCATCTGGTCAGCAATCAACCGAACCTGTTCAGGACAGGGTGGTTAGACCGTGATGAGGGGGCGGCCGCCGCCCTGCCATGGTCGCCCAAAGATGCTTGTTCCGAAGCGGCCGGAAATTGGAAACTGGAAGCTCAATGTGGCAAAGAATCAAGGGAGTGTCCCAAAGCCAAAGGTCACATTTGATATGCTATTTGACAAGTACTCTAAACAAATGGCCGTTACGAGCGATCGGTCGTTAAAAAAAGGATGAGGTCACCTCCGCATCAAGAGAGGCCATCATCGCCTCCCAGAGCAGCTATTAGGTTCAAGGGTGAATCACCTCAACAAGGGCGACACTTTACTCCAGCTTGGACTCCAGATCTGCCTCGTCAAATCTACGACGACAATGGAGTGATGTGGGTGCCATATCAGGAGTCCTTCCATCCTGGATGGGGAGGACCAAGGAGACCAGCTTTTGTCAGGATTTCACAACCTGCACAATATCGCTGGGCGCCACGCCAGTCTGGACAGGGTCACCAGGACCACCCGGTCGACCTTCTATATGCGGACCGCCCGCCTAATAAAATTCAAACTCCTCCGAAACAGGTGTACAAGCCCAAGGTCAGAGAGGAGGAGGTTCAAAAGATGGACATTGACCCAGAGAGGACTACCAGCTTTGATATTATCCAGATTGGGACAATGAACGTTCCCGTTGAGAAAAGTGGCAAAGGACCAGTTGTGTTGAACAATTAGGTTATGACACCTACTCAGAAGGGATCTGTTGCTGCTAATGATCATGAGGCCAGCGGAAGCAAATCTCGTCCGGAATACTTCTTCCCAAGGTGGTGTCCTCCCGGTTTGACTCACACTCAAAGGAGGAAGCTTCAGCGTTTGAGGTTGTGGGAGAAGAGAGAGAAGGAACCGGAGAAATAGAGGGACGAGATCTTCAATAGCTACAGGCCCATGGTGCCGCAAGAGAAGGAGTAGAGAGCCAAGACAGCACCTCAGGCAGAGGCGGTCAAACCGCCAGAGGAGGAGGTTAAACCGCCTGAGGCGGTCAAACCGGCTGACCAGGCGGTTAGACCAGGTTCACCAGAGACGCCGCCCGATTTCGCTTCTTCAATCCCCATGTCTTGTGATGGTGAGTTGTCATCGGTACCTGCTCCAGAAGACGACGAGCAACTTGTGGATTACAGTTCTTCTCCAGAGTGTATGAACCTTGATATTGATGTGGTTCGTTTATTCGTTGATGGTTCGGTGCCTACGGAAGACTTTGCTCATCTTGACTTTGGGCCAAAGGATGCTATATTTTCATAAGCCCAAAGGCACTGATAATCATCTTAAGGTTTTGTACATGAAGGGTCACATCAATGGGAAGCCTATCTCTCGGATGCTGGTGGATGGAGGTGCGATTGTCAACTTGATGCCGTATTCTCTATTCAAGAAGCTTGGAGGTTCAGATGAGGAGCTGATCAAGACCAACATGACCGTCAGTGGAGTTGGAGGAGGCGAGCAGATAGGAGCCAAAGGCGTGATTTCCATGGAGCTCACTATTGGGAGCAAGACGCTTGCCACGGCTTTCTTCGTCGCTGAGACACAAGGTAACTTCAACCTTATCCTCGGTCATGATTGGATCCATGCAAATAAATGTGTTCCTTCTACTTTGCATCAAATTTTAATACAATGGATAGATGATGAAGTAGAAGTAGTGCATGGTGATAATTCTGCTTGTGTAGCTATAGCTAATAGTCATTCCATAGGTGTACATGATGATGTAAAATGTCCATCTGGCTTAGATTTATCTAATTATGAGTTTGTAAGCTGTTCCAAAGATGGCTTCATCCCTGCTGTCATAAAGCCGTTTGATAATCAACTAAATCACTTCATATGACTCAATGAGTTCAACTAAAGAGTGGTTGTAGCAGAGGATTGATCACTATCTGCATAAGAACGATACGTGTGAAGCTATCGAAGATTTTGATGATTTGGGCAAGTTAGGACAAGGGTTTATGTCGGCTGATCCTCTTGAGGAGGTAGACATTGGTGATGGCACTGTACATAGGCCGACATTTGTAAACAAGAATCTTGATCCTACTTTTAAGCTTGAGTTAATAAAGTTATTAAAGGAGTATGTCGACTGTTTTGCTTGGACTTATAATGAGATGCCTGGTTTAAGTCGTGATTTAGTAGAACATCGTTTGCCTATTAAGCCTGGTTTTAAGCCTTATAAACAGCCTCGTAGGAATTTTAATCCTGATATTTATGACCAAGTGAAAGAAGAAATCAATCGGTTGCTTGATGCTAAGTTTATTAGGCCTTGTCGATATGCTAATTGGATCTCTAATATTGTGCCTGTTGAGAAAAAAGGAACAAAGAAACTTCATGTTTGCATTGACTTTAGAGATCTTAATAAAGCTACTCCTAAAGATAAATATCCTATGCCTATAGCTGACTTTCTTGTTAATGTTGCATCTAGACATAGGATTCTTAGTTTTCTTGATGGTAATTCTGGTTACAACCAAATCTTTATGGCCGAAGAGGATATCTCCAAAACGGCATTCATATGTCCAGGATTTGTAGGCTTGTTTGAGTGGGTAGTCATGACTTTTGGTTTGAAAAATGCTGGTGCTACTTATCAGAGGGCTATGAACTTGATTTTCCGTGACTTGCTTGGTATAATCATAGAAGTCTATATCAATGACATTGTTGTTAAATCGGCTGCATTAAATTCTCACTTAGCCTATTTGAGACTTGCATTTGAGAAAATGCGTCGGTATGGCTTAAAGATGAATCCACTCAAATGTGCTTTTGGAGTGTCGGCTGGCAAGTTTTTGGGTTTCATTGTGCATGAGAAAGGTGTGGAGATTGATCCTAAAAAGATTGAGTCGATTAAAAAGGTTCAACCTCCTACTTGTAAAAAGGAGTTGCAGAGGTTCTTGGGCAAGGTTAATTACTTGAGACGATTCATTTGTAACTTGTCTGGGAAGGTCAATGCTTTTACTCCTTTACTTCGGTTGAAAAGTGGAGCTGAGTTCACTTGGGGGCAAAACAAGAAGAGGCTTTTGATGAGATCAAACACTACTTGACTACGCCGCCTGTTCTTCAAGCACCTAAGAGTGGTGTTCCATTTCGACTTTATATTGCGGCTGAGGAAAGTGTGATTGGAGTTGTTTTGACTCAAGAGACCAATGGCAAGGAGTATATTGTTGCTTATGAAAGTAAAAGACTATTGGACGTCGAAACGAGGTACACTTTTATTGAAAAGTTATGTTTATCTTTATATCATGCTTGTACCAAGTTGCGGCATTATTTATTATCAAGTACTTGTTATGTTGCATGTCAAACCGACATAATCAAATACATGTTGCAAAAACCTATTCTAAGTGGTAGAGTCGGTAAATGGGCTTATGCTCTTGTTGAATATGATTTGCATTGTGAACCAATAAAATCAATGAAAGGTCAAATTGTAGCCGACTTTATTGTAGAACATAGAATAAATGAGCAACTTGATTTAGATGTCGGTTATATGATTTTTACCCCATGGAAGTTGCATTTTGTTGGATCGGTTTGTAGAAATGGATGTGGTGTTGGAATTATTATTACTTCACCTAATGGAGCTATTTTTGAAGCCCTTAACCGATTGGATCGTAAATTCACTAATAATCAAACCGAATATGAATCTCTCTTGTTTGGTTTGCAAATTTTACATGATATGAGAGTAAAACATGTAGAAGCTTATGCTAATTCTTTACTGGTGGTTCAGCAAGTATCCAAGGTATGTCGATATCTAAATGGTTCTTTAAATGCCTATCTGGATAAATGTTTAGATATCATATCTTCTATGGATAAATTTGTGATTTATCATATGCCACGAGAAGAGAATCCTAAAGCTAATCCTCTAGCTCAGCAAGCATCTGGTTATAATGTCCAGAAAAGAAATTTTCAAGAGCAAAAACCGGTGCTTAGCAAAGCCGAGGATTATGTTCGAGGAGTTCAACCGCCCTCCAACCGGTCGGCTCACCTCGAGCAATCTCTTCTAAACCGTGGATGATTAGAGGAAGCCTCTGATTACATATTTACAGGATCCCAAAGGTACAAGTGACAGAAAAGTCCGATGATGGGAGATTAAGTTCGTTTTAGATGGAGATGAGTTATATCGTCGGACCGCGGATGATTTACTTCTAAAATGTTTGGTTCCTGATCAAGCAAGATTGGCTATGGCAGAGGTTCATGGAGTTTGTGGTACTCATCAATCGGCTCCCAAGATGAAGTGACTCCTGAGGAGAGCTTGCTTTTATTGGCCTACTATGATAGCCGATTGTTTTCGGTACTACAAAGGATGTGAAGAGTGTCAAAAGTACAGAGATGTTCAGCTAGTGCCTGCTGCATTGATGCATCCGATTATCAAGCCTTGGCCTTTTAGAGTGTTGACGGTTCAAACCCGTGATCCAGTTCACCGCAAGCGTACGGGTGACTTGGTGCCTTTTTCACCAAGGAGGGTTCCCCAAGGTTTGTCAATCCAAGGATCGGAAGCAAACCGCTAAGGATCTCTACCTTGTCTAGCCAAACTAACCTAACATTAAGTTTTGATTGCATACAAAGATAAGCCTAAGAGATATGTATATGATAGCACAAGGTTGATCACATCCATAGCATAGGCAACATGAAAGAGCAAGCAAGGGTAACTAGGGCCTATCGTTATCTAGTTGTAGTTCTAGTCAAAAGAGCAAAAGCAACATGTATCTCATCTAAACTCGTCTTTAAACTACTATCCTCCCCAAACCTAGCCTGGCCCCACCTTTCTCCTCCACCATACTCACTACCACGCAGGATATTCGTGCGGTTGGCTCACGGGAGCACGTTCATTAGGAACGCGTTGCATTCCTTGGTAAATCCGATATGCACCTCTAGCCACCATGGCTACAAGAGCACCCCAAGCAATCTATCCTAGCAATAGATTGAAATAAGGCAAACCCAAGAAAGCACAAGATCGTAAAAGGAGGAATCGAGTCGCTAAAAGATCGGATGACATGAATTGCTTTACTCACATAGTAGATGCGTTTTGGTCACCACCACCAAGTACATACCATTGATGACCTCAACAAGCTCAACTCCACCATGGCACAACCACGCAGGGTGGCCATGGTGGCTAGGGTAGGCCTAGGCCATCTCCTAGACAACTTCGAGGACTCGCAGCGGCCGTTGTCTCCCTCCGGTGCTTGCTTCTAGGTTTCGCCGAGTTGTGATGAATGGATGGATGGATGGATGGATGTGGAGGCGAGGCAATTTATCGAGAGCACCTAGGTCAAAGGGGAGTGCGAACCGAGCCCGAATGGTCGGGCTGGCCCGGCCTTCCTCCCCGTTGCTTCTCGCGCCTCCTTGAATTTATGCCGAACTTCTTGTGGGTCCTTGACGACGTTTTCCCGCGATTTGGATAAGGGTACTTGGCGTGCGAACTCCCACATTTTCTGTTTAGGTCCTCGGAGTTTCACAGCTTCATGCTTCGGTCCTCGGGTCGTTTGGAGTCATGTTTATCACGTGTCTTGACTTGTGTCAGGCTTCATGATCTTCTTCTAAAGTGCTTGATGAACTTATAAAGTCTCCTCTTTAACGTTGATTTCTACGTAAACAATAAACTCCAAAAACCACATGCAAGTGTGAACTTGTTACATCATTAGTATGCCTAGTGGCAGGTTAGTTATAATTCAAAGCTCAAACCAAAGTGTAACAAGTGCTCTTGGTTGATGAAATCGACGTCAACATACCCCATGCTTAAACCTTGCTCGTCCTCGAGTAAGCCTTTAATGGATGTCAGTATTGCCTTTCAATGTTCATACCTTGCACTTGATCATACATGAGAAAACATAATGCTCTCCAAATTTATATTAGTTAAAGTTCCATAATGTAGCTAGCTTTCATCTCTATGGAGGGTAGATATCATTTAAGATCTTTCCACAAGTAATTAATCTTGCTCTCAAATTTTAAACAAATCTCGGAAATTTTGAAACTAAAGAGCGGGATGAAGAAAAATTGCTTTACCAAGATAAATAATAAACCTCCTTGCATCTTGCTCATGAACTCTCATCTCATCTTGTCTCTCAAGCCTACTTGTTCTACTCCTTTCCTCTCTCAAATATTTGGTGGAAGGCTTTATATGGAGCTATGGGAAAGTTTAGTCCTACCAAGATATTATAGTTGAGATATTATCAAAACAAGACAAGCTTCTCATGGACTTACCAAGACTCGTCAAAAAGGTCATTGGAAAATAATGTTCAGGGAGGAAGAGAAAAACACACTTTTTAGATAGGTGGACATGTGCAAATGGCAAAGGGTGATCCCGAGGCACAAGCGAAGTCCTCGTTATCAGATTGCACATGGTTGGAAAGATGAGTATGGGTTTTGATCTTGAAATCCTTTTGAAATCTCCAAATGTAGCTAGAGAACCGGGGAGCTTTATTATATATATTTTTTTCTTTTCTTCCTTTTCTCATCATATTTTTTCATCTATATATTTTTTTTCATCACTTTTTTCTCTTTTTTTTACTCCCCTTGAACTCTAGACTACACTAGTACTTCCTTGGCAACCCCCCATGCTTAGACGTTGCTCGTCCCGGAGCAAAGAGGTGATGATTGTGCCAAGGTAAGTGCTGAAATTCTTGTATTTTCTTGAAGAGAGATACTTGAAACCTTCTAGGGATCCTTTTATGGAGGTCTTCCAAAATCCAAAATCTTGCTCCACTTGACGGCACCTTCCTTGTAATCTTCTTCAAAATATTCATCCATACTCAAAGTTTTGGGTTGTGGTCAAGGAGGTATACACAAAAAGATATTTTGGGTTTGTGGGTGGATATCCGGCAAGGTTTGCGAAATTCCCTATGTGGAAACTCACAATGCACGGATAGAAAAGGTTAGCATAAAGATAGATATGCAAAAACGAAATGACCAGCTTCTTAGTCTTGAGCCAGAGAAATCAAGTCTTGAATCAATGCACCCAAAAATAAATCTTGTATACTAAGGTTTTTGCACTCAATGAATATAAGGCTTTGGATAGGTTGAGCAAAATGCAAGTGGTATCAAAGACAAGGTTAGCATATCTTTTAAGAACAAAAATAAATGATCTTTGATTCATTCAAAAGTGAGAGCAACAAAAAATACTATGGGTCTCAAGTTATCATAACCTCCACAAAAGATTAGGCTAGCATTAATTTAATTTTAAGATCATATTTAAAGAGAGCACTAGCTTAATTATATGCAAACCAAGCACAAGAATGAGCAAAGTGGCATATCATCATATATCCATAAGTAAGAGCATACAAGACATCATCAGGGTGAGCTCAAGGTAACGGTGATTATTATTGAAAACAAAAACAAACCTAGGTTGTACTCCTAGGAGCCATGTTATTCTAAAGAGAGATATCCGAAGGTTGTGGAAAGCACATACATATATGCAGACATATAGAAAGACAAGAACAAAAGAGGGTTGAAGAATTGTTACAGTCCTTTGATGCTTGAAGTGTAGCGCGGCCTCCCCCATGCTTAAGCATTGTGCTTAACATGGAAGAAGAAAATTAGCATCCCGTGGCAACAGTGATCTTTGTTCTCCATGCGGTCTTCTTATGTCCACCAAGTCCTCCCCCACGCTTAGCATGTTGCTAGGCATGGAAGATGATGAATCATCATGTATTTATTGAAGTCCTACCACCATATCATCGTACTCTTCACTTTTGTTGCCTTGATCGTCCTTCAACGTCCACCCTTTGTCACAAGCCTTAGTCCCAATCGTTTCTCAACTCGTCTTCACCTCCTTCCATGTTGTCCTTTATCGCTGCTTCAACTTCCACGAATTTTTCTTCAACTTCCAGAACAGAACATGTACTGAACCATTGCTCCATTGTAAAGTTCTTGAAATTATCTTTCCAACAAGTGGTCATTCACCCCAATCGGACTCCGAACTAGAGAGTTACGCCCTTTTTACTCCATCAATGCAAACTGTCTCGGGCTGATTTCAGAACGTGTGACGCCTAATGATTTGGTTGTAACTCCTTGCACGGTCTCCTAAAATGTTGAATCTCAATGCGTTGGAAAGAAGACTTAGTGGAGCTCCTGAATATCCAAAATTTCCACTTTTGTACATCTCTGATCATGTGCCTAATCTTGATGAAGACAGCGGTGTTTCTTCTGGGATTTTGGAGGTGTTGACGATCTTATTTTCATCTTTCATCGCTAACTCATGGGAGCAATTCGTCATGCCTACAAAACAACTCTAAAGCACAAAGTACCCCTGAGGTGACGGTCGGGAATACTCACTCTATGCCGACAAACCAAAGACATCCCCTAAGATCTTAACTTGTGGCATAGTTAAGCTAGTGAAAGAAAAATTAAGAACCTAATGGGTGTACGTGTGTGCAAGAGTGCGTGCAAATGATGGGATGGTATAGAAACAAAACAATGTTTACACCAAATTCTAAGCTCCATGCTTACAAAGTGGTTGCCAAACTCTCCATTGCCAAAAAGATTTATTAACCAAGGTCAAAACACATGCTTATCACAAGATTAACAATTCTTCATGGTGTAAGATAAGAAGGGCGCATTGCAAAGTTTATAAACAATCCAATGCAATATGATAGCAAGGTATATAAAACTGAATGATGTGGATCTCCAATCATGTCTAAACACCATGTTTACACAAGATTGCAAAAAGAAAAATGCCCATATCGTCATATGAAGCATTAACATAGGTATAAAAGCATTCATCATAAAGCTTCACAAAAAGGTCCCAAGCTAACATAAAGTGGATGATGACAAAGAGATGGATGCAAAATGTAAATGCAAAAAGTTAGCTCAAACAAACATTAGCAAGGTTTGAAAAACACTTTCGATGTGGTCTAAATAAGGAAAGGACAAAGCTTGATCTCACACTTCATACGAAGTAAGTATTATCAATAAGGAAGTCACCCATCGAAAAGAATCAATCAAACAAACTAACAAGGTTTGAGGGTAGGTTATGGGTATCCTATATTTTTGGGTCAAACAAGGATTTTGAAGAGAGGAAGTCAAGTATAGAAATTCTAACTAAGTTGGTGCTATGAGTCTTTTAAAGAAAAACAAACCTATGGTTTTAGGATGGCTAAAGGTGTGAAAGGTTTTCCTAAGGATTTTATGGGGAGGCTAGTCAAAGTTTTTAGTTAGAAGAGAGGATAGGGATAGACTTGTCCGGTCCGGATGGTGACGGCAAACGGTCAACACAAGCAATCCTACCTCTATTGGCTATGGTTTTGGTGGGGGCTATGGGGAGGCCTAGGTTGGTTGGCAAAGAGTTAGATCAACACAACATGCAATGCAATATGACATGGATGAACAAAACGGCATGATATGGTGGTTGTCTAAAACAAATACAGGAGTTAGTCTAAATTTACTAGCCACAAGGATAGAATTAAAGGATGGTGCCAACTTCATATTTCTCTCTAAAAAGACACAAAAGAAAAAGACTCTAAACACTAATAGGCACACAAAAGGGTCTACAAATTTTCCAAGATCAAGAACAAAGTGCTCCCTCAATAGCAATTAAATCAAACAACATGGTGTTGTGGTATTTATTAGAGCAATGGTACAATGTTACTTGATGTTTCAGTTTAAGATCACAATGTAGACGGTCATAATATTTATATATAAACATAAACAAAAGAAAACGGGTTGCCTCCCGCAAAGTGCTTCATTTAAAGTCATAGAGCTCGACTTTCTTACGTACCTCCTCGTGGTCGTGAAGCCATGGTCCTTCATGTAAGATTTGAAGATGTCCATGCAGCTTTGATCCACTCTCCATGCTTGAAACGATCATTTTACTTGATGAGAGGCTTGCCCGTTCGTTTCTTGCATCATCATCCCCTCCTTCTCCTTTGCTCTTCATTGCTGCTTCTTCCTTCGTGAATTTTACTCTCTGTCCAGATCAGATCATGTAGCAAACAATAACTTCCACGCGTGGCGCATGAAATTATCTTTCCATCAAGTGTTTATTCATCCCCAACGGACTCCGAACGAGTGAGTTACGCCCGTTTTACTCCAACGCTGCAATCTGTCCAAAGATTTCAGACTGCGCAGTGCCTAATGTTTTCGCCATATCTCCTTGTACGGGTCTTCAAATTCGTCGATCTCGGAGGTGTTGGAATCGGCACTTGATGGAGCTTCTGATTTTCAACTTTTTCCTTCTTCTACATATCTGATCAGGTGCTCAAAACTGATGAAAACAGCGGCGTCATTTTCGAGGTTCGGTGATGGCAATGCACGAGGCTGCAATTTCTTTGTGCAAGGCTCCTCTCCTCTTTATTAAGGTTTAATGACCTGCATGGTTAGTGAAACTCGGGTTTTCTCCCGACACACACTCTTTTAAGGTCACGAGCTTGACCAAGCGCAAAGCAAGTCTAGAATTTGCAAAACGTAATAAAAACATATGCAATCATAACCACAATTTAAAAGTTAGATGAACAAAATGTCATTAAAGGTTGCATAAGTTTCTTGCTCAGTGCTAAGGCTCTCATTAGGCATGGGTTCATTAGGCAAGCAAATTAACAAAGTTTAAGCATAACAAAGCCTCTTTATCATACTCAAGAAATTCTAGCCTATCATGATCATCAAATGTGCAAGGCATAGAATCAAAAGATATTATTGGATATGAACATGAATATATCAAAAGAAAGGTATCATATCCAAAAGTACCTTGAGAGTTTAATGTGTACCTTAGCCTTCAAGCTTTTCATTGTGAGTGGTCCTTCGGAGTTGAAAACGAACGATCCTTGATGATCGGAGGTGGCTCGCGTAGACTTCTTCAATCTCTCCCTTCGTGCCACATGTCGTCAAGGTCACTTTATGTAGGATCACTCCTCTTCATTTGTGGGCTCACACATCTCTTAAGTGTCTTCATGTAACTCCATGAGCCTTCGTGTGAGAGCCCAAAGTGTCCGCGCCATTGGATGTTGTCCTTTGTGTGTAATCCTTCGTGGTTTGCTCCAAACAACTCCTTGCGTCGGATGTCGCCAACTTGTGTCTTTATTTGCCAATGCTCTAGGGGTCTTTGTTTTGTTCCAAGCCTCTGAATTTCTTCATGTGTGGTCTAGTGGAAGCATTGCCCAAACTTCTCTTCGTTGTTGTCGTCCTCATCTCCACTCTCTTGTTCTCATCGCGTTGCTGCTGCCTCTTCCTCATGGATTTTCCCCTATATACATAACAGAACATATACCAAAATATAATTCTATTGAAAAATTTATAAAATTACCTTTCCAACGGGTACTCATCCATCTTAATCGGAGTCCATACGAGGGAGTTATGGCTGTTTCACTTTAGCTTTGCTTGCTGTCCAAATCAGGGAGTGCAACCATCGGTGAATCGGCCATATCTGCTTGTAGGAACTTCCAATTGACTTGATTCTTGACTCGTTGGAAGCATAACTTTGTGGGGCTTCTAAATATCCAAAGATATTCTGTTGTTCTTCCCATGAGGCTGTGCAAAACTTGATGTGAACAGAAACTTCGAAGATGTTAACAAGCTTGATCTTGTGGTCTTGGGGGCACCGTGATTGCTTCCAATACCTATTGCTCGAACAAACGATTCTCCACAAAACATTAGTCTTAAAATTTTAATTGACACATTGACTTACCTTGTTCACATGCTCTTGTGTAGGGTGTGGGCTCGATAGCGGATGATGGGCCACTAACAAAAGTTAGCACCTACCACTAAAGAGCGAATCTTGATGTCGCATTCGTCTTGTCGGAGCGGATGGTGGACTTCTCAAAATCCAAGTTTAGTGTCTAGCTTTTCACCTGCCTTCAAGGATACAAACAAGAAAGCAAGCGTATATGCAATGATAAAAATTAGGGTTAGTCAAATAGAAAGGTAGGTCACCCTAGGGTTCGAGTTGTCGATCCCCGGCAACGGCGCCAGAAAAAGGGGATTGTTGACGGTTCAAAACCGTGATCAAGTTCACCACAAGCGTACAGGTGACTTGGTGCCTTTTTCACCGAGGAGGGTTCCCCAAGGTTTGTCAATCCAAGGATCGGAAGCAAACCGCTAAGGTTCTCTACCTTGTCTAGCCAAACTAACCTAACATTAAGTGTTGATTGCATACAAAGATAAACCTAAGAGATATGTATATGATAGCACAAGGTTGATCACATCCATAGCATAGGCAACATGAAAGAGCAAGCAAGTGTAACTAGGGCCTATCGTCATCTAGTTGTAGTTCTAGTCAAAAGAGCAAAAGCAACATGTATCTCATCTAAAGCTGTCTTTAAACTACTATCCTCCGGTCAAACCCTAGCCCGGCTCCGCCTTTCTCCTCCACCGTACTGTCACTACGCAAGGATATTCGTGCGGTTGGCTCATGGGAGCAAGTTCGTTAGGAACGCGTTGCACTCCTTGGTAAATACGGTATGCACCTCTAGCCACCATGGCTACAAGAGCACCCCAAGCAATCTATCCTAGCAATAGATTGAAATAAGGCAAACCCAAGAAAGCTCAAGATCGTAAAAGGAGGAATCGAGTCGCTAAAAGATCGGATGACATGAATTGCTTTACTCACATAGTAGATGCGTTTTGGTCACCACCACCAAGTACATACCATTGATGACCTCAACTAGCTCCAGAACTCCACCATGGCACAACCACGCAGGGTGGCCATGGCAGCTAGGGTAGGCCTAGGCCATCTCCTAGACAACTTGAGGACTCATGGCTACCGTCGTCTCCTCGGTGCTTGCTTCTAGGTTTCGCCGAGTTGTGATGAATGGATGGATGGATGGATGGATGTGGCGGCCGACGGAGGCAGAGGCAATTTATCGAGGAGCACCTAGGTCAATGGGGAGCGCGAACCGAGCCCAAAATGGGCTAGGCCGACCGGCCTGGGCCGGCCGCCCGGGCCGTTTTGGCCCGTTGACCCAACCTTCCTCCACGTTGGTTCTCGCCTTGAATTTATGCCGAACTTCTTGTGGGTCCTTGACAACGTTTTCCATGCCGGTTTGGATAAGGGTACTTGGCATGCGAACTCCCACATTTTCTGTTTAGGTCCTCGGTGTTTCACAGCTTCATGCTTCGGTCCTCGGGTCATTTGGAGTCATGTTTATCATGTGTCTTGACTTGTGTCGGGCTTCATGATCTTCTTCTAAAGTGCTTGATGAACTTATCCCGAAAGTCTCCTCTTTAACGTTGATTTCCTGCGTAAACAATAAACTCCAAAAACCACATGCAAGTGTGAACTTGTTACATCATTAGTATGCCTAGTGGCGGGTTAGTTATAATTCAAAGCTCAAATCAAAGTGTAACAAGTGCTTTTGGTTGACGGAAATCGACCGTCAACACAGAGGTTGGGGATTGGATTTCATTGGCAAGATTCATCCTCCGTCGTCCAAAGGGCATTGCTTTGTGATTGTAGCTACTAATTATTTTACTAAGTGGACTGAAGCAATCGCTCTCAAGAATATGACACACAAGGAGGTAATTGGGTTTATTACGGAGCATATCATACATAGGTTTGGTATTCCGCAAACTTTGACTACGGATCAAGGTACTTCATTCGTGGCTAAAGAGGTGCGTGATTTTGTCAATTCCTATGGTATTAAGTTGCTCACTTCATCTCCATATTATGCTCAAGCTAATGGTCAAGCTGAGTCTAGAAATAAAACTTTGATTAAGCTCATTAAGAAAAAGATAGAAGACAATCCTAAAAGGTGGCATCAAGTATTATCTGAAGCTTTGTGGGCTCATCATATTTCTAGATATGGTGCTACTAAGGTTACTCCTTTGGAGCTTGTGTATGGTCAATAGGCCGTTTTACCCGTTGAGGTGAATCTAGGCGCATATAGACTTGCAAAGCAAAATGATCTTAATTTTGATACATATTATGCTTTGATGATGGATAACATTGATGAAGTGACCGACAAGCGATTGGAAGCCTTGGAAGTAATTGAGAAAGACAATAGGCGAATTGCTAGACCATACAACACGATGGTAAAAGCTAAATCTTTTCAAGCCATTTGGTTTGGAAAACTATTCTACCTATAGGATCCAAGAGCAACAAGTTTGGTAAATGGTCTCCAAGTTGGGAAGGTCCATTCAAGATTGTGAGAGTTTGCTCCGGAAATTCTTATATGGTGGAATCATTGCAAGGACAACAACTACCCAGGATGCTTAATGGAAGATACTTGAAGAAGTTCTACCCAAGCGTGTGGCAAGATGCTTGAAGATGCATGGCCGGTTTCTATGAAAATCACCCTTAGAACAAAATGGCCAACGAAAAAATATTATGTCGACCTTAGATTTATTTTTTAGGACGCAAGCTTTACTAAAAATCAGGGGGGTATGTGTTGACACCCAAAATTGGCAAAAGCCGAGTTAGCCTAGGCCCCACCCTATAAATATAAAGGGTCGTGGTCGATTGAGAGGACATCATCCAATCGAACATATCAAATTTACTATTTTTCTCCAAACCATAGCTTTTCCAACCCCCTTTGCTCTCCTCCTTCGTCTCTACGGCGGTTGAGGAAGTTCTGAGTGGTCTGCCAATCTCAGGACAACCCTAAGGCGCCTCCCGATCCCTCAGCGAAATCTAGGTTTTCGCCGACCTCCTTGTCCAAGGCGGTTAGACCGCCCCCCCAGCTGGTTTGACCAGCCCGTGCGGGGACATCGACGAGTGGATTTCTGACGACGCGCGATCTAGCGCACTCGTGTGTTCGACGACGACATTGCTCTTATTCATTTACACCGATTCATTGCCAGAGATCGATAAAGAAAAGGAAGGTGTTATGTCCCAACATCTCCATGTGGCTGCAGACAGGTATAACATGGGGATGCTTAAGCTGATTTGTGAACACAAACTATGTATGCGCATAGAAGTGACCAGTTTGGCAACTATCTTGGTGTTAGCTAAGCAGCATCACCGCACAGATGAAGAAGGCATGCTTCTACTTCCTCGACTCTCCGTAAAATTTGACTCCTGTCCTTGGAACTGACGGCATTGAGTATCTGAAATTCTGAATAGAAGCTGCCCTTCTGTTATGAAGGAGTGGATCGCCAAGCTTGGTACGTAAATTCTCTGATAGTTCTTACGTTTCTTCACACTACGAGAAAATCTCAAATAGGTAACGCAGCATTAGTAACGGACTCATGAAGCCCGTTACCATAAATTTTAAAGGTAACGGACTTTATTGAAGCCCGTTACCAATGAGTCTCGTCCGTTACCCATAAGACCTAGAGACCATCGCCTTTTATTGGTAACAGGCGTTAATTAAAGCCCGTTACCTTTAATATTTGTGTAACGAGCCAATGAATGTCCATTACAATTGTTGGTTCTCGGACCCGAATTTTCAATTCAATCTCGTTAACTTCCCACTCGCGTCCGCCCTATCCACCCTATCCACCGCGTCCTCGCGTCCCTCTCTCTCCCCCCTCGAGACCCTCCTCTCCCCCCATCACGACCCTCTGCCTCCGCCGGCACCCCCTCCCTTCCCCGGCGAGGCGGCCTCTGCCGGCCTCCCGCCCCGTCGGATCTGGGGCCGCACGAGCGGTTTGCAGCTGCATCCTCCATGCTGCACGATGTCGGTGGTGTCGCCTCCACCAAGCCGAAATCCACTGTCCCAGGTACATATGCCTCCACGACCAGCGTGCGGGGGCTTGCATCGGTCGCTGGCTAGCGCGAGCCAGCCTCTACGGTGTAGCTCCTTCATCTCCTTCCTGCGTCGGCGTCGGTGAGATCCGGCGTTGGGGACTACTAGCGCGGGCGAGGGATGCCGCATCGGGGCTGGTCGGTGTGAGACCCGCTGTTGGGAAGTGATAGCACGGGCAGCGGACATGGTATGCAGCGCGCGACACCATCTCGACCCCATCCTCAACCCCCAATTCATTTCTACCCTTTCCCCGCCGGGCGGCAGGCGATTCGCGTCAGTGGCGGTGGTGATTCTTGAGCGGCGGCAGTGGGAACGGTGGCGAGGGTCTCTGGTGGTTGCCTCGGAGGGTCTCAACTAGATGCAGATTCTCCGTCCTTTCCCTTCGTGAGTCCCTGCAGGCTCCCTCCACCTTCGTCGGGGGGAGCAGATCCTTCGTCGCTTCTTCAGCACACCGACATCCTTCACCAGAGGCAGCACCTTCACAATTCCTGAACAATGCTTGTCGTCTCAACCATGGGTGCTTCCTCAATCTTCAGATCCAGCTACCTGGTAACCCACCACTCCTAATTTCTGCTGAGATTGCTCATATAAACTAGTAATGGCAAGGATTGCTATTAATTTTTTCAGAGAAGTTGAGCCAACCTGTAGCTGGACTTATTCAGAGAACCTGCTCTCAAGGACAAATTGCAGGGTACAGAAGGAGACATTAGAATTGTAGATGTTTTTCTATTTAAAATTTTCCTGAAATCTATACTATGACTTATGCAATAGTCTGATTAGCTTTGGAAATAAGGTACATTTTTAGCAAGTAACAGAAGTTTGTGAATGTATCATCTATGTTTGATATCAATCTATTTTGATAAATGATTGTTCAAGTGTGGCCTGCTAGCTTGGGAAGTTGTGGTCTTCTGTGATGTCTATGTACATTGTTGCAGGGATAATTCCATCTTCAGAAGGATTTTGGCTCAAGATGACATGTCTGCAGTATAAAAATGTGTGTGCCAGGCCAATCTAGGAATGCCCTTTTGTTTTCTTCACATTTGGATAATTATTTTCTATGTAGCAAACATATACAATTATTATTTTCAGGTACCCAAACCTGAAGAGTGTAAGGGAGTTGATCTACAAGAGGGGCTATGGGAAGTGGAACAAGCAAAGTATTCCTCTGAGCAACAACAATGTCATTGAGGAGGTTAGCCATAGCTTATGCTAATTGCGATGACATACGCATTGTCTATACTGATTCTGATTTTTCGTGCATACACTTAGGATATGCTACTTGTTTTCATGTTCTCTTTTGACATTGAGTAAATGCAAAATCTTAGAGCTCCTAACTTACCTTACTAGCTGGAGTAGAGGTGAAAGTAGCAATGTATGTATTGACACTTGGACCTGCATGAATCTTGTTGCACAAGCACTGTCATTGTGCCATCACAGTCCATCTGTGACATGAAACATCTGTTTATGCTGCATTTGGAGTGTCCTATTGCAAGGCTCATAATGCTAATGAGATATCCTGATCTTATGACCATGATAGTAAACTTCAGATGGATTCATATTTTGCCCTTATCTTTTGCATAGGTTCTGCATCTCATTGCTGGTTCTATTAGCATCAACACAAAGATTTGGAAATTGTATTTGGTGAACTTCCAAGGCTGGTGAAAGAAGCAAGTAATGGTAACTATGGATCCAGTGCTCTTTGTGACACTTCCTACTAGCAGGTTGTCTAATATTCATGTCAACTCCTCCTACTCTGCTTGTGTCAAATGCCTTTACTCTGCTGCAATTCTCATTCGGCTAAAGAATATGTTTAGCAAACAAGTTGATCCACATCTTCAAGTAGTAGACCATGCAAGGTTTTCTATTACCATAGTTTTTTGTGAAGCAATTTTCATAGTACTATGCTGATGTTCACTGGTGACTTGTGCAATTTTGCATTTGTGTAGTCTGGCACTTATTCACTGTTGTGTTCCTTGTTTTATCATTCAGGCACTCTCTAAAAGAATCCACTATGAGAAGTTTGTGGCAGAGGCCAAGCTTCAAGAGTCTGCAATTTGAGTGTATGGATGTAACTGAGCATGTGTATGTAACTGTATATTTGTGTGCATGTATGTATAAAATAAAAGAACAGAAGGTATTTTGATTTATTATTTTTGTTTTTTAATTTCACATTGGTAACTGGCATTACCATAATGCCCGTTACCTATGACTGGTATTGGTAATGGGCGTAGAATGTGCCGTTAATATAACATATTGGTAATCGCATAGAATGCAGCCCGTTACCAATGTCTGTTATTGGTAACGAGCAACATTCTATGCCTGCTACCAATGTTTATCATTGGTAACGGGCGCAATGCCTGTTACCAATGGCCATCCGTGCCCGTTACCAATCTATGGTTTTCACGTAGTGTCAGGTTTGTGTCAATTATCAGTGTATCAGGAAATTTTATATCATCCATTGTGGATTGAGTGATGAAACTTGCGATGTCTAGATGCCATGACGTAAAAATGTGTTCAGCAGTTTGAGAATTCAAATTTTATAGCATATACTAGATTTATTTTTCAAAACAGCTGACATATAATCCCAAATATGGCAAGTAAATGTAGAATTCCACCTCGATTTTTCAAATAACAGCATAGGGTTTCCTAGTCAAATTACTATCAAAATTAGATATCAAGTTTCACAACATGACTTACATCAATTTGAATATGTGGTGTAAAAGAATCGGTGCTCGTAGCCTAAAAAGAGAGGTGGTGATTAGACAAACACTACTGGAAAACGAAATTTCCCTGTGTGTTTTCTTTTACCCTGACGGTTTTTTTTAAAAACACACAGGGAAATTTGAATTACCCTATCGGTTTCGAGAAGCACACAAGGCAAATGTCGAACACACAGGGAAATTCCAATTACCCTGTCGGTTCCAAACAAACACACAGGGAAAAGTTTGAAACACACAAGGAAAATACAATTAACTTGTCAGTTTGATGCACACACAGGGAAATACACGTAAACACTCAAGGAAATTATAGAAAAAATATCTGAGCCACCAGGGCGCCAACATTCACATTGGACTTTAGTTCTTCCACGGCATTTTTGTTGGCGCGTTGGTTTCTTGGTGAAAAATAAAAAAATCAGGATAACCCTCCACGCCCCGCGCTCACCCTCCCCTCGGCCGGATCTCCTCTGTCTCGGACTCCCGATCCACGCGACCACATCTGCGGCCGCTCCACAACTTTGCCGCCGCCCCCCAACTGCCGCCGCCTCCAACCGCGCGTGCTCCCCATAGTCCGCAGCGCCTCCCTCAGCCGATCTCCCGATCCACCGCCGTCGCCTCCCTCCGCCGCCTCCCTCCGCCGCCTCCACTCACCGCCTCCCATCCGCCATTGTCTCTCCTCCGCCGCCAGCCTCCTCTCCAATCGAAGCCACAGCAGCCTTCCTTGGTCCTGGCCAGCAAGACCTGGAGCGCCTTCCTTGGTCCTGGCCGGCAAGACCTGGAGGACAGCCGCTCTCAAATCAAGAATACGAAGGGAGTCCGTGATGGTGGTGCAGTCGGTGGTGCCGGTGACACCCCTTATAGAGAGGAGCTCGTGACTTGTATTAGTACTCCGACTAAGGTAAAAAATTCATGCATTTTACCCATATCGATCTATATTAGTGCTTTGACTGATGTTTGTATTGGTTGGTGCCTACTATACCATTGTAAAAGTATGGTGGAATCATATCGATCCATGATGCAATTGTAGTGGAACACTTTGCCCCACTATAGGATGCTTTGTAGCCTATGTTCTTTGAACTGCATTGTTGCATGCTTGATTGCATAAACAACATGGCATTTGTTCTGGAAGTTTGATTGACCATTGCCTTTCATGTCTTGTAGTGAAGATTGGTGAAGGAGGACTAGAGAGTATGGTGGGAAGCTGCAGTGAACTTGGTCAAAAAAAATTCAGGTATACATCTTATTCCTACACGTGTTCCCTTTTTATAGTGACTACATGTTGTGAACTGCAATGGCCTTGTTTGTTTTGTCTCCCCAAATGATTCATCTAATAATATAATAATCAATGTACAGAACTAGTTAATATGTCACATCGCACATGGATGTATAGTGGTTGGCAGCGTGGTAAAGCTCCCCTCTAATGAATGGATTGATCAAACAACTCATTTTTTGAATAATGCATTTTCAATTGCGGGTGTAGCTGAGAATGATAGAATTAAGTGTCCTTCTGCCTTGTGCCGCAACTACTTTAGGCACAAAAGGTGTACAGTAGAGTTACACTTGTGTAAGCATGGTTTTATGGAAGGCTATGAAACATGGGTAGAACATGGTGAGAGCCTTGTTAGGCATGATGAAGCAAATGATGAGGGTTTTGATGAGATTGACCATATGGATCAAATGCTAGTCGATCTAGGTGAGGCCCTTCCATCTACATTAGATGATGATGATGAACCACCAGCATATGTCAAAGCTTTCTATAGGATGGTTGCTAGTGCAGATGAGTTGGTCCATGAGAAAACAACACACTCATGTCTTTCTGCTATTGCTTGATTGCTTGCTGTTAAGTCACGATACAACATGTCGATTGCAGAATATAATGATATAATAGGGATAGTACAAGAACTCCTTCCTCCAGATTCAAAATTACCAAATGATTTTTACTACTCAAAAAACTGTTAGAGGGCCTTGGTATGCCTTATGTGAAAATTGATGTTTGTTACAACAATTGCATGCTATTCTACAAAGAAAATGCTGGAAAACAGAAATGTGACATTTGTGGTGCCAATCGGTATGAGGAAGGCCGGAACAAAATTCCACGCAAAGTTTTGCGTTATCTTCCCATCACAGATAGGCTGCAATGGTTGTATGCACACAAAGAGACCGCAAAGTTGACGCAGTCCTTCAGTCCCTCAACATGCGGTAAGCTAGTGCACCCTTGTGATGGAGAAGCTTGGCGGCAATTTGATGAAGACTTTCCACTATTTGCAATGGATAAGAGAAATGTGCCACTTTCTGTAGCAACTAATGGTTTCACACCCTTTAACATCAATGCTGCTCCGTACTCATGTTGGCCAGTCTTTGTCACTCCATTAAACCTGCCTCCTGGCACTCTATTAAGGCCAAAGTATATTTTCCTTTCCCTTGTTGTTCCCGGTCCACGAGCATCACGGTAAAAAGCTTAACATTTTAATGCAGCCCTTAGTTGATGAATTTTAGAATTTGTGGGATGAGGGGGCAATAACATGGGATGCTTTTATTAAGCGTAGGTTTACATTGAAAGCAATCTACCTTTGGTCAGTACATGACTTCATGGCATATGGAGACTTTGTTGGCTGGAGCACCCACGGTAGATTGGCATGCCGATGTGGTCATGGCTGCCGAGGATTTCAACTCCGCAATGGTCACAAGGCTTGCTGGTTTGATTGTCACAGGCGGTTCCTTCCTATAGATCATGAATTTAGGATTTCAACTCCGCAATGGTCACAAGGCTTGCTGGTTTGAATTAACACAGAACATGAACTTTTTTCAGTGCATGACATCAGCTAGTATTCACAATGTTCTATGCCAAATGTCATATGGTTTTCGCACTCAAGTTAGTTCGTTTGGATGTTATGATGTCAATGGATATAGATTTCGTTCAGAGAAACATGAGTGTGGAAGACCAGGGTTAACAACCATCAATACTGGTGTCTGTGTCACTTCATATGATGAAAATGGCAATGCTCTTGAGTACTACGGTGTCATAGAAGATATCATTAAAATTGTATGGGAAGGCAGTATGAAACTAGAGTTGGTTTTATTTTACTGTCGTTGGTTTGATCCAACACCCAATGACTTGAGGCGTACTGAAGATCTAGGCTTGGTAGAAATTAAGTATTCATCAAGATTGACAAATTTTGACCCATATGTGATGGCTAGTCAAGTTACTCAAGTTTACTATCTATCGTACCCATGCAAGAACAGAGATCTGTCTCCATGGTGGGTTGTGTACCAGGTTGCGCCACATGGATGTGTACCTACAAATGGCAGCAATGATGAGTCCATTATTCCAGAAGGACCAGTACAAGATGTTTATCAAGAGGATGGGTTAGATGGCACCTTTGTTATTGATTTGGGTGCTGCCTTGGACTCCTTCACTTCATTGGGGTCAGATGAGATTACTGACCCGAAAGACTTGGAAGCAATTGAGAAACGAGTTCTTGAGGATGACGAATATGATGAAGAAGATATTCAAGAGGGGGAAACTACAGGGGAAGAGGATGAACCAATGGATGAAGAGGATGAAGAAACTTATGATCCAGATGATTTCTAAATTTGTAGCCACGAGTCTTGTTCACTTATGCAAAATTTCTAGAAAACCTGAAAGGATCCAATGTACTCATAATACTAGTTTTATTATTATTTGTATTATTGTTGCTGTTTTAAATCTGCAATATGGTTGCTGTTTTAAATCTTCATTATTGTTGCTGTTTTAAATTTGCATTATTGTTCTATTCTGTTGTACAATGAATCTAACTTGTTGTCCCTATGCAGATGGCCCGCAGTGTTCGTCATGTTCGCAACAATCATGCTACAACGAGGGATGCCTCCCAAAGGAGTCCTCATGGTTCAGCCACTGCTGGTGATGCTTCCCAAAGTTCAAGTGTTGCTGCTGCTCCTCAAGTTGAGCAGCCTAAAAAAAGAGGAAGGAAGCCAGGGTCCCTAACAAAACTTGCGATGCCTCGGCAAGGTGTCAAAGTGGCTCTTAGACCAAGTGGTGACCAGTGAGTACATTAGGAACTACTTGCAGTTATTTCCATTCCATTATTGAACACCTCAAAACAATCACAACTTCTATACAGGCAATTTAGTTATGTCAACTACAAGCCCCCTTACAAATACACCACTCAGCTTGGGGTCATACTCAAGAGACAATACCCAGGTTTGGTTGAGGACAAGGATGAAGATGGTTTAGTCATAGGGGATCCACATCCAGCTTTGGATTGCGGTGATTATTTTCTAAGCACACCTAATTAGTTGGGAGTGACAAGTGGAGATCGTGTGCTTTCTGAATTTTGGGTAAGCAACATGTTCTTTGCTGTTTGTTTGCAAATTTGCCACAATTTATTGAACTGCCTTTTGTTGTTTAATTTACCATAATTAATTTATGCAGTGCTTGTTTGAGGTTCCGGAAGATGAACAACAAGAGGCTGATCGTGTTCTTGATACCTATTTGAAGAAAAGGGTGAGAGACATGATCTATCAATCACGTCTGGATTGTGTGAAGATGTACTATTGGTTGGAAAAAGATGAGGTAATTGATGATACACTAGCCCGCCCAATAGAGCTTGAGTATGATCAATACATAAAGGGCCGGCTGCAGTGGTGCAATGATGCTGTGTGGCCCAAAATCTGTCGTTATTGGTGCTCAGAAGATTTCAAAGAGAAACGGAAGAGAGGGCAGGACTGCCGCTTGAGTGGTGAAGCTAATGCTCAAAACCATGGAGGTTCAAGACCATTCACAGAAACACAACAACACCTGGTATGCATGACTCCTTACTGTCAACATACCTAATAATGCTTTGTTGCTACCCCACTCCTTTTTATTGTCTTTGTAGGAAGTTAAGTTTGGACCGGAGAAGGCAACCCCGCTGAATGTATATGCTGTGATGAAATCTGGGATAAAAAGTGATGATAGCAATGGGAGTAGTGGTCCAATCAGAAGCCGCAAAGCTCAAAAGCGCATGGTATGTGTGTTAACTTGTTGCATTGACTTTTGCCAAGATTCTTTATTTGCTTCCTAGGACTGTCAAACACATACCTAATTAATATGTACATAATTATATTAAGCTCAATATTGGTACTTCTCAATGTTTGTAGGATGATTACATTGAAGGTGCTAGGAGGATGGCACGTCATGGAGATGAGGATGAAGAGCATGAGGACATGGAACAGGAAGAAATAGAGGTAGAGGAAGGGGAAGAGCAGCAGCAGCGTCGGCAACAACACGGGCCAGAGCACGAGCAACAATTGAATGGGAAGGTGCTGACATGGCTGGTGGCACCCCATGGACGTATTCCCATAGGAAATGGTGCTGTTAAGGCAGCTGATATCAGGGCTGCTGCAAAGGAAAATAGACCACATCCATCAAATTCAATGTCTGTGCAAAGCATGGCTCGAGAAATGGCACGCCTGCGCCAGGTAAATGCAAGGCTAGAAAGTGACAACCGTGTAAAGGACAGTGCATTGCAGCAAGGCAAAGTTATTACAGATTTGGTGCTGGTAAGTCTAGGTTGTTGCATATGTTCATAGTTCTACAATTGATGCTTTTTCTTGTTCTGAACTGTATGCATGCTTATCAAGAGGATGGGTTCAGATATATGCATTATTCTACAACTGATGCCTTTTCCTTGTTCTGAATTGTATGCATGCTTTCACTGCAGGGACTTTATCAGGAGTTAGGAAAGGAAATACCACATGGGATGTTGCAACATCTATCAGCTGCCCAAGCAATTGTGAGTAACATGTGCTGCATTTTTTTATCTTTTTGGTAGCATAGTGAGGATTTGTTTGCCCAAAACAAATTTAGGTATAGTTGGGCAGCTATATGCACATGTGGTGACTATGGAACCTAACTGCAACTTTATGGTATTCAGAATGGCAACACACAATGCAGCAGTGAGGAAGTGGCCTCATGTTGATTCTTGCATGCATATCATCTGGACTTAATTTGCATTAGTTCGGATATCATGGTAAGATAGATCTCATGACTTTAATCGTGGATAGTCTGTAGTATGCTAGTTGCCACAGGTAAGTGCAAAAAAAGCACACAGTAGCTTATTGTTGATACAACTAATGAATTTTTTGTTACCTAAGGTTGCCTAAGACAAGCATGCAGTAGCTGATCTTTTATACATGAGCAATGAAAATAAAAGCAATTGCTTATATGTCACTCATTCACATGCAGGCAAGTGATTGCTCTCATGTTGGCTCGGAGTCCCCTAACAACAGCATGGGTGCAGATGCCCATAATGGTGAGGACCTTGGTGGCACAAACATTGGTAACACCATTCATAGCAACCAGCAGAGCGATGATGCATTGCGTGATGATGCAACCTGATGACTAATGATAGTGCAAACAATGCATTGTGATGGTGCAGCTTGATCATTTTGAAAATGGAATGTCAGCTCACAGTTCCATCTTTTGTAGTGTTGTGCTGGAGATCTAGCTTAGTATAATGTTGTGGCTCTGAAACATAATCTGTAGCTAGCATTGTGAACCTGTAGTAGCTAACAACACATTGTGGGCTTATTTTGCACACATCTGGTGGTTGATGCAAACATTTGGACATCTTATGATGATATGTAATGATGGATGTCAAACCTGTAGTAGCTTATATGGAATCCAGTTTCTGCATTGTTGATGAAATATGTGGTATGACATCCTGTATGAATTGTTGTGATGATAATGATGCTTGTGAATGATTTTCCCTGATGGCTGCATCATGTATTAATGTGGTATATATTTGTTGTTACTGAACCGACAGGGAAATATGCTACTGTCAGCTAGAAACAAATAACCCTGCATGAATGATAACCCTGTCGGTGTAGGAACGACAGGAGTAAATGTTATTTTTTTGACGGTTCCCCTTGACAAGGAAATTATATACCTAACCGACAGGGGAAACATAACCTTGACGGTGAAAATTAGTTTCCCTGTCGGGTGCGAACGACAGGGGAAAAATTGTCAAACCCGACGGACTCAATTTTCCTGTCGGTGCAAAACCATGTAGCGAACATGGCCTCATTGCCATTTGTTCGAGTTGATTTTGGTGATTCATGCTAACACAAGCAATGGGACTAACCACATTGTCAAGCATGTCCTTGTAGACATATCTAGGTCCCATGGATGCAACCACAATCAAAGAAGCAAAGAACCAAGTCAAAGACGCAAGAAAACAAGGAAAAACCACCGTCGGATGAACCGACGGTACCCTAGGAAGAAGCGTCGGTGCACTTGGTACACTACGCAAAGGCTGAAATCAAGTTGACACCGTCGGATGATCCGATGGTTCAGATTCTAGTTGCGTCGGATGATTGGAAGGAACAGAGCTGCTGAAGACAGTAGCACCGGATGATCCGACGGTCTAAGTGGGGACCCCGTCGGTCTATCTGACGCTTAGTTTGAATCAAGATAGAGACGCGCCAAGACTGGAGCTTCAGCACCAGATGAATCGATGGTGGAGCAGCGGTTCATCCGACGGTCACAAAGATGCAAATAGAAAGGTTTTGGCGAGGAGTCCTTTAGCATCGGATGAACCGACGGTACGTCGGTGCAAGGGTCGGAACAGTTGTGTCAGAGAACCTCAACGGCTAAGTGATGTGGACAGGGGCACCAGATGAACCGATGGTCCTGAAAAGCAAGCGTCGGTTCATCCGACGGTCTACTTTTCAGTGAGCCGTTAGCCAATGGCCTTGGGTGCCTTCTATTTATACCCTCCACTCACCCATTTGAGGTTGCTGGATTGTGTGGAAGTGCAGAGGAGTGCAAGACACCTAGAAGATCATATCCAATCCATCCAAGTGCAAAATTGCTCATCCATAGACTTGTACACGCTTTGTGTGTGTGCTTAGTGCTAGGCTCAGCTTAGAGCTGAGTGAGTGCAAGGTGTGCCTACCTTGTGAGGTGATTCTAGAGTGAATCAAGTTGTACAAGGTGGGAAGCCTTGGGGCCTAAGTGGCTCACCGGCAATTGTCTTCGACCCTCCGGCTTGGTGTGGAGTGGCGAGGACACTTTGTGCGGGGGACGTGGAGACCCCCTTCCTAAGTGGAGAAGCTCCTTAGTGGAGGCGGCATCAAGGTGACCAAGGGAGCTTGGCGAGTGCCTAAGTGGCAAGCCTTTGTGGTGAGTCAAGTGGTGCTCTTGGGAGAGACTTGGTGACCGGGAAGCAATACTCTTGTGTGAGTGCTTCAACAACGTGGACTAGGGGTGGCTTAGTGCCTACCGATACCACGAGATAAATGGCGTGTCAAGAGTTTGCTTCCTCTCATCCCTCTTTACGTTTCCGCATTACTCTATTGCAATCCTTGTTTGCCTTTACTTTCCTAGAGTAGTATCATGCTAGGATTGGCTATAGGATGCAAAACTTGTTTTGGGATGGGAGTTTCACACTAGAACAACCCTAGTTGCACATCTTGATAGTATGTTCTAGTTTATGCTTTGGAGCAAAGTAGTGGAAGCCATAGGCTAAGTTTTTAAGTTGCCTAATTCACCCCTCCCCTCTTAGGCTACGAGCATCCGATCACTTACAAGTGGTATCAGAGCCGGGACTCACTTCCTTCACAAGGAAACGCCAATTCGATTGGTAATTTGTGAAAACCGGCTCATTGGAACGGTTAGGCTTCACCGCCTAGTGAGTTGCTCTATAAAGGTATGAAAGGGTTGGATACCATAGGTTTGGCTCCACATTTCGATGGCACGGGCTATCCTCGTTGGAAGGTGCTTATGGAAGCTTACCTTCAAGCGAAGGATCTTGATGTTTGGAGGGTCACCGATGAGGGTGTGAAAAATGGTACTAAGAAGGAAAAGCAATTTGATGTGATTGCTAAGAGTATCATTTTATCCTCACTAGATGTAGGCGTTTTCAATAGAGTTTTTACTTGTGAAAATGCTCATGAGCTATGGAAAACCATCAAGGAGCAAAATGAGGGTTCAAAAGAAGTTGCTAATGAACACTACGGTTGTCTCCTTGAGAAATTCAATAGCTTTAAGCAACTTGCAAATGAAAATGCCGAATCAATGTACTCACGCCTAAATGTGCTTGTCAATGAGATCAATGCTTTAGATGTGAAGAACATCACGGACTTGAACATCAACCGCAAGATCCTTCAAAGTCTCCGGAAGCCCGATTATGACTTGGTGAAGGCTATCATCTATGAGAGAAAGCTCGAAGAATTGAAGCCATCACAAATCTTGAGCAAGATCATGGCACATGAGCTTCAAATCATGCCCGAGTCCAAGAAGGCGCCCCAAGAAAAGCCCCAAGAACCATCTTCTCCAAGCACAAGCCATGCTCTCTCAAGCCAACAAGAGAAGGTGATGAGAAGAATGGCAACCCATGGAAGCTCAAGTGAAGATGATGATGATGATGACAATGAAGGCTCCTCAAGTGATGAAGAGGTCGAGTCAATGGTCACCATGTACACGAAGAAGATCTTCAAGTATGTGAAGAAAATCAACATGTACGGCTACAACATCCACTTGAGAGAAGGGCGTCATCATCAACACATCAAGTTCACCAAGATCAAGCACAAGACCAAGAAGAAGGTGGTCAAGGAGAGGAGACCAAAGCAAGAAGCAATTGTCGCCGTCCGTGAGTGGACAAGTGGTGGAGAATCAAGTTCTTGTAGCTCAAGTGATGAATCAAGAAAGAACTTCACCACCCGCTTCATGCAAGGTTCTTCATCATCACCACACATGTGCCTTATGGCCCAAGGTATGGAAAGCGATGTAAGTGATGATGAATCCGACACCACCTCTCTAAATGATCTTGTTGAGCTAGTCCATGAGTAAAAGGAAATGCTTAAGAAACAAGCTAATGAAATTAAAGAACTCAATGCTCTCAATGATCTTAGTGCAACCCTTGCTACAAATTATGACTATTTGTTGTGCAAATTCAAATTGCTTAGCAAGGAGTGTGATGAGCTCAAATCTAAGCTTGAGAGCAATGAGACTAAAACAAGTGTTTCCTTTGAGCTTGATGAATCATCTATCCCTTGTGCAATTCCTATTTCCAAGGTAGATGCTTCAACTTCTTGCATTGATTTAATTGATGAATCTTGCTCACCATCTTGCAATGAGAATGTTGTAGAAACATGTGATTGTCTCATAGCCAAGAAAAATGAAGAGCTCAAGCAAGAAGTGAAATGGCTCCGAGAGAGGTTGTTTAGCTTGATGGGCAAGGGCAAGAACAATGAGGAACAAGTGGACGTCTCTCAAGACATAAAGAGCAATGTCCAACCTTCTCAAGATAACCGTGATCCCATGGTGAAGAAGCTTGAGAAGGGTGAAACCGTGACTTGCTACAAGTATCATGGAGAAGGGCACAAGTTCTACAAATGCCCTCAATTTGTCAAGAAGATGGACAAGGGCGAGAAGAAGAAGATGAAGTCTACCATCAAGAGCTCCCTCATCTACACCAAGCCCAACCACAAGAACAAGAATAAGAGCAACACCTACGTCATCAAGAAGAAGGCTAATGGCAAGGTGGTTGCACACAAGGTTGGGAAGATGAAGACGGAGTGGGGTTGGAACCAACCCATTTGGGTGCCCAAGTCATCACCAACATGAAGGGGCTTCAAATGGTTTGGGTTCCAAAGGCCACTTGAAGGCCATGAGTACGGGGACTTGGGAGGCTTGGCACATAGAAGTTGTGAAGATTCAAGCCTAGAAGCCAAGCTTGCAAGTTGGACATGTGTTGCCCAAGTTCCCCGGTTGAGGTAATGGAAACTAAATTCACCTCATGTATCATTGTAGCTCCATTGCCTTGTTTAGGTTGCATTTGTTGCAATGTTTACATATGGTAGGTTGCTTGTGTCATGTGCTAACCCATGAGCAACCTACATGGTTTGATTAGTGTGTAGGAAAGCTACACTCGCTCTTTCATGGTGCATGTTTTTCATATATATCTCTTTGCATCATGAGCAAGCTATAGGGTTAACTTCCCTTTTGTTGTCATAAACAATGTGCATACATTTGGTTGGTGATTCAAACACTAAATGCACACATTTAGGGGGAGCTCATCCTATGGTTTGGTTATGGGACTAACATTGTTTCAAGCTTATTTCATGTAGTCCCTTGGTGACGCATTCCAGTGTGGAGTTTCATTCTAAGAGAATGCTATTTCACTCTCAATGTGATATAACATCTCTAAAAGAGTGAATATAGCAATATGAGCTTCATGCTATTGAGTCATGTCCTTGCGAGCTTATGTTTCTATATAAGTTCAAAGGCAATGTACTCATACATTCCTAATCCTTGTGGTATATACCCCAAGTGTTTCTTTGCAAGCCTCTTCCAAGTGGTGTCATCTCCAAGTGATATCATTTTCAAGTGACTCATCTCAATGTGGTGCCAACAAGGTTGAGAGGAACAACCCCCGGAGGTATGCAATGCTCAAAAGAGTACAAGTGATATCTACAAGTGGTAATGTAACAAGAACCCATTTGTCTTATCTCTTGTCCTCTAAGCTACCTCCTTGCATGATATGCTCTAAGCTTCCTTGTTTTACAAGTGGTTGTAGTTGTGCACTTGATTTTCACACTATCATATTGTGCACACACTTAGGGGGAGCTTAGTTTGTATCAAGCTAGTCTCATGAGCCTGTGATCCACCTTAGTCACTCTTACATATGGTATCTTCATCGATATCATACATATGGATCATGGTTCATGCGGCTTTCTTCCTCGTATCTAACATTTCTCTATGAGCTATGTTTGCTAGGCCTTCCTAGATTTCCGATGGAGACCTTTTGTTTTGGGCACTTTTTGGAGATTTTATTCCAAAGGGGGAGAAGGTTTGCCAAAGCAAGCTATGGTTCCAAAGGGTGAAAGCAAGCTATGTGTGAACATAGTAAAGAGAAGATCAAGAAAAGGGGGAAGCTTCATCTAGGGGGAGTTGTGATGGGGAGATTGTAGTGAGATGGATGATGGTAAGCATCCAAGCAAGTGTAAGTGGTTCTAATTTTGTCAATTTTTGCAAATTTATGCTTGCTTTGCTTGTGTTGTCATAAATCACCAAAAAGGGGGAGATTGTAGCGAACATGGCCTCATTGCCATTTGTTCGAGTTGATTTTGGTGATTCATGCTAACACAAGCAATGGGACTAACCACATTGTCTAGCATGTCCTTGTAGACATATCTAGGTCCCATGGATGCAACCACAATCAAAGAAGCAAAGAACCAAGTCAAAGACACAAGAAAACAAGGAAAAGCCACCGTCGGATGAACCGACGGTACCCTAGGAAGAAGTGACGGTGCACTTGGTACACTACGCAAAGGCTGGAATCAACTTGACACCGTCGGATGATCCGACGGTCCAGATTCTAGTTGCGTCGGATGATTGGAAGGAACAGGCTATCAAGGCGTAGCACGGATGATCCGACGGTCTAAGTGGGGACCCCGTTGGTCTATCCGACGCTCAGTTTGAATCAAGACAGAGATGCGCCAAGATCGAGCTTGACCGGATGAACTGCGGTGGAGCGGTTCATCCGACGGTCACAAAGATGCAAACAGAAAGGTTTTGGCGAGAGTCCTTCAAGATGGATGAACCGACGGTGCGTCGGTGCAAGCGCTTGTCGAGCTTGTGTTAGAGAACCTCAATGGCTAAGTGACGTGGACAGGGGCACCGGATGAACCGATGGTCTTGAAAAGCAAGCGTCGGTTCATCCGACGGTCTACTTTTCAGTGAGCCGTTAGCCAAGGGCTCCTTGGGTGCCTTGGGCTATTTATACCCCCTCCACTCACCCATTTGAGGTTGCTGGATTGTGTGGAAGTGCAGAGGAGTGCAAGACACCTAGAAGATCATATCCAATCCATCCAAGTGCAAAATTGCTCATCCATAGACTTGTACACGCTTTGTGTGTGTGCTTAGTGCTTGGCTCAGCTTAGAGCTGAGTGAGTGCAAGGTGTGCCTACCTTGTGAGGTGATTCTAGAGTGAATCAAGTTGTACAAGGTGCGCCGGAAGCCTTGGGGCCTAAGTGGCTCACCGGCAATCGTTTTCAACCCTCCGGCTTGGTGTGGAGTGGCGAGGACACTTTGTGCGGGGGACGTGGAGACCCCCTTCCTAAGTGGAGAAGCTCCTTAGTGGAGGCGGCATCAAGGTGACCAAGGGAGCTTGGCGAGTGCCTAAGTGGCAAGCCTTTGTGGCGAGTCAAGTGGTGCTCTTGGGAGAGACTTGGTGACCGGGAAGCAATACTCTTGTGTGAGTGCTTCAACAACGTGGACTAGGGGTGGCTTAGTGCCTACCGATACCATGGGATAAATCGCGTGTCAAGAGTTTGCTTCCTCTCATCCCTCTATACGTTTGCGCATTACTCTATTGCAATCTTTGTTTGCCTTTACTTTCCTAGAGTAGTATCATGCTAGGATTGGCTATAGGATGCAAACTTGTTTTGGGATGGGAGTTTCACACTAGAACAACCCTAGTTGCACATCTAGATAGTATGTTCTAGTTTATGCTTTGGAGCAAAGTAGTGGAAGCCATAGGCTAAGTTTTTAAGTTGCCTAATCACCCCTCCCCCTCTTAGGCTACGAGCATCCGATCACTTACAAACCGACGGAGTAATTTCAAAACCGACAGGGAAATGGAAAACCGACAGGCAATTGATCATTTCCCTGTCGCTTTATCCCTGTCGGTTATTCCCTGTCGGCGACCGACGGGGAAATTAATTTCGCATTTCCCTGTCGGTATGTGTTATTTCCCAGTCGGTAATCGTGCACACAGGGAAATTCCATTTTCCAGTAGTGAAACTTAAAAATGTAATATATAGCTTCCACTACTTTGCATGATTATGAGCTAGATCATACTATCCAGATGCGCATCTAAGGTTGATCTAGTGTGAATGCTCCCTACCCACAAAGAGTTTACAACTTAGTGCCAATCCTAGCAAGAACTATACAAAAAGTAAAGGTACTCAACTTGCAAGTATAAAATGCGGAAACATAAACGTGTGGGTTAGGAAACATGCATACCGCTGGTTACATGGCTGTTGTTTTGGAAGACATAGCTTCAAATGTTGTCGGAGGTGTTCCTTTGAGATTCAGAAAATAGAGAACGGTAAGAGATGCATTGACTGAACACACTTGCATTGGGTGGCAGACATTAGGATTGCTCTCGGGTGGTTTGGCCTTGCAGAATATCTTGAGTTATGGGATATGCTGGCTGGTGTTAACTTGAGTGACTCAGACGACAAACATCAATGGAAACCTGAAGCATCTGGTGTTTTTACCACTAGGTCAGCTTACAGGAATTATTTTGTGGGTTCCATTCCTTTTGAACCATGGAAGAGGATATGGAAGTCTTGGGCACCGGGGAAATGCAAGACCTTTATATGGCTGGCGATTCGGAACTGCTGCTGGACTGCAGGTCGATTACAGAAAAGTGGGCTGCCGCACCCTGAGAGATGCCCTCTATGTTATCAGGAGGAAGAAACAATCCAACATATGCCTCTTGTGTTTCCGCAAGACAGTTTTGGTGTGCCATTCTGCAACCTCTTAGTTTGATTAGATTGATGCCCACAAGGAGGGACACCTTTGCCGAATGGTGGAAAAATCTGAAAGAAGGCTTCAGAAACATCATAGGAAGGTATTTAATTCCTTTTTTATTCTGGGTGTGCATGGATCATGTGTACTCATAGGAATTCTTGTGTTTTCGATGGTTCGGATCCAAATATACAGGTGGCAATTCAAGCCTTCAAAGATGAAGCTCACCTTTTACAATCCATTGGGGCTAAGTGGTGAGGATTTTCTTTTGGTCAGGTCCTGTGTTTGTGTTCTTTTGTAACAGTCCCCGTGTGAGCTCTATGTTCTTTGCTATGGTCCAAGGCGAGGAATGAGCTATTTGTAACTGGACATTTTTCTCTCTCTTAATATAAAGATACGTAGCTCTCCTGCGTGTACGAGAAAAAAAGAAAAAGGAAACATGAAAACTCGGTATTGTTAGGCAAGTGCCACACCTAGTCCATGCTTGAGCTCTATCAAGGATATAATTCAGGTCACCAAATCCCTCCTGGTCAAGATCTCAGACTTCCAACAAAGGTTCTCGCTAAGCCGGATAAGAAGCTTGCAACAAAGACAAGGCTCATTACTCCCTCTCTTCTGGTTACCTTGTCACAACCTCCACTATGGAGCTTGTCCACAAAGGAAGGGGCATCCTTTTCCCCCGAAAATGGTCATTATTGCCGCTCCACACCAAGCCGGAGGAATGACGACCTGCCGGTGAGCCACAAAAGCCCTATGGTACCAGCGCACCAAAGCTGATAAGGTTGGTTCACTTCTAGAACAAGACACAATGCAGCAACACTGACATATCATATAACCAATCACTATTCTAAGCTTGTACTAATAGCCTTGGATCACCACTTAAGCACTTTTCATGGCATGAATGTGTTCTTCAAGTGCCTTGTACTTCAATGAACTCTTACACACTTCAACAACTCAAAATGGGTGAGTAGAGGGGAATAAGTAGCACAAGCAACTCAAGTAGCTGTTGCTCCAATGGCCAGTAAAAGTATAGTGAGCACTAGAATGTTAGACGGTCCATTTGGGTAGGCATCAAAACTACCGTGCACCCCCTTTGAACCATATAGCTATTTGAAACCCTTGAAAAATTGATTCGACACATTATTCGATGCCCTGTCAGAATTTCCATTGTCTGTTGAAATTAACAGTGGTTTGTTGCCCACATTCCTAATTTCCCATAACTTTCAACTCCAAACTCTTGTTTTGATGATCTTGTACTTATCAAAACAATCCAGATCATTTTATGTTCATGGGATCATCCCTTGAGTGCATTGTATAAGCGTAATATCTTATTATGCAAACTACCATCAGAATTTCCAGTGGCCACTTTTCGGCACATCGAATTTTGGGCATAAATGTTTACTCTGAAGATTGATTTTGATGATCTTGGAATCTATGGAAAATTTATAATGTACTATACATGATTATCCAAAAATCCATAGTATTTGATCATCTCAAAATATAATTATGAATGGGAGAAGTCCAATTCATTCATCTCTTTGCCCCGGCTTTGGTGTCATTATTTGTGTTGCATCATTAGAACCTATAAACCCTATAACTGCTTATTCTTGATGCACAACTTAATCCCAATGATAATGTTATTACTCAATCACCATAATCATAGTCATGACCAAGACCATTTTCCTTACACCGGTGATGAATATACTCTTTTTTGGCACTAAAACACACATTCGTGATTATCTGATATACTTTTGTAACCTGACCATGGCTAACAGTTTACTATTTAACAATTGGCCTATGGAGATGTAGAGCGTTAAAGTTCATGATAGTCACAAGATGATTGAAGACCAAAAAGGCATCTGAGAAGGACACGCAAGAGCTATACATTCATACTCCTTCCATTAAAAAAATTGTAAGTCGTTTTGACTTTTTTAGATTCATAAATTTTGTTATGTATTTAGACATAGTGTATATCTAAGTGTATAGCAAAATAGATTTGCTAGACTTCAAATGCTTGATTTCTAGCTTTTTCTCAATCACTTTTTCCATAGTCTTTGGATCTTCATCCCTGGGTCTTTTTTTTTCCGGGCTTGCAAAATGGGCCACGGGTCCAGGTCTAAACTGCGAAAACCATTAACCGCATTGAAGGGGAAGCGCCACCACGACGCCGCGGCACTTGCCGGTCTATCCATTCCTCGCTCCATCGTCTCCCCCATTTTCCTGCTTCGTCTCCGCCGCTGCAGCCTCCTCCTCTCGCTCGTCTGCATCGCTGCAGCGGCACTCCTCCCGGTGTCGTGGCTCCACGTCGTTGTCCGCCTGCTGGGTGTGCGCATCACCATGAAGGGCGCGCCGGCACCACGCGACCTCGGGGACCACGGCGGCCGTGCTCCTCGCCTGTTCCCATCGTAGGTCATCGAATCAGTCACCCTCTACATCGAGCTCGGCCACCGTGTCGCCGTCCTCAGCTGCTCGGTCTCCCATCTCTCCGAGTAGAGAGGAGATGCGATCTCCGTGGCGTCCTGGGGGGAGAAGCAAGCAGAGTGGAGTGTCCATGACAGGTTTACTCCCTGTTTCAGTATTTCTGCACGCGGTGTGTTTATCTCTGTTCAATTAGAGGCTGCATATCTGTGTCCATTCCGTGTTGCCTGCTGCAATAGCTATGGCACCATTTACCATTTACCAATGCCTGTCTTTTGTGCTTGCATGTGCAATAGAGAATTGATTGGAGCTGGTAATTAGATACTACCTCCATCTTTGATTCCTTGATGTTTCGGCAGCTAAAATGACTTGCAGTTAGTTTGATTGAGCCGTCGGAAACGTCATATAATACAATATATGAGTAGTCAGCTACACTATCACTTTATCTTCTTTTCTCAATTACTAGACTTAATCATCAAGGAGCAAATCTGCATTGAGCTGACGAATTTTTTTTGTGACTGAAAATTACCTCGTACAGTGCAAGTTCACCATGTTATTTGTTTTCACCCTGAGATAGCACAAGCTCACCATCCTAAAGCTTATTTTTTTCCTAGATGAAGTGTTTATAGCTATCCTGGTGTATATCTTTGAATCCTATATTGTGGCTTTTCAGATTCAATTTTCCTTTTCTCCGGCTATGATTATTGTATACTCTAGTATATCACGAAGCAGTAATTCCATCAGCTTTTCTATAGGGTCTGCATCAAATTGTTGGATTTTTCTTCCCTCAAGTGTTAGGCTTGTTGGACACCTTCCAGCTATGTGTGCTACCATATAAAATCATGACTCCCAAATTATTGGTAACTCCTTTCATGTCATGTGATTCTATTTGTTTAATGATAATATATATGATTGTTTTGTGGTCTTAGGATCTCAGGGTATGGTAATTATTGTGTCAGATTCTTTTGCAGCTTTCAGAGAGTCTAGTGTCTCTTGAGGAAATAATCTCATGGTAAGTAAATTGTTTGTAGAGTCCATACTAGTCATCGGTGTTGATTTATGCGAACTTGTGATTGGTTTTATGGTTACTATTTTTAATGTTTTCATTTTGCCTGCAGTGAGGTATGTTTAAGTGGATTTGCTTGAGAAAGTGATGAAAACCGCTTAGTAAAGGTGAGGTAGGCAAGTTGTCATTTGAATATTTGATCATCATTTCTCATCAATGTTGCAATGATGTTTGTCTTATCTACTCCATTTATTTGTGTGCTAATAAGATGTCATGTTACTTCATTTGTTTGATTATATGATGGATATTTTGATATGCTAACGTGGATTTTCATTTGACTATTACATTTTTATCAAAAATATAATAGAAATAAATTACAACAAAAAAGTTATATTTGTCGTATGTCGGAATTCGATAACATGTATGATAATAAAATCTACAAATCCATCATTTACAAGTATTTTTTCAAATTACATTTACATGATGATATTCCTAAGTTTTTTAAATTTTTATTATATTAGCATCATAATATATGTGCTTCTATGTAAATACGTTGCATAAATACGTTGATAATCTAATTCCTTAAACAGAAAAAATAAACAAATGAGTGCTTTTATGTAAGTTCAGGAGAACACTTGCATTTAAGCTCTACTTATTCCCAAACTAATCTGGTAATCCCATGATACTAATCTTAAGCAGAAATGTTTCAGTTCAAACAAGTTCACAAACTGTTTTTGTTTGTTAAGTTGCATATCTTTTTATCGATACACTTTGAACTTCTTTGTTTTAAACAATGGATGTTAAGGACCGTGTCCGTACTACTAGCATAATAAGTTTGAGCATGTTTTTTGGTTAAGCAAGTTTGTAAATAAACTCCTCTGATGCTATAGTAATGAAAGGATATATAAGCAAAACTGTCTTACTGGCTAGGCAAGTTTTCCAAATAATTCATATTGTGTAATGCAATCACAATTTCCTCTTGTCCATCACTATATTACTTAGTATTTTCCAATTTCCTTTGAATTCAATGCTATCATATAATTTATGGGCAGGCATCTTGAAGTTCATAAGCTGCATGTCCCAAGTTTGGAATTTCTCCATTAGCTGAAATTTCTTTTGCATGTGTCAGAAATGCCTCGACATCTTTTCTATGGCTACCACGTCACCTTGCTTTTTCTCCCCAGACTTTTTTTTTCTGTCTGATGCGTGGTAATAAATTACTTTTTTTAGCATTGGATGCACCAGTTCATGTTAGGGATTTGCCTTTCTTTACATGTAATTTAGCACGGCAATATATACATAATCAGATGTCTACTTTTAAGCTCTATTTTTTTCTATTTCATGCATTTCTGGGCAATTATTAGTGGGAACTGAGTTCTTACATCTTGTCCTTTTCTTGCACCTGCATCATTTCTTTCCTGTGTTACACCATCAAGTTTTCGTAAGCTTTGTACATTTTCTTTTGCTTTTTTACTCAGGTTACTTCCTACTACATGTGCTTTATTTGCTCTGTGGTTTTTTTTGTCCATTTTAAGTTCGATGCTTCCATTCAGTCCCATGTCAAGGCTCCTATATGATTGCCATCATTATAATTTTGCTTCTGTGTTTTTACAGTAAATGGTTTTATCCCCTCCCAGTTGTTAGTGGCAGTACACTAAAATTATTCATTTTTCTGTTGATGCTATAGATCAAGGCAAGCTGCTCTAGGTAGCTATAGAATTCATATTCACTCTGTGCATTATATTTCATATTATTGACTTTGCTAACCATTTTTGCCTTTTTTTTACAATTGTGCTGCAGGTGATGAGTGATGCTTTAGGTGTTAGGCTACATCCAAGGGAAGCAAGCAGAGGTACGACCTGAAGCATTTTTTTTGTGTTCTGACATGTCCTTTACAGTTGTATAGATGCCTCATTTATTCTAATGATGAACTAATTCTGCACCTTGAGTGAATTTTGGTTTCTGGTTTCTAGGTTTTGTTGTGTGCTACTATATATTCATGTGTAGTTGTGGTATGTGCTGAAGAACCAAAACATGCCCATCTGCTCCAGTGTACCAACTGATGTGGTTATTTTTTCATAATTATTTAGTATGTAAACTTAGGCATGGTTCAGTAAATATGAAATTATTAGTGTTTTAAGGTACCTTTAGTTTAAGTCAACAAACTATGACTGTTTTTCCTTTTCTTGCTTAGTTCCTTTGCTTCTAACTTGACAAGTTCATTTTCTAGCTGAACCGCACTTGCATATTCTCTTTATTCCTGTTCCAAGGAGAGTATCTTTATGCTATGACCTGAAACTTGGTGATTTTCTTCTTGAGTTTCTCAATACTAAGTCAAAAGTTGTACCTTTTTGCTATATGGGTGACTTCTAGAAGGCTCAATTTGTAAATTATGGATGGCATATTCATTACTTTTTGTATCATCTTATTTATGCTTTCTGATTTCAAATATTTCCAATCACACCAAAAAAGAGCAAATTAAATAACACCATCTGTTCTGAAATTCTTCAAACCAATTTTTCCCCAAGCTTGTCACTACAGATTATTTCTGCATATATACATGTGTTTTTTCTGTAATGTGTGAAATCAAAGATGTACATGTGTTACATATTTTGGCATCATCAAAATTCCTTAGCAGACTTTTATATGAACCAAGCATAAATAAAATGCACCCCGCCCCCCTCCTTGCAATCACTCAATCATTGAAGTTTAACATTTTTGTCCATATACCCTTATTTTGGTGCCTACCATCATCCTACTAATCCACTGGTGAATCTTGAACATGCATGTTGTGGTCATCATACTTGTGTTTCCAACACTACATTTGTGATGTTGGGGCACATCTATCATCATTCCAAGTGCTCTTTTTTTTTGCAACCAAGATGAGAAAATTATGTTGTTTCATATCATCAATTTACCCACATCACTAGATTTATGGATTCATGTATTTTTTACATGGAGAAAAATTTTGCTCCCACCTTATATTGATGTGTGAATTTTTTTTGTTTAAACAACAGAATGTGAGGATTGGATCTCAAACTCAAAAAGCAACCAACTAGATCTACAAAGCAGGAGTGATATTATTACAGTGAACACTTGTACTTGCATATCATAATTTGTTTGTTCAATGTTGCTTTCTTACAGATTTTTCCTTTTGTCATCTAAACATGTGAATTTTCTGTTAGGAAAATTTGAGAGAATTGGATCGAACTCAAAAATATGCAACTGGATCTGAAAGCAGAGCATGTCTTTGGTGGTGTATGGAGGTGCTCCAGGTCGCCTTCAGCCTCTAGCTCCACTTCATTTTTTTCATGGCTTCTTCCATAGGCACAACATTGATTCTTTCTTTTTTTCCTCATTTTTCGATTTATACATGGGACTTTCAGGTGGCTCTTTTGATAGGCAGAGCTGCACCGCATGCATGATCATGGTTGGGAAGGTGGCAAAATCAGTTTTGGCGGGCTAAAAACACCCCAGTTCTGGCCTTCTGTTATTATTTGGGATTTTTTTCAGTCCCATCAATTATTTTTGTACAAAAAAGAGCCCAAAGTTGAAAAATGCATGCCCACCGGTCCCGCTTTTTGACAAATCTGTGCCATTTTTTGGATTATAGGGCCCAAGGTCATGTTCTAGGAGAAGTGATTGAGGAGATATTAAATCTCAATCAATTCTGATGACCAAAACAAGCTTAACAGGTATGTGGTTCCTTTTCTGAAAAAGTGCTTGAGAAAGAACAAAATCTCAATCAATTTCTGATCGTACAAAAAAAACAATAGCTGCACATCTGCAGGCGTTGGATCTAGAATCGACGGCCCAAACAAAAGTGATTGAGGGAAACCTTAATCTCAAGATTGAGGGAGTACTATTTAGTAGCTTTTTCATTTTTACGGACTCAAAACTCAACTTCTGACTAAAAAACAATATTAATGTATATGGACTAAAACTCAGCTTGATATATATAAACCTACATGGAAAACATATACAGTGAGATCCAGATCATCCTGATTCAGAGCCCTTGTCTCACTGACACTGCTACCACAAGATTAAAAGTACTAAGATATAAGTAATTGACCAGGTCTATTACTAAGAAGATAAATATGTGCATATGTGTAACGCCCCAGGTTTTTAATTAGCATCATTAGTGCTAATGACCGAATCAACCGAGTCAAACACTATTGACATTGGTCAAACCTTGGTCAACCTGGGTCATCCCCGCGAAAACCTCGTCAACAATCACTAATGACCCTCTTAATCAAGTCCACACACCCTTGCGGTCAAACCCTAGTCAACCCTTGGTCAAAACCCCGATCAAACCCCTATGTCTTTGAATCTCCTCTAGAACTTTTGCCGCGTTCTCCAAATTTCACCTAAACACTTCAAAATCTCCCAATATAAAAGTTGTCCAGTTTTTCGAGGGACACAGCTTTGCTTTTGGGTGGCATTTCAAGTTTTGAGTGGAAAAGGGTGAAAAACTTGGTCAACTGCAGCTTTTACTATTCATTGGCGCTATGAAAAACAGGAACTTTGCCTGCAGTTCATGCTCAAATGGTTGATCAAAACATAGGTCGGCCTTTGAGAAAAATACTCTCCTATAGATGCTCTACAACTTTGGTATTCAAGATTTTGTGGGGTTCTATTTAAATTTTTGGAGTTCTTCGCAGTCAAACTTATGTAACCGGAAATGAAGAAAGTTGCCTCGAGGGCATATCTGTGAATCCTAGATTCTTTTCAGGGACCTGCTTGTAAGAAGTATCTTCAATAGTGTAGGCTGTTTTGCTGATTCTTGTAAAATCAGTAGAAAATCGTAGAAAAATCAGAAAAATACAAATTCAATTTTGTTGGATTCTTTGTGTGAAACCCTACAACTTTTGTAAAGCATGACCATACTTTTTCCTGGTAGTTTTTGCATGAAAAATAGAAGACTGTTAAACCTAGATCTGTTGTATCTCAAAATCTACAATTGCTCTATAGTTGAATTTTGGATATGTTGTGTATTATGCCATGCCTAGCTTCTGTACCAAACATTGCACAAAGTTACTGTGTATATCTTTTATTATGATTTATTTTGTATTTATGCTGAATCTGTCTAAATGATTTTTGTAGCTAAAAATAAATAGATTTTGTGCTCAACTTCTGCATGTGACCTTTTTATGCCAAAATGCACCTCTGGTGAATTAATCACAATTTTATATCTGCCAGAAATATTTAATCTTGTTTTATGCCTAATTTTCAATGTAAATGCATAGCTCAAGATCTATAGTAGCTCTAAGTATATATGTTGCATGCCTAGCTTAGTTTTGGACCAGAGGCCATGTGTGAGAAAGTTGGAATCATTTCGATGTGTATTTATTTTTATATGCATTTATCTTGCTTTAGTAGCTAGCTTTTGTTATTTTCGGTATATTTAATTTCATAGCTCTCCTAAGTGTGCATGTGTGTGCAGTGGCCTTGTTTTGATTTGTAATGCTTCATAAAACACCCCACTGAATTTTATGAATTTATTTTAGGAACAAAAGCAATAGAAGCCATTTAAAGCTTAATATCAAATTAAATTGGAAAATCACCAACACCACAACTAGTGACCTCATGTTTGTGTGGTAAATCATGCTAAAGGCTAAATGTCACCACCCTTGCTGTTTTGTGTGATTTTATTAGTGTCTTTTGCTTAAATATGTACACAGTCACTATTAAAAAGATTAAAATAATAAACCTTCACATATAATAACCTTAACGAAAAGAATTAATAATTAAATGTTGTCAAGGTGAATATGGCCAACAAGAGTTGGAGGTAATAATTAATCTCTCACCCCACCTGAACCCTGCATTGCATTCCGTGTAGATCTTCCTTACGTCAAGCCAGGAGGAAGGATGAGCCGACGCGTGAGCTGCAGACGTGGAAGTGAGCGAGGACACCGAGGACCCCCAGGCTAACTGTGCTGACGAAGGCAAGCCCCGGTGCATTAACCCAAGTGTTTTTGGAAATTTATGCAACTATCTATGGATGTTTGTGCATTTACGTTCAGGAGTTGAAATGAAACCCTAGATGCATGATCCCTAGGTACCTATGTCTTTACTAGTATGCTAGGTCGGTAGCTGCTATGCTATAGGGCCGTTACAAGTCGAGTGATGCTTGTCACTCGCAAGATTAGGTTCTTATGTTGGAATCATAAGATCTTTATAAATGGATTGCTCATGTGGTAAGAGCATGGGATGTGGGCTCCGGTCCAATGGCTTTCGTGGGTTAAGTGTTTGAACATACTAAGCACTTGTCGGGAATGGGACCGGTAATCCTAGTACCTTAATGACACGGTGAAGGATCTTACTATTACTCATCTTGGGATGCGCTCACGGCTAGCTACCTGTGGTGCATGGTGATTGGGTGCCTTGCGGGTATGCCGATAGCCCGTACTAAAGACCGTGAGATTCGATCCTGAGCCGAAGTACCTTGCAAGGTTTAAACCAATCGATTGTCGGCCTGTCACCGTTATCTGAGACTACTTATCCAACTGGCCATGATATCCCTAATGATGGAACTTTGTGAATACTTATGCTTGATTAATTGTATTGCACAACTTATGCTTGCAATAGCTTGCTAACTTAGAAAAGAGTAATCAACTAGAACTTGCGCTAAAATCTTGAAAGTAAGGACATACTCTTTGTTGCTTTTCAGAAAAAGAAACCCCGATGGCCAAAAAGCCTTTCATGTCTAGAGTTGGTGATGTAGTCACACCGACGGTAAGTCTTCCGAGTATTAGTATACTCACTTGCTGCAACTGCTTGATCCGTAATGCTTTTGGCCGATGTGTGGCCGGAGAGATCCCGCTGGCCGAGCTGGAGTGGTGGAAGACGATGAATGAAGGCATCATGGCAGGCCTCGTGATGCTCCTCGCCCGCTTAGTTTAATTCATTGTTTTCAAAACTCTGAACTTCGTTATCATGTCAATGACTTCGGTTTGTAATAATTAAACCCTTCGGGGTAGATTTGGATGTTAATCATGTGTTGTACTGACTCGCCGGCGTAAGTTTTAATGCATATATGTCGATCCTTGTTGCTATGTAAGTGATTTCACCGGGCGTTAACCCGGCAACTAACGACAGGATGATACTTTATTATTGCTTAATGACCAAAGTGGATTGGTTTAGGCGATAGTACGGTATTTTCCTGGGCGGGTTGTCACAATATGCGGAGGGAAGTCACCCTCATGTGCAGTGGGAAGTCACTCTCTAAGACAGAAGGCACCACTTTAGAAAGGTAACTCTGTGATTTTTAAAGATGATATGCTTTAATTTCTTACCATTTTAGAAAGCTAACTTTGTGATTTTAAAGCCTTAGTATAGATATGATTATTCTAGAGCAAATATGGTTGCTACGGGTTTTTCCCAATAAAATACAATCACATGCACTTACAAACATGTACCTTTGAGACACTGAGCATGGATATCTCCAAGAGATCGGGCAGGCAAATCTTGAGGTAGATGAAATTACAATAGGCACCATGCTGTCGATAGACACATTCCTTATAACTAAAACAATAGAGTACTTTGTGCATGCTTTTTCGAACAACCTTATACTATATTCACACAAGTTTTGTTATATTGATCCCAACCAGATTCTGCATGTTGACGCATGTTACACCACCAGACACTACTGTTGAGGGCACGATGCTTCATCCGCTTCATCTAACGCTGTCAAGAAGGCACGGCAATTTTCTTTCTATGTTTTCTTCCATTGCCTCTTTACTTCATTGTGTTCGCAGTGGTAATTGTTTTCTTCATTTCTTCCATTACATCTTTTTTCTTTGGTTCCATAGCGTTAGCACGAGTGGCACGCTAGTTTTCCATTAAGATTTTAATAATTTTAAAACTCTTACATAGAATCTTCTTTTCCAAACCTGCCTTAAGAACTATTTTATTTGGGTGGCAATAAAGTACTTTAAATCGCTAATCGGTGTGACGCGTGGCCGGAAATTTGATCGGGGATGAGAATGGGGTCACGAGGTGGCTGGCTCCCCACCGTCAAAAAATCACTCGTCATTATATTCCCGAAGACTGAATGCTCCATACGTCGGAGGTGAAGGTTTAAGACAAAAAGCAAGGGCCAAAAGTCAGGCACCGCCCCTGCATATGGCCAAGAGGGAGATCATGGATATCATATCCTCACTGTCTAGGGATCGATTGTTGAAGTCATTTGGACAAAAGGGTTCGATCGTTGAAGTCATTTTCTTGCACGACTTCGAGGCGCCACGGCCATTTCGTAATACTGTACTGGTACCACACGTACGACGGCATGGCCGGATACAACCACCGTTTTCTAGCTCTCCTCACATACTATAAAAAGGAGCCTTGCAGGTTGGTGCTTCCATCCATTATCGTTTGCTCACTACACAAACGATATTACCAACCATGGCAATGAAAGCCCTCATGCTAGGCGCACTGCTCCTCCTTGCCTGTGGTGGGGTGATCACTACTCACGCCCAGCAGTGCGGTCTCCAGGCCGGTGGCAAGGAGTGCCCTAACAACCTCTGCTGCAGCCAGTGGGGGTATTGTGGCAGCGGCGAAGCCTATTGCGGCAACGGCTGCCAGAACGGCCCATGCAACGGTTTCGCCACGCTCCGCCAAGAGCAGTGCGGTAGCCAGGCCGGTGGCAAGGAGTGCCCTAACAACCTCTGCTGCAGCCAGTGGGGGTATTGTGGCAGCGGCGAAGCCTACTGCGGCAACGGCTGCCAGAACGGCCCATGCAACGCCACACTCCGCCAAGAGCAGTGCGGCAGCCAGGCCGGTGGCAAGGATTGCCCTAACAACCTCTGCTGCAGCCAGTGGGGGTACTGCGGCACCAGCCCAGCCTACTGCAGCAACGGCTGCCAGAACGGCCCGTGCGAAGGTTTCGCCACGCTCCGCCAGGAGCAGTGCGGCAAGCAGGCCGGCAATGCGAAGTGTCCCAACAACCTCTGCTGCAGCCAGTGGGGGTTCTGCAGGTCCGGCGACCCCTACTGCGGCAACGGATGCCAGAGCGGACCGTGCATTGGTCCTGTTATAGCCACGCTGAGCCGGGCCATGCTCCGCCAGGTCTAAATAATACAACAATCGCGTACGTAGTCGATGATGCAGCGCTCTAGCTCCCATGAAATAAAAGTGCTGCTACTACGTTTGTACTGGAACTCGTACGTGTACGCTGCGAGGAGCATGGGAGGGTGAGTAGCTTATCTATGCATATGTGTATGCGAAAGCCCGTATGTATATTATCGATCAGTATGCAATTTCGTATGAATAAAGTTGGATGACAGTCCTTTGCATCCTGTGAAAGTACGAACTTCATTAAGCGTATAATTATTATTGCCACCGCATTTGAGCATTACGTACAACTGAGGCTATCTCTTTTTATCTAAACTGCAGTTGCTTCTACAATTATAGCCCATGAACCCTTACTTTTGCACGGGCTAATTAATAATTTTAAGAGCCATAAGTAGTTGACGTATAAGGATAGATTTGGAAACTGCATCAAATCAAAATTGCTTATTTTTTGTGCACTCCCTAACACAGCACCCATCACTACCAGAAGATAACTAGCCAGATTGACGCACAATGCGCGTCTGTAGAAAAATATTAACTTAAACAAACCACTACTACAGAAATGATTTCTAGGAGCGTCTCTTTTTTTTCACGAGCGGAGGGAATTGCCACCCGATGTAAAAAAAAAGGGCAACACTGTAGCTGCCAACCCGCACCTGGAGATGGGTTTCCAGGAGCGGGTGACGCTGTCACCCGCTCCTAGAAATGGCACCCATTTCCAGGTGCGGGTGATGGCGTCACCCACTCCTGAAAATGATACCTATTTCCAGGTGCAGGTGACGTCACCGGCTCTTGGAAATGCTCATTTCCAGGAGCGGTGACGCCATCATCCGCTCCTGGAAACCCATCTCCAGGTGCGGATGACGCCATCATCCGCACCTGGAAATAGTGGGTCAATAAAATGGAGCACAGGTAGCCATTACACGGCATTTTCGGATCGATCGAAGCACGCAGCCGTCAGGCCGCCGGATTTTCTCCTTCCACGGCCGCGACACCACCACATACCTCATCGCCATCATGCCGGCCCGCTACGGGACCCTCGATCTCTAGCCTCCACACACGTGTGCCGGCCGTCGCTCCCCCTTCTACGGCCGCACGCGAGGATCGATCGAGTCCCACTGGTACGCGTCTCTCCCACCCGACACCGCGCGCTTGCGCCGCCGCACCCCTCTCCTCCCCAGCCGCTCTCTCCTTTCTTCAATTTTATTAAATTTTGTACTATTTATTGAATTTTGTACTATTTATTAAATTTGTACTATTTATTAAATTTGTATTATTTATTAAATTTTCATAATTTTTATTATTATTTTATTAGTTATGTACTAATTATTAATTTTTGTAAGATAAAATGATCTGAGGTCTTCCAGATCCCCTCACAAGACCCCCAGTAGCGACTGTTGGGGCTTCCTTCCCTGTTGGGCACGAACCCGTGCCCATTACAGAAGTTCAATTACGTTGGACCGTGGTATATACTTACGACCTCGGTATTTTAATTTTGAGTTTATTATCCATTGTTATAGTGGTAACAATTTTAGTATTTCTATTGAATCTGGTTTCACCAATCCAATGGTTAGAATAAGTTATATATAACGTGACTAGACAAGCTCCTATGGTGGTACGTTCCCAAACGAGTCCGACGCGAGGAAGCTATGTGGTTTTTCTAGGAATAAATTGTGCAGGCATGCGAGAGCAATGACGTGGTGAAACAGTTATGATACATGTCAATTCTATTGCTGCACAACAGCCACATGTTGCCGCATCTGATGTCGTGAGGAAGGCACTTATCGAAATAGAATGTTAAACAACACATGTATTCCTGTGCTACGATTCATCGGAAGATTAAAGCCTTCGAAAATAATATCCTCGATGTCACTCAAATGCCTAAACGGATAAGTCCTTCATATCAATCGCCTATTGTATGTAAACTAAAACTTACTCGTTATTTTCATAATTTATTTTTTTATGAACACTGCTGTACTAACACTTTTCTTTGTTTCCACTTCAATTTAGGACGCACTGTATAATTGTTTCATGCACGCTGATAAAGGCATGCACGAGGTCTTACATCAAGTACTACAAAACATTGGATGGACATTCACAACACCGCACCAGGTCCAGTACGCGGCGGTTGGCAAGCTGACATTACCCTATCATCATCCACGACTTCAGTGAGAGTGTTTGGAGACATATTCTACACCCCCTACATGGCTAGGGATAGTGCATACATATTTGCACTATATTACGTTGATAGGTTCTTCGGAATCAACAGTATTGATATTAATCGTAGTTTGTATCTCGCGATGATTCACGATCATGACGTGGACGATCCTACATTGTAATTAATTATCTAGTTAATTAAATGTCCTCTATTTTAAATTTGTAGTGGAAGACTATATATCTGTGATGCAGGACTATATTTTAGTATTCTAATTATCTAGTTAATTAAGTGTACTCTATGTGTTTTAAGCATTCTTCTTGTGTGACGTTAATGTGCAAGTAATTTGTGGATGAGTTGTGGATGTATTTTCTACGTAGCAACTTTTACATTTGAACTCATATGAATACAAGCTTTACATGTAGGTCTCGACGACAGATTAAACTTTGCAGTTGTGAAGTTTTCCATTTGAGGTCAGTTTATAGCCCCAAAATACATTTTAGAAATAAAAATGAAATTGGCCAAAATATTTGCAGGTGCGGGTGAACCCAACACCCACACCTGCAAATCATTTACAGGTGCGGGTGATGACATCACCCGCACCTGCAAATGGCTGCATGCACGTGGAGGACTTGGCTAAACATTTTCAGATCTGCGCGAGGAGGCCGTTACGCTGCCAAAATTTTCCACTCCGCCGTCCGCCACACCTCCTCTCCGTCGCCTCCACCAGTGGCCACCCCCTCAAGCCTCCTCTCCTCCTCCTCCACACCGGCCGTCCGAGCCCCTCACCGCCGCCCCTATCTCTCCACCGCCTCTCTCTCAGCCCTCTCTCTCCGCCGCCCCTCTCTCTCCGCCGCCCGCCTGCATGTGTGTGGTTGCCTCGCCCTCGGCCACCTCTCACTCCGCTCCTTGCTGCCTCCACCACCGCTGGTCGTGCCATGCACCTCTCCACACCTCGATCTGGCCCCTACCGGCCACCGACGGTTCATATTCATTTTTAATTAATAATGTATATATATACTAGTTTTTGTGTGCAATGTAAATAATATGTGTGGTATTATGTACTGGACAGTACGCTATGTCATCAAGTGGAAGTTCTGCCTTTGGCCCTAGTGGTGGTCGTGGCGGCGGCGTGGTGGTGGTGGCCGACGTGGTGGCCGTGGACATGGCCATCGTAGCAACTGGCCTGCTGATTCCTTCGAGGACCCATTGCCTCATCGTCCAGGACTACATTTTCCTCGCGAGTTAGCCTTGCCACCGGGTGATCGAACGCGTGGAACAATAGCCAATGTATTACGCACTGTCTATTTCCTTTTCATACAGTTGCTACTCGCCACTGGGTGATCGAACGTGTGGAACAATATATCTAATTTTGCTTACATATATACAATGTAGATTATCAACAATGTTAGATGGCTTAGAGAGATTGTGGACGATATGTCTGGAACTAATTTTGTAGTGCAAACTGAGGAGGTTGGTCTGAACTACACAAGATTGCATATCTCTTTTCAAGTTCGCGCTCGATGCGTAGATTAAGATATATCCTTTTTCTTATTCGTTGTTAACTTTGTGTATGTTACATATTTTTAACTTTGATAAGGTTGTTATATCTCTCTTATTGTAGGATCTGGGCTCAACGTTAGCGTCCATGAGCTTTCGTGCGATTCTTAATCAAGTCGTGGAAAGACTTGACTTGGATTATGATGGTGGAGCACCGTTCTTCACCAGAGATTGGAAGCAACAAGTAAATCTAACCTTCTTCAGGCCAAGTCAGCCCGACCTTCCATTGTTTGATGTCTATAATAGTGTCTGTGATCATTATTGGCAAGCGGAGGAGAGTGCACTCATCCGTGCTCTAGCTTATTTTGATGAAGTTCTAAGCGGAAAGATTGGAGACATTAACTATATTCCATTTATGCACGCGTGCCGGACTTGGACCTATGTAAATATGCATGCATGGATCATGCATTGTACCCTTCTTAGCTATTTCAAAACTTGTATGAACTTAAGTACAATTGTAATTGTGGTTAGAAATGTACTCGTATTATTTCCTAGTCATTGGTAATCTAGCTACTTTAAATGAATGCATATTCATGATGAATTTGAATGTGTTATTAATTTGAGCTCTCATTTTACAAATCTGGCATGGAAAATTTTGGCGGGAACGTTTTTCAGGGACGGCTGAGTGGCAATCACCCGCACCTGGAAACAACATTTCCAGGAGTGGGTGACGCCATCACCCACACCTGGAAATGGTGTTTCTAGGAGTGAGTGACGCCATCACCCACACCTGGAAACTTCTATTTGTAAAAGCCACAGCTAGGAGCGGGTGCGCCGCCTGCACCTGAAAATGCCAATCTACCCACACCTACAAACTATTTCTATAGTAGTGAACAACAATAGTGATATCTACTATGCTTACCACAATTATGTGTTTTAAATAAAATTTGGAACCACTGTAAACATTTTAGCATATAATTTAGAAGGTTCACGTGGATATTATGTGGTACTAAAAAAATTAAGTTTGATGCTAGAATCACGATTCAAGCTTCAATGTTCATTATGAAAGTAGAGTTGTCTTGTATACTTGAGAGCTTGTGGTTCGAGGACCGTGGATGGTCACTCGTGTGATGAGTGATTGACAACGTGTGGACCGACTCTTGGCTAAGTATTGCAGGTGCAAAGTTGCGGCTTGATTGGTGTCGGTGCAGGTGAAGAACAAGCACGAAAGGTCTATGCTTGGGCCTGTGTGTGGAGTGCATAAGTAGGCTTGGTTCGAGGGACCCGTGGTCGACGGGGTCAAGTGCGGACCACATGGTGGCGAGAACAGCAAGACGAAGTCGTGGACGGTTTCTTGGTTGAGCCTCAAAACCAAGGTCGAGCTGGGACAACGTCGGAGCCGAGTCATGAGTGGAGATTGGCGGGAGGCTACACCAAGTCCGCGGGGTTTCTAGTGGTTCACCACAAAACCATTGGGTTACCTTGCTGAGTCACAAACCGAGGCCGAAGACCTCGACGAGGAGGGGCGCCACCCAGCCGCTTAACCGCCAGAGGCGATCCGACCGCCAGCGAAGTGGGCTGACCGCCCGGGTCGCAGCGCCGAGAACCTTCGAAGTGGAGGACACGCGGCATGATCACAAGAGTTGCGTTGGTGCTACGCAGGCTTGCGGTGGATGCACATCCGTCCGATGGTGCTGAACTGAAGACTTCCAAAATTGCCCTTGAGGGGCATGTATCTCTATTATGCTAGTAAGGGTAGTTTAGTCTTTTGGTTGCCCCCATATAAACACTTGAGTTGTGGGATGGCAGCCAACTCTTGGAACCCTAGCTCATTTGCCTTTGTTATTTTACCTTCCTATTTTCCTTAGGATTTCCATAGGACTAGCTTGAGAGCTTCATGGTGAGATTTTTAGAGAGGGATGGATGATCGGGAGGCAAGATAGACCTTGTATGAATCTTTCTTGGTATGTATGGAAGATTCGGCGTGATTCCTCAAGGCATTTTGTTGTCTCTCCCATTTTCCCTTTTTGGTGATTTTCGGAGCCTTTTCTTGTGATTTTCGTGGTGGAGTTTTGAGGATGTTTTCTTGCGGGATTCTTGTTGGGTGTCATGTATGAGGACCTTGTGCCTCTTTGCTTGGTGACCTTGCCCCATCAATCCCCTCGAATCGGCCTCGATTTGGTGGTTTTCGGAGTTCCTCGAGTTCATGCCCTAGAGGGCCAAGATCCGTGATTCCTTTGATTGAGAGCGTTTCGGTGGATATCCTTTGGTGGAGAGGTTGCCCAGGAGGTAACCCAGTTATCCTCGAAGTTTCGCTGCAATCCGTGGGGTGAATCGGGAGATCGGGCGATGGGAAGTTGAGGGTTGACCCGCGGCCAGGATTTCTGGGTGGGGCGGTCTAACCGCCATAGGGGGGCGGTCTAACCGCCCTGGGTCATCCAGGTTGAAGTTTTGGTTTTGCCAGATTTTCCTCTATGAGTTTGTTCGCCTTGATCAGAGGAGCATTCTGGTGAAATCTTGGCCTGCTTTTGGAGTTGTTTGTGGTTTTCCTTGGAGGTACTGTGGAGGTTAGACTACCCCTGGTAGCCGGCCTAACCGCCCTAGGCTCGTTGGGTGAAGTTCTTGTTTTCACCAAGATTTTCTAGTAGCTAGTTTGGCCTTGACCAGAGGATCTTGTGGCTGAAACCGTGGAGAGTTTTAGAGCTCATAAGAGGTTTTTCAGAGGTGTTCTTGATTGCCAGGAGCAGGCGGTCTAACCGCCCCCCAAATGTGGTCTCGACCGCCTCCCGTGCGCATGCTTCCGAGTTGATTCCGCCGCTTGTGTGTAGAAGTTGTGCCTGCAGGTAGTGTTTGTTCCTAGGACTAGTAGCACTTCAGTGGCTACGTGGTTTTGGCAAACGGAAGGTTGCGTGTGGAGCGTGTGATTTTGGGTACCCGACCGAGTTCATCTTTTTGGAGAAGACATCTCCTTCGAGAAGAATTTTTATCGGCTCCCATTCACTTCCCCCCCCCCCTCTCTGGTTGCCAGTTCGGTCCTTCAAGTGGTATCAGAGCCGGTTACGGGTCTTTCGGTACTCTAACCAGTCTAAGATCCAAAGATGGCATACCAAGAACAGGGATTGGGTCCTCCGCACTTCAATGAAAAGAACTACCAGATGTGGCAGAGGCGGATGGCTGCTTTCCTTCGCGGCAAGGGTCAGATCCTTTGGGATGTTACGGTGAACACAACTTATGTTCATCTGATTAACTTCCTTGCTCCAGGATCGAGGGATATGCACGACGCCAACAACAAGGCGGTCGACTACTTGTTTCGCGCTCTCTGTCAATCCGAATTCGATCGGGTTCAGGCAGAGGATTTGGCTTGCAGGATTTGGGAGAAGCTTAAGAATGCTCACGCTGGGAACAGTCAGGTTCAAGCTTGGTTGTTTGCGACTTACCGGAGAGAGTACGAGAATTTCACTCATCTCCCCGGTGAGTCCATAGACACGATGTTCCAGCGGTTCACGGTGATTGAGAACAATATGAGGGCCAATGTGACCGTGCTCCCGTATGATGATCATGACAGAGCTGTGAAGCTCTTGCACTCGCTGGATCATACCTTTTGGGGCGGAAAGGTCGAGGCCATCTTGGAGTCGGGCACATATGAGACCCTGACGGTAGACGAGCTGTTCTTTAAGCTCAAGTCGGCTGAGGTGGACCGTGGGGTGACAACCAAGATTGAGGGCCCGACTGATTTGCATAGTCTCGCTCTCGTCGGAGGCTCAGGTGCTAGATCTAACGCTAACCCATCCTCCAAGATATACTCTCTGTCTTCCTTGATGTCTTTGCCAGATGAGGAGTTCGACGTGCTTGGAGAGGACGAGCTGGCATTACTGACCAGGAGGTTCGAGAGGATGCACGAGAACCGGGTGAACACAAGGAGGAACTCACAGACATGCTTTCAGCGGCAAGCTGTGACACTTCATCGACCGATCGTCTGGAGAAGATGGAGAACAAGGACAACTACAAGCACCGGCCGAGGACGGAGAACAAGCACCGGTCGAGGGGCGATCACAAGCACAAGCACAAGAACAAGGACAAGCGGAGATCAAGGAAGAAGGACGGCCACAACAAGAAGGCCCGAGCGATGGTCAATGCGAGCGACGTCGACTCCAGCTCCGCCTACTCTACCTCGAGCTCCAGTAGCAGCGAAGATGAAGATGATCGGCGCAAGAGCAATAAGGGGTCCAAGAACCTAAGCGGGTTGAGCTGCTTCGCGCGAGACGGCTTCTGCGGCATGGCACACAACTACAGCAGCAAGAAGAGCCAGAAGGACGACTCGAACTCTGACTTCGTGGATGAGGTACGTGATGAACTCTCCTTCTTGCGCCAGGAAAATGAGGAGCTGGGGAAATTGCTTGATAACCGTGATGACATGCTTAGAGAGGCTAAGAAAATGAGGAAAGAGCTTAGGGCCTCACTTGATGATGCTAGGAATAGGGTGGCTGATCTAGAAACACAGAAACTTGATGCTAAGCTTGAGATAGACTCGCTTAAGGCTTCACCTATTGTTTCTGATGAAGTTGATTGTGGTGATTGCTCTATTTTCCTAGCTGATCTTACTGCTCTTAAGGAAAAGCATGCCTCCAAGTGTGAGGAACTAGATGTGCTTAGGGTTGTCGGCCGAGTGTAGTCTAGGCCTACTTTGCTAGGTGCATGCACATCTTGTCCTGTTTTGCATGGAAAGCTTGCTGAGTCTCGTTCTCGCATTGTTTCGCTTGAGGCTGAATTGAAAGCTCCTATTCCTACTTCATGCTCTACTTGTGAAATACATGCTGTTAAGAATTTGGAGCTTGCACACTATGTTGATCGCTTGCAGGATGAGAATGATGAGTTGAGAAAAATGATGGGTTGGTTGTCGGGTCATGAGCCTCAGCTTAGGATGATGATTGAGGCATACAAGCGCTATGATGGGCAAGCACTGGGGTCGGATAAGATTGGAGAGTGCAGTGGTGAGAGAGATGGGAAAATTGGAGATATACCAATTCCACAGCAAACAACCCACAAGAACAATTTTCCACCCAAGCCAAACCATCTCAGAAACAAACTAGACACAACCCCAGATCCTCCAATATTTCCTCCCCAAACAAATGATTTCCAAAAACCAGTAAAGTTTGTGAGTGCCAAGGGAGATGTGGTTGGAGAGAAAGAGGAAGTGAAACCAAAAGAGAAACCGAGTGAGCAGGCCCAACCCAAGCCTAAACCAAAACCAATCCGGTTCCATTGTGAGTATTGTGGGAGAGATGGTCACAAGGATGAGTTTTGCTTCAAGAGGAAGTGAGAGGAGAGAATGGCTAAGGAGTGGGCAAACAAGGACAGGTACCACCCATCTCATGGTGTACCTGAGCCTCATATGCCACTGCCCAGGGGTAAGGCTATTGTGAGAAGCATTCCGGCATGGGGAGATGTGAGTTCCCGCAGCCGAGGTGGGTTTCTGGAGAGGCGGTCGACCGCCAGCATGGCATGGCGTCAGACCGCCGCCTGTGGGCGGCCGACCTACTGTCCTAGGCGGTCGACCGCCTCCCGCATTTCGCGTTCGATTTTCGAGGTCGTGGTGCTGGTGGTTTCGGTTCCCGCGGTCATGTGCATGGTACCGGTTGGCGTGGTGAGTCTGGTGGTGTTGAGTTTGCTGGACGTTCTCCTCCTCGTGGTCGATACGAGTTCGGGAGAGGTCGCAGCTTTGAGTCTCAGAGGAGCTACGGTCCACGGTCTTCCTTTCGTGGCTTTCGTGCTCCTCCAGCGAGACGGGAGTGGTTTCCCCGTGGAGGTTCCAGTTTTGGTAGTGATGGCAGGATGGATCGTGCTAACCCCACTTTGGAGCAGATGGCTCAGCACTGGTTTTACTCTTTTGGTACTAACCCCGGTGTTGAGTCGTTTGCCCATTCACGTGCTCGTTTTTGAATTTCAGGTGGGAGGCTTGGGGAACGTTTGGCTAATCGACTCCAGTTGCTCGAGGCATATGACCAGAGATAGGGGGTGGTTCTCCAGCCTCACCCCGGTGGTGTCAAAGGTGTACATCACGTTCGGGGACAATGGGCGAGGGCGTGTACTTTCAGAAGGTGAAGTGAGGGTAAGTGACAAAGTGGTGCTGAAGCGTGTTGCCTTAGTCAAGTCGCTCGGATTTAACTTGCTTTCGGTTTCTCAGCTTCTTGATGAAGGTTTTGAGGTGTTGTTTAAGTCTGGTGCTTCTCGGATACTTGATGCTCGAGGTGACCTTGTCTGTATGGTCGTTCCCGAGGGTCAGATATTCCGAGTGGATTTCTCTCAGTGTTCGGGTGTTGCTAGGTGTTTCGTGGCTAGTTCTTCGGGTGAGTTGTTGAAGTGGCATAGGAGGTTGGGTCACTTGAGCTTTGACCTGTTGTCTCGCTTGAGTGGACTTAACTTGGTCCGAGAATTGCCTCGGTTGAGGTTCGAGAAGGATTTGGTGTGTGCGCCGTGTAGGCATGCTAAGATGGTAGGCTTCCCATCCACCCCTCACCGATGTGATGACGGAGGCCCATGCGAGCTGCTCCATATGGACCTTGTTGGCCCAGCTCGTGTGCGATCTGTGGGTGGGAAGTGGTACGTCCTGGTTGTGGAGTGTCGGCTGGCAAGTTTTTGGGTTTCATTGTGCATGAGAAAGGTGTGGAAATTGATCCTAAAAAGATTGAGTCAATTAAAAAGGTTCAACCTCCTACTTGTAAAAAGGAGTTGCAGAGGTTCTTGGGCAAGTTTAATTACTTGAGACGATTCATTTGTAACTTGTCTGGGAAGGTCAATGCTTTTACTCCTTTACTTCGGTTGAAAAGTAGAGCTGAGTTCCCTTGGAGGGCAAAACAACAAGAGGCTTTTGATGAGATCAAACACTACTTGACTACGCCGCCTGTTCTTCAAGCACCTAAGAGTGGTGTTCCATTTCGACTTTATATTGCGGCTGAGGAAAGTGTGATTGGAGCTGTTTTGACTCAAGAGACTGATGGCAAGGAGTATATTGTTGCATATGAAAGTAGAAGACTATTGGACGCCGAAACGAGGTACACTTTTATTGAAAAGTTATGTTTATCTTTGTATCATGCTTGTACCAAGTTGCGGCATTATTTATTATCAAGTACTTGTTATGTTGCATGTCAAACCGACATAATCAAATACATGTTGCAAAAACCTATTCTAAGTGGTAGAGTCGGCAAATGGGCTTATGCTCTTGTTGAATATGATTTGCATTGTGAACCAATAAAATCAATGAAAGGTCAAATTGTAGCCGACTTTATTGTAGAACATAGAATAAATGAGCAACTTGATTTAGATGTCGGTTATATGACTTTTACCCCATGGAAGTTGCATTTTGATGGATCGGTTTGTAGAAATGGATGTGGTGTTGGAATTAATATTACTTCACCTAATGGAGCTATTTTTGAAGCCCTTAACCGATTGGATCGTAAATGCACTAATAATCAAACCGAATATGAAGCTCTCTTGTTTGGTTTGCAAATTTTACATGATATGAGAGTAAAATATGTAGAAGCTTATGGTGATTCTTTACTGGTGGTACAGCAATTATCCAAGGTATGTCGATGTCTAAATGGTTCTTTAAATGCCTATCTGGATAAATGTTTAGATATCATATCTTCTACGGATGAATTTGTGATTTATCATATGCCACGAGAATAGAATCCTAAAGCTAATCCTCTGGCTCAGCAAGCATCTGGTTATAATGTCCAGAAAAGAAATTTTCAGGAGCAAAAACCGGTGCTTAGCAAAGCTGAGGATTATGTTCTGGAGGAGCCGGCTCAACCGCCCCCTCCAACCGGTCAGACCGGCTCACCGGTGACAGCCCTCGGGCTGGTCGACCGCCCTCGGGGGCAATCCCACTTACCGCTGCTTTCTTCTCATACTATTAAGGACGAAGTGGATGATTGGAGGAAGCCTCTGATTACATATTTATAGGATCCCAAGGTACAAGTGACAGAAAAGTCCGACGATGGGTGCTTAAGTTCGTTTTAGATGGAGATGAGTTATATCGTCGGACCGCGGATGATTTACTTCTAAAATGTTTGGGTCCTGATCAAGCAAGATTGGTTATGGCAGAGGTTCATGAAGGAGTTTGTGGTACTCATCAATCGGCTCCCAAGATGAAGTGGCTCCTGAGGAGAGCTTGCTTTTATTGGCCTACTATGATAGCCGATTGTTTTTGGTACTACAAAGGATGTGAAGAGTGTCAAAAGTACGGAGATGTTCAGCTAGTGCCTAGTGCATTGATGCATCGGATTATCAAGCCTTGGCCTTTCAGAGGTTGGGGATTGAATTTCATTGGCAAGATTCATCCTTCGTCGTCCGAAGGGCATTACTTTCTGATTGTAGCTACTGATTATTTTACTAATTGGACTGAAGCAATCGCTCTCAAGAATATGACACACAAGGAGGTAATTGGGTTTATTACGGAGCATATCATACATAGGTTTGGTATTCCGCAGACTTTGACTACGGATCAAGGTACTTCATTTGTGGCTAAAGAGGTGCGTGATTTTGTCAATTCCTATGGTATTAAGTTGCTCAATTCATCTCCATATTATGCTCAAGCTAATGGTCAAGCTGAGTCTAAAAATAAAACTTTGATTAAGCTCATTAAGAAAAAGATAGAAGACAATCCTAAAAGATGGCATGAAGTATTATCTGAAGCTGTGTGGGCTCATCGTATTTCTAGACATGGTGCTACTAAGGTTACTCCTTTTGAGCTTATGTATGGTCAATAGGCCGTTTTACCTGTTGAGGTGAATCTAGGCGCATATAGACTTGCAAAGCAAAATGATCTTAATTTTGATACATATTATGCTTTGATGATGGATAACATGGATGAAGTGACCGACAAGCGATTGGAAGCCTTGGAAGCAATTGAGAAAGACAAAAGGCGAATTGCTAAAGCATACAACAAGAAGGTAAAAGCTAAATCTTTTCAAGTGGAAGATTTGGTTTGGAAAACTATTCTACCTATAGGATCCAAGAGCAACAAGTTTGGTAAATGGTCTCCAAGTTGGGAAGGTCCGTTCAAGATTGTGAGAGTTTGCTCCAGAAATTCTTATATGGTGGAATCATTGCAAGGACAACAACTACCTAGGACGCTTAATGGAAGATACTTGAAGAAGTTCTACCCAAGCGTGTGGCAAGATGCTTGAAGATGCATGGCTGGTTTCTATGAAAATCGCCCATAGAACAAAATTGCTAATGGAAAAATATTATGTCGACCTTAGATTTATTTTTTAGCACGCGAGCTTTACTAAAAATCAGGGGGGCATGTGTTGACACCCAAAATTGGCTAGAGGTCGGGGCCGGGTCCCTGAGGCGGTCTGACCGGGGTGTCCTGTAGCCGGTCCGGCATGAGACCACCAGGCGGTCTAACTGCCTCCAGGGCGGTCGGCCAGGTCACCCCGAGTCTGAGTAGAATTAGGAGTTTTGCTTAATTCTGAGATGTAAATCATTCCTTGCAGGGCAAGACCTCCCACCCTATAAATATAAAGGGTCGTGGCCGATTGAGAGGACATCATCCAATCGAACATATCAAATTTACTATTTTTCTCCAAACCCTAGCTTTTCCAACCCCCTTTGCTCTCCTCCTTCGTCTCTACGGCGGTTGACGAAGTCCTGAGTGGCCTGCCGATCTCAGGACAACCCAAGGCGCACTGTTCCTGACGGGGTCCCTCCCGGAGCAGCGAATCTAGGTTTTCGGCGACCTCCCTGTCCAAGGCGGTTAGACCGCCCCCCCAGGCGGTTTTACCGGCCCGTGCCGGGGACTTCGACGAGTGGATTTCTGACGACCGCGCGATCTACCGCACTTGTGTGTTCGACCAGAAAAGCGTCAACACATTGCTCTTCTTCATTTACACCGATTCATTGCCAGAGATCGATAAAGAAGAGGAAGGTGCTATGTCCCAACATCTCCTTGTGACTGCAGACAGGTATAACATGGGGAGGCTTAAGCTGATTTGTGAACACAAACTATGTATGCGCATAGAAGTGACCAGTTTGGCAAGTATCTTGGTGTTAGCTGAGCAGCATCACTGCCACGGACTGAAGAAGGCATGTTTCTACTTCCTTAGCTCTCTAGAAAATCTGACTGCTGTCCTTGGAACTGACGGCACTGAGTATCTGAAATTCTGAATAGAAGCTGCCCTTCTGTTATGAAGTAGTGGATCGCCAAGCTTGGTACGTAAATTCGCTGATAGTTCTTACGTTTCTTCACACTACGTGAAAACCTCAAATAGGTAACGCAACATTAGTAATGGACTCATGAAGCCCGTTACCATAAATTTTAAAGGTAATGGACTTTATTGAAGCCCGCTACCAATGAGTCTACGTCTGTTACCCATAAGACCTACAGACCACTGCCTAGCCTTATTGGTAATGGGCGTTAATTAAAGCCTGTTACCTTTAATATTTGTGTAACGAGCCAAAGAATGTCCGTTACAATTGTTGGTTCCCGGACCCGAATTTTCAATTCAATCTCGTTAACTTCCCACTCGCGTCCGCCCTATCCACCCTATCCACCGCGTCCTCGCGTCCCCTCTCTCTCTCTCCCGCCCTCGCAGTGACCCCTCCCTCTCTCCCACTGTCACGACCCTTTGCCTCCACCGGCACCCCCTCCCTTCCCCGGCAAGGCGGCCTCTGCCGGCCTCCCTCCCCGCCGGATCTGGGGCCGCACGAGCGGTCTGCCGCTGCATCCTCCATGCTGCGCGATGTCGGTGCTGTCACCTCCACCAAGCCGAAATCCACTGTCCCAGGTACGTATGCCTCCGCGGCCGGCATGCGGGGGCTTGCATTGGTCGCTGGCTAGCGCGAGCCAACCTCTATGGTGTAGCTCCTTCATCTCCTTCCTGCGTCGGCGTCGGCGAGATCCGGCGTTGGGGACTACTAGCGCGGACGAGGGATGCCGCATCGGGGCTGGCCGGTGCGATATCCGCTGTTGGGAACTGATAGCACGGGCAGCGGACATGGTATGCAGCGCGCGACACCATCTCGACCCCATCCTCAACCCCCAATTCATTTCCACCCTTTCCCCAGCGCTTCTGGGCGGCGGAGGCGATTCGCGTGCAGCGGCAGTGGTGATTCTTGAGCGGCGGCAGCAGGAACGGTGGCGAGGGTCTCCGGCGGTGGCCTCGGAGGGTCTCAAGTAGATGCAGATTCTCCGTCCTTTCCCTTCGTGAGTCCCTGCAGGCTCCCTGCACCTTCGTCGGGGGGAGCAGATCCTTCGTCGGGGGGCTCAGCTGCTTCACCGACATCCTTCACCAGGTAGCAGCTTCTTCACTGGAGGCAGCACCTTCACAATTCCTGGACAAAGCTCGACATCTCAACCATGGGTGCTTCCTCAATCTTCAGATCCAGCTACCTGGTAACGCACCACTCCTAATTTCTGCTGAGATTGCTCATATAAACTAGTAATGGCAAGGATTGCTATTATTTTTCAGGTACCCAAACCTGAAGAGTGTAAGGGAGTTGATCTACAAGAGGGGCTATGGGAAGCTGAACAAGTAGAGGATTCCTCTGAGCAACAACAATGTCATTGAGGAGGTTAGCCATAGCTTATGCTGATTGCGATGACATACGCATTGTTTATACTGATTCTGATTTTTCGTGCATACACTTAGGATATGCTACTTGTTTTCATGTTCTCTTTTGACATTGAGTAAATGCAAAATCTTGGAGCTCCTAACTTACCTTACTAGCTGGAGCAGAGGTGAAAGTAGCAATGTATGTATTGACACTTGGACCTGCATGAATCTTGTTGCACAAGCACTGTCATTGTGCCATGATAGTCCATCTGTGACATGAAACATCTGTTTATGCTGCATTTGGAGTGTCCTATTGCAAGGCTCATAATGCTAATGAGATATCCTGATCTTATGACCATGATAGTAAACTTCAGATGGATTCATATTTTGCCCTTATCTTTTGCATAGGTTCTGCATCTCATTGCTGGTTCTATTAGCATCAACACAAAGATTTGGAAATTGTATTTCGGTGAACTTCCAAGGCTGGTGAAAGAAGGAAGTGATGGTAACTATGGATCCAGTGCTCTTTGTGACACTTCCTACTTGCAGGTTATCTAATATTCATGTCAACTCCTCCTACTCTGCTTGTGTCAAATGCCTTTACTCTGCTGCAATTCTCATTCGGCTAAAGAATATGTTTAGCAAACGAGTTGATCCACATCTTCAAGTAGCAGACCATGCAAGGTTTTCTATTGCCATAGTTTTTTGTGAAGCAATTTTCATAGTACTATGCTGATGTTCACTGGTGACTTGTGCAATTTTGCATTTGTGTAGTCTGGCACTTATTCACTGTTGTGTTCCTTGTTTTATCATTCAGGCACTCTCTAAAATAATCCACTATGAGATGTTTGTGGCAGAGGCCAAGCTTCAAGAGTCTGCAATTTGAGTGTATGGATTTAACTGAGCATGTGTATGTTATTGTATATTTGTGTGCATGTATGTATAAAATAAAAGAACAGAAGGTATTTTGATTTTTTTTTTAATTTCACATTGGTAACGGGCATTACCATAATGCCCGTTACCTATGGCTGGTATTGGTAATGGGCATAGAATGCAGCCCGTTACCAATAACAGACATTGGTAACGGCCATAGAATGCAGCCCATTACCAATGTCTGCTATTGGTAACGAGCAGCATTCTATGCCCGTTACCAATGTTTATCATTGGTAACGGGCATTTGCCCATTACCTTTGACCCATCATTTGTAACCCTAAATCGGTAACGAGCGCAATGCCCGTTACCAATGGCCATCCGTGCCCATTACCAATCTATGGTTTTCACGTAGTGTCAGGTTTGTGTCTTATCGTTGTATCGTGAAATTTTATATCATCCATCGTGGATTGAGTGATGAAACTTGCGATGTCTAGATGCCATGACGTAAAAATGTGTTCAGCAGTTTGAGAATTCGAATTTTATAGCATATACTAGATTTATTTTTCAAAACAACTGACATATAATCCCAAATATGGCAAGTAAATGTAGAATGCCACCTCAATTTTTCAAATAATACCATAGGGTTTCCTAGTCAAATTACTATCAAAATTAGATATCAAGTTTCACAACATGACTTACATCAATTTGAATATGTAGTGTAAAAGAATCAGTGCTCATAGCCAAAAAAGAGAGGTGGTGATTAGACAAACTTAAAAATGTAATATATAGCTTCCACTACTTTGCATGATTATGAGCTAGATCATAATATCCAGATGCGCATGTAAGGTTGATCTAGTGTGAATACTCCCTACCCACAAAGAGTTTACAACTTAGTGCCAATCCTAGCAAGAACTATACAAAAAGTAAAGGTACTCAACTTGCAAGTATAAAATGCGGAAACATAAACGTGTGGGTTAGGAAACATGCATACCGCTGGTTACATGGCTGTTGTTTGGAAGACATAGCTTCAAATGTTGTCGGAGGTGTTCCTTTGAGATTCAGAAAATAGAGAACGGTAAGAGAGGCATTGACTGAACACACTTGCATTGGGTGGCAGACATTAGGATTGCTCTCGGGTGGTTTGGCCTTGCAGAATATCTTGAGTTATGGGATATGCTGGCTGGTGTTAACTGTGACTTGAGACGACATACATCAATGGAAACCTGAAGCATCAGGTGTTTTACCAATAGGTCAGCTTACAGGAATTATTTTGTGGGTTCCATTCCTTTTGAACCATGGAAGAGGATATGGAAGTCTTGGGCACCGGGGAAATGCAAGACCTTTATATGGCTAGCGATTCGGAACTGCTGCTGGACTGCAGGTCGATTACAGAAAAGAGGGCTGCCGCACCTGAGAGATGCCCTCTATATTATCAGGAGGAAGAAACAATCCAACATATGCTTACTTCTTGTGTTTTCGCAAGACAGTTTTGGTGTGCCATTCTACAACCTCTTAGTTTGATTAGATTGATGCCCACAAGGAGGGACACCTTTGCCGAATGGTGGAAAAATCTGAAAGAAGGCTTCAGAAACATCATAGGAAGGTATTTAATTCCTTTTGCATTCTGGGTGTGCATGGATCGTGTGTACTCATAGGAATTCTTGTGTTTTCGATGGTTCGGATCCAAATATACAGGTGGCAATTCAAGCCTTCAAAGATGAAGCTCACCTTTGACAATCCATTGGGGCTAAGTGGTGAGGATTTTCTTTTGGTCAGGTCCTGTGTTTGTGTTCTTCTGTAACAGTCCCCGTGTGAGCTCTATGTTCTTTGCTATGGTCCAAGGTGAGGAATGAGCTATTTGTAACTGGACATTATTCTCTCTCTTAATATAAAGATACGTAGCTCTCCTGCGTGTTCGAGAAAAAAAGAAAAAGGAAACATGAAAACTCGGTATTGTTAGGCAAGTGCCACACCTAGTCCATGCTTGAGCTCTATCAAGGATATAATTCAGGTCACCAAATCCCTCCTGGTCAAGATCTCGGACTTCCAACAAAGGTTCTCGCTAAGCCGGATAAGAAGCTAGCAACAAAGACAAGGCTCATCACTCCCTCACTTCTGGTTACCTTGTCACAACCTCCACTATGGAGCTTGTCCACAAAGGAAGGGGCATCCTTTTCCCCTGAAAATGGTCATCATTGCCGCTCCACACCAAGCCGGAGGAATGACGACCTGCCGGTGAGCCACAAAAGCCCTATGGTACCAGCGCACCAAAGCTGATAAGGTTAGTTCACTTCTAGAACCAGACACAATGCAGCAACACTGACATATCATATAACCAATCACTATTCTAAGCTTGTACTAATAGCCTTGGATCACCACTTAAGCACTTTTCATGGCATGAATGTGTTCTTCAAGTGCCTTGTACTTCAATGAACTCTTACACACTTCAACAACTAAAAATGGGTGAGTAGAGGGGAATAAGTAGCACAAGCAACTCCAGTAGCTGTTGCTCCAACGGCCAGTAAAAGTATAGTGAGCACTAGAATGTTCGACGGTCCTTTTGGGTAGGCATCAAAACTATCGTGCACCCCCTTTGAACCATATAGATATTTGAAACCCTTGAAAAATTGATTCGACACATTATTCGATGCCCTATCAGAATTTCCATTGTCTGTTGAAATTAACAGTGGTTTGTTGCCCACATTCCTAATTTCCCATAACTTTCAACTCCAAACTCTTGTTTTGATGATCTTGTACTTATCAAAACAATCCAGATCATTTTATGTTCATGGGTCATCCCTTGAGTGCATTGTATAAGCGTAATATCTTATTATGCAAACTACCATCAGAATTTCCAGTGGCCACTTTTCGATGCATCGTATTTTGGGCATAAATGTTTACTCTGAAGATTGATTTTGATGATCTTGGAATCTATGGAAAATTTATAATGTACTATACATGATTATCCAAAAATCCATACTATTTGATCATCTCAAAATATAATTATGAATGGGAGAAGTCCAATTCATTCATCTCTTTGCCCCGGCTTTGGTGTCATTATTTGTGTTGCATCATTAGAACCTATAAAACCCTATAACTGCTTATTCTTGATGCACAACTTAATCCCAATGATAATGTTATTACTCAATCACCATAATCATAGTCATGACCAAGACCATTTTCCTTACACCAGTGATGAATATACTCTTTTTTGGCACTAGAACACACATTCGCGATTATCTGATATACTTTTGTAACCTGACCATGGCTAACAGTTTACTATTTAACAATTGGCCTATGGAGATGTAGAGCGTTAAAGTTCATGATAGTCACAAGATGATTGAAGACCAAAAAGGCATCTGAGAAGGACACGCAAGAGCTATACATTCATACTCCTTCCATTAAAAAATTGTTAGTCATTTTGACTTTTTTAGATTCATAAATTTTGTTATGTATCTAGACATAGTGTATATCTAAGTGTATAGCAAAATAGATTTGCTAGACTTCAAATGCTTGATTTCTAGCTTTTTCTCAATCACTTTTTCCATAGCCTTTGGATCTTCATCCCAGGGTCTTTTTTTTCGGGCTTGCAAAACGGGCCACGGGTCCAGGTCTAAACTGCGAAAACCATTAACCGCATTGAAGGGGAACCGCCACCGCGACACCGCGGCACTTGCCGGTCTATCCATTCCTCACTCCCGTCGTCTCCCCATTTTCCCGCTCGTCTCCGCCACCGCGCTCCTCCTCCTCTCGCCGTCGACGCTGCAGCGGCACTCCTCCTGGTGTCGTGGCTCCACGTCGTTGTCCGCCTGCTGGGCGTGCGCATCACCATGAAGTGCGCGACCTCGGGGACCACGGCGGGCGTGCTCCTCACCTGTTCCCATCGTAGGTCATCGAATCTGTCGCCCTCTACATCGAGCTCGGCCACCGCATCGCTGTCCTCAGCTGCTCGGTCTCCCATCTCTCCGAGTAGAGAGGAGATGCGATCTCCGTGGGGTCCTGGGGGGAGAAGCAAGCAGAGCGGAGTGTCCATGACAGGTTTACTCCCTGTTTCAGTATTTCGCACGCGGGGTGTTTATCTCTGTTCAATTAGAGGCTGCATATCTGTGTCCATTCCGTGTTGCCTGCTGCAATAGCTATGGCACCATTTACCAATGCCTGTGTCTTTTGTGCTTGCATGTGCATTAGAGAATTGATTGGAGCTGGTAATTAGATACTACCTCCATCTTTGATTCCTTGACGCTTCGGCAGCTAAAATGACTTGCAGTTAGTTTGATTGAGCTGGTGTATATCTTTGAATCCTATATTGTGGCTTTTCAGATTCAATTTTCCTTTTCTCCGGCTATGATTATTGTATACTCCAAGTATATCACAGAGCAGTAATTCCATCAGCTTTTCTGCAGGGTCTGCATCAAATTGTTGGATTTTTCTTCCCTCAAGTGTTAGGCTTGTTGGACACCTTCGAGCTATGTGTGCTACCATATAAAATCATGACTCCCAAATTATTGGTAACTCCTTTCATGTCATGTGATTCTATTTGTTTAATGATAATATATATGATTGTTTTGTGGTCTTAGGATCTCAGGGTATGGTAATTATTGTGTCAGATTCTTTTGCAGCTTTCAGAGAGTCTAGTGTCTCTTGAGGAAATAATCTCATGGTAAGTAAATTGTTTGTAGAGTCCATACTAGTCATCAGTGTTGATTTGTCTGAACTTGTGATTGGTTTTATGGTTACTATTTTTATTGTTTTCATTTTGCCTGCAGTGAGGTATGTTTAAGTGGATTTGCTTCAGAAAGTGATGAAAACCGCTTAGTAAAGGTGAGGTAGGCAAGTTGTCATTTGAATATTTGATCATCATTTCTCAGCAATGTTGCAATGATGTTTGTCTTATCTACTCCATTTATTTGTGTGCTAATAAGATGTCATGTTACTTCATTTGTTTGATTATATGATGGATATTTTGATATGCTAATGTGGATTTTCATTTGACTATTACAATTTTATCAAAAATATATTAGAAATAAATTACAAAAAAAAGTTATATTTGTCGTATGTCGGAATTCGATAACATGTATGATAATAAAATCTACATATCCATCATTTACAAGTATTTTTTTAACTTACATTTACATGATGATATTCCTAACTTTTTTAATTTTTTATTATATTAGCATCATAATATATGTGCTTCTATGTAAATACGCTAAAGAAATACATTGCATTCCTTAAACAGAAAAAATAAATAAATGAGTGCTTTTATGTAAGTTCAGGAGAACACTTGCATTTAAGCTCTACTTATTCCCAAACCAATCTGGTAATCCCATGATACTAATCTTAAGCAGAAATGTTTCAGTTCAAACAAGTTCACAAATTGTTTTTGTTTGTTAAGTTGCATATCTTTTTATCGATACACTTTGAACTTCTTTGTTTTATACAATGACAGTTAAGGACCAGTGTCCGTACTACTAGCATAATAAGTTTGAGCATGTTTTTTTTGATAAGCAAGTTTCTAAATAAACTCCACTGATGCTATAGTAATGAAAGGATATATAAGCAAAACTGTCTTACTGGCTAGGCAAGTTTTCCAAAGAATTCATATTGTGTAACGCAATCACAATTTCCTCTTGTCCATCACTATATTACTTAGTATTTTCCAATTTCCTTTGAATTCAATGCTATCATATAATTTATGGGCAGGCATCTTGAAGTTCATAAGCAGCATGTCCCAAGTTTGGAATTTCTCCATTAGCTGAAATTTCTTTTGCATGTGTCAGAAATGCCTCGACATCTTTTCTGTGGCTACCACGTCACCTTGCTTTTTCTCCCCGGACTTTTTTTTCTGTCTGATGCGTGGTAATAAATTACTTTTTTTAGCATTGGATGCACCAGTTCATGTTAGGGATTTGCCTTTCTTTACATGTAATTTAGCACGGCAATATATACATAATCAGATGTCTGCTTTTAAGCTCTATTTTTTCTATTTCATGCATTTCTGGGCAATTATTAGTGGGAACTGAGTTCTTACATCTTGTCCTTTTCTTGCACCTGCAGCATTTCTTTCTTGTGCTACACCATCAAGTTTTGGTAAAGCTTTGTACATTTTCTTTTGCTTTTTTACTCAAGTTACTTCCTACTACATGTGCTTTATTTGCTCTGTGGTTTTTTTGTCCATTTTAAGTTCGATGCTTCCATTCAGTCCCATGTCAAGGCCCCTATATGATTGCCATCATTATAATTTTGCTTCTGTGTTTTTACAGTAAATGGTTTTATCCCCTCCCAGTTGTTAGTGGCAGTACACTAAAATTATTCATTTTTCTGTTGATGCTATAGATCAAGGCATGCTGCTCTAGGTAGCTATAGAATTCATATTCACTCTGTGCATTATATTTCATATTATTGACTTTGCTAACCATTTTTGCCTTTTTTTACAATTATGCTGCAGGTGATGAGTGATGCTTTAGGTGTTAGGCTACATCCAAGGGAAGCAAGCAGAGGTACTACCTGAAACATTCTTTTTTTGTGTTCTGACATGTCCTTTATAGTTGTATAGATGCCTCATTTATTCTAATGATGAACTAATTCTGCACCTTGAGTGAATTTTGGTTTCTGGTTTCTAGGTTCTGTTGTGTGCTACTATATATTTATGTGTAGTTGTGGTATGTGCTGAAGAACCAAAACATGCCCATCTGTTCCAGTGTACCAACTGATGTGGTTATTTTTTCCATAATTATTTAGTATGTAAACTTAGGCATGGTTCAGTAAATATGAAATTATTAGTGTTTTAAGGTACCTTTAGTTTAAGTCAACAAACTATGACTGTTTTTCCTTTTCTTGCTTAGTTCCTTTGCTTCTAACTTGACAAGTTCTTTTTCTGGATGAACCGCACTTGCATATTCTCTTTATTCCTGTTCCAAGGAGAGTATCCTTATGCTGCGACCTGAAACTTGGTGATTTTCTTCTTGAGATTCTCAATACTAAGTCAAAAGTTGTACCTTTTTGCTATATGGGTGACTTCTAGAAGGCTCAATTTATAAATTATGGATCGCATATTCATTACTTTTTGTATCATCTTATTTATGCTTTGTGTTTTCAAATATTTCCAATCACACCAAAAAAGAGCAAATTAAATAACACCATCTGTTCTGAAATTCTTCAAACCAATTTTTTCCCCAAGCTTGTCACTACAGATTATTTCTGCATATATACATGTGTTTTTTCTGTAATGTGTGAAATCAAAGATGTACATGTGTTACATATTTTGGCATCATCAAAATTCCTTAGCAGACTTTTATATGAACCAAGCATAAATAAAATGCACCCCGCCCCCCTCCTTGCAATCACTCAATCATTGAAGTTTAACATTTTTTGTCCATATACACGCCCTTATTTTGGTGCCTACCATCATCCTACTAATCCACTGGTGAATCTTGAACATGCATGTTGTGGTCATCATACTTGTGTTTCCAACACTACATTTGTGATGTTGGGGCACATCTATCATCATGCCAAGTGCTCTTTTTTTTTGCATCCAAGATGAGAAAATTATGTTGTTTCATATCACCAATTTACCCACATCACTAGATTTATGGTTTCATGTATTTTTTACATGGAGAAAAATTTTGCTCCCACCTTATATTGATGTGTGAATTTTTTTTGTTTAAACAACAGAATGTGAGGATTGGATCTCAAACTCAAAAAGCAACCAACTAGATCTACAAAGCAGGAGTGATATTATTACAGTGAACACTTGTACTTGCATATCATAATTTGTTTGTTCAATGTTGCTTTCTTACAGATTTTTTCCTTTTGTCATCTAAACATGTGAATTTTCTGTTAGGAAAATTTGAGAGAATTGGATCCCGAACTCAAAAATATGCAACTGGATCTAAAAGCAGAGCATGTCTTTGGTGGTGTATGGAGGTGCTCCAGGTCGCCTTCAGCCTCTAGCTCCATTTCATTTTTTTCATGGCTTCTTCCATAGGCACAACATTGATTCTTTCTTTTTTCCTCATTTTTCGATTTATACATGGGATTTTCATGTGGCTCTTTTGATAGGCAGAGCTGCACCGCATGCATGCTCATGGTTGGGAAGGTGGCAAAATCAGTTTTGGCGGGCTAAAAACACCCCAGTTCTGGCCTTCTGTTATTATTTGGGATTTTTTTCAGTCCCATCAATTATTTTTGTACAAAAAAGAGACCAAAGTTGAAAATGCATGCCCACCGGCCCCGCTTTTTGACAAATCAGTGCCATTTTTTTGGATTATAGGGCCCAAGGTCATGTTCTAGGAGAAGTGATTGAGGAGATATTAAATCTCAATCAATTCTGATGACCAAAACAAGCTTAACGGGTATGTGGTTCCTTTTCTGAAAAAGTGATTGAGAAAGAACAAAATCTCAATCAATTTCTGATCGTACAAAAAAAACAATAGCTGCACATCTGCATGCATTGGATCTAGAATCGACGGCCCAAAAAAAAGTGATTGAGGGAAACCTTAATCTCAAGCATTTGACGTCTAGACACCCAAAATAATAATAAGTGGAGAATATGTGTTGATTATACGAATCTCAACAAATACTGCCCTAATGACCCCTTTACTCTCCCACGAAGAGGCTAGGTTGTGGATTCCACAACAGGGAGCTTCCTGTGTTTTCTCAAATGCAACTTGGGCTTCACTAGATAATCCAAGGGAGAAGACCAGATCAAGACAACATTCACCATGACATTCGGTGTGTATTGCTGCACGACTATGTCCTTCGGTATGAAGAACGCTCGAGCAACCTACCAGCTAGCGTGCGATCGAAGCATGATGGACACACAAATCAGCAAGAATGTTGAGGCCTATGTAGATGATATGGTAGTACAGACTCGTGAGACTAATTCCCTAATCATTGACTTGTCTCAAGTCATTCCACAAGGTGAGACACTTGTGCTGAAAATAAGCCCGGAGAAATGCATTATTGGCATCCCATTAGGAACACTACTTGACTTCATTGTCAGTAATCACGGTATCGAGGCAAACCTACAAATGGTCCACGTGATCATTCAGATAAAGCCTCCCCAAAGCAAGGAGGACATCCATAAGCTCGTCGGGTGCATTGCGGCTCTCAGTATAATGCTGATTATGGTTTTTTGAGTCGATATTTTCACTGTCATACTATAATGCGGTCCAGTATTACTAATTGTATTATAAAAAGTAGGGACTCTTGAATTTGGCACGATAGAAAGTGGTAAAGGCTGATCGGGAACCAATTCCAACGCATTGGTCTGACCGATCAGACCGGTGTGGTCATAGTTGGGTGCGGTTGGAACGGCAGGATTTGACCAATGCGTGTTTCAGGTGGCATGTCGTATGCACAATTACCAACATTAGTTACAGACAAAGGCTATAAGCTGTTGACGGCTCAAAAGCGCGCCAAGTTCGAACTCCAAGCGCACGGATCATTGTAGATCTTCCCTTAGAGTATTCCTCCAAACGTTTATCAATCTGTGGATCGACATTGAACTACCTAAGGTTTTCTATCTAGCTAATGGATCTATCTCAACATTAGGAATAGATTGCATATGAGGGTGAACATAAGTGTGTATGGATGAATGGACGCATTCGGACGACACAAGGTAACACGACCAAAGGTAACCTAAGTGTACCGTCTTCTAGTTGCAACTACGGCCAATATGAAGATCAATCTAATCTCATACTTTGATAAAGAGGTAACCTAGTACTTTCCCGTGAATGCCATTGCGAGGTGCACGTCGGTGACACGCCTAAGGTTTCCCAAAGCTTTATCTAGTGACACTCATGATACTCGTCATAGGTTGAACTCAACATTACACATTCGTTTGGCCTTTTCCCTCCCGCATGCTGTCACCACACGACGGTAATCAACCACCGACTTCCCGTGCACTACTACGACTAATCCGCAAGACATAGACTAAACACCATGATTAGATCTATTCCTACTAAGGGCATATGGTAGCTACACATATGAATAAGCATGACTCGTAGTAGATCAAAGTAAGGACAAGAAATTATTTATATCACCATCGAATGTTGAATGTACAAATGCCTTAATGAATTCAAGGCATGACTCCGGAACTCCGCCATGGCTTCACCATGCAGGGCCAACCATGGCGGCTAGGGCATGGTCTAAGCCATCTCCTAGGCAACTCGAGGACTTGCAGCAGCCGTCGACTCCCTTCGTTTTAACCCCAGACATGAACACCATCGAAGCCCATCCTGCAGGAAGTGGAGGCGTAGTAGGTGGAGGCTATTGTGGTTGTGGCAGCTGCTGCTGCATGTGTGCTCTCCTCGACACGCTCCTAGTAACCCTGTCACCAGAAACACTAGCACGGTGGGCTTCCTCTTGTGCAACAAGGGGAATGGTCAGTGTCAAGAATTATACACAACTGAAATCCCGGGTTAGGTAATGGGATCTCATTTGTATAACCCGGAAAGAAGAAAGTCAATGAATCATTCGTACCCCTCTTAAATATATGCCCTGAATCAAGTATGCCTCGTCGATGAGTCTTCGGTCACTAGGAATGAAAGGCACAACCTTCCCCTCCAAGATCTCTAACCTCGAGACAATACGAGTAATCAAAGACGTACACTCAATAGGACCCGTCATCTTAAAGTTCATCAACCACTGCCTAATCATAGCCTTGACTGGAGAGACCTTAATCTTGCGGGCTATGGCATATAAAAGCATCAACTCATTAGTGCGCACGGGTCGAACATCCTCTCATGGAAAGAGAGTAATGGTGATCCATTTGTGCATCAACCGAAGAGTCGGGTGCCGAATATCATTGCACCGAGGTGCGAACTTGCCGCTAACCACTAATCTAGAGATCTCGTTCCAGAAAGCATCATGAACAAAACCCTTGCAAGCCTTGCTAAGAGAAAGGACACAACAAGGACTAAAACCGAGGTGGCGACTACGATCCTTCCAAGATAACTGGTACTCTACCCCGAAAAATCGGAATCTAATACCAGTTGCCTCCTCTCGAAGAGAGCAAAGGAACTGGATGGTGAGGGGCCTAGATCCTAGTTCAGAGGATGGCGTAGGCTTGGTTCTCTAGCTCGCCCTGCAAGTAGACGCAGACGAGCATCATTGGCGTCGGATCCCACGGCTTGCTGGATGGCTTGCTCCTCTCCTCTTGCTTGCTCTTCTCCCTCATAGTCCATCAAAGATAGGCTCGGTGTTGGCTCGGAGGGGACAAGTGAGCTCGCACTACCCCGCGAACGGGATGAGCGTGTCACCCTCCGATAGATACCGGAGGCCCAACTCATGCTAGCACAACAACTGGACCACAAGAGCAACTCGGTTATGGATTAGTAAAACCGAATGAAATTCTTACCGAGCTTGCTCCACCACTAATCAATTCTTGCAGCAACACAATAGAGAGAGTGCTTAATGCTTCGATCTTGAGCAAGAAATCCAAAAAAACAAGAGAGCCAAGAGTAGAGGGAGGAGTGTGATGAAAATGAGTGAATGGGTGAAGAACACCCCCTCTCCATTCTCTATTTATAGGAAAATGCACCGGGCACCAAGGGGAGTGCTGGGCACAATGGCTAGGAGCCGTTGGAGAAAGTGGGGCGGTAGAACCGAGGTTCGACCCGATCACGGTCGGGTCCCTTTTCTCCCTGCTTTGGCCGGTGGTTCACCAATGGCTATGTGACGTCATGCCTAGGTGCCTCGGCCAAAGTTTGCCCGAAAAGTTGCTCAAAAGATTTTTCAAGGGTTTTCTAACTCAGAAATTATTTTCAGAAATTTATTTGGAGAGGGAAAAGGCTAGAAAAATCTAGCATGCACATGCTGGGTTTGAAAATTTTAAACATGCATTTTGAAATTTAAAATAAAATTTTGGAAAGGGAAATATGAGATAAATACCAATTTTACCTTCTGGTAGAAAGGTCTCACCGTTTAAAGTTCGATGAGCAAGACACCTTTTGGTAGTCTGTACCATTCAGCATCCCATTCCCAAGAAGTGGATGGTGATGCCTTCTCTACCTTCCACCACACTTTCTTTGTTTTCTAGGTTTTGCTTTGGTTGGGGCTGTGACTCCGTTTGCCCCCCCAAGCTGCTCAACATCATTCTGCACTATATAGCATTGCTCTTCTCTTGCTTGAAATTTGAATGTCAAGTTCCTTCTCCCGATGTGGAATCGGATCTTTCCAATTCCAACATCAATTCTTGCCCTGACATCACTGAGAAATGGTCGTTTGAGAATGAGTGGCATTTCACCATCATCTTGCATATCAAGGACCACGAAATCCACAAAGATGTTGATGGTTAAAACACGTATCCACCTACGATCCACAAGCGTACGGACCTACACCTTTTTCACCATGGGGATTCCCTAGGTTCTTGTCAATCCGCGGAGCAAGGGGATTACAAGCGTTTGATCTAGTACTAACCTAGTTAACTAAACAAACCTTAAACTAAAGACTGACCTAAAGGCTACTAATCTACACTAGAGAGGGTTGTGAGACTCACAAGATATAAAGACACTTGTCCATAGGGTCTACGATACTTGATCATGCAACCGCTAAAAGATACAAAACCGATCTAATCTACCGGGGGTTGTGACCATGGTTTCGCCCTTTCCCTCCCCTCGTACTGTCACGACGCGGAGGTATTCATGACTAGACCTATGATGATCACGGCGTATCGAAGGGTTCTAAGGGAGTAGTGAGATCTATACTCCAGATAAGCATGGTAGCTAACCTTAAACATGAAAGCAACTTCAACATTAGATAGATAGATTGAAACCATAAAGAGTAGCGATTACATCTCAAGAACGTTTACAACCCCATGGACAAATGAGAAGTTTACCCCATCAAGGCGCTAAGCATGGCACCGTTGATCATGGTGACGCTTCCGATGGTGTCTTCCTTCTCCTCCGTGGGTGTCGGCGGTGGCCTCGACGTCCTCCTCCACTTGTGGTTGCCTCCTTGGACTCGAGCGATCTTCCTCGCGAATGATCTCTCTCCTCTCCAACCTCTCTCCATTGTCGACGATCTCATGGGCGAATGGCTCTCTCTCTACGAATGGCGGCACCCACATGTCCTTAGGGTTGCATCATCTTCACGCTCAAGAAATGGGGGCCCGGCCGACCTGGGCCGACCGGCCCAGGCCCATTTAGGCCCGGTTCGATCGCCCCTTCCTTCACGTGGGTCTTCTTGCCATTTTGCACTTGGACCCCTTTAATTGCATCATTTTGGCGATGTCATCCTCACGTCCAAGATAGGGGGTCTTCTCGCATGAAGTTCGGTCTTTACGCTTTAGTCCTCGGGGATGTTCCTTTGTAGCACTTTGGTCCTTGCCACCTTTGGGAGTGATTTCACCATGCACTTGAACACGAACGGGACTCCTTGTTTACTCCTTTGAACTCATCATGACTCCGTCCCTAAAGTCCATGTTTTCTGCAAAAACTTAACACTTTCAAATGCACATACAAAGTTGAACTTGTCCTATCATTAGTGTGCCTAGTGGCAGGTTAGTTCCATAATCAAGCTCAAACCAAAGTGTAACAATCATGTTTGGTGTACCAAAATTCACCGTCAACAAAAGACATGAGAACCGTTAACATTCACCAATAGGCTCTCAACTACCCCCTCTGGATATCGGGTCGATGATTCAGTGAGTTGAACTTGCAAGGTTGGAGAAAGAGCAGGATATCCCAATCATTCAAACATGGCCTTGGACATGAGATTGAAACTTGCACCAAGGTCACAGAGAGCATGCTTGATCTTCTGATAATAGATAGTGGACGGGATAGTTGGGTACCCCAGGTCTTTCCTATGAAGAACTGTTGATTCCTCTCATGGATCTTGAATTTGATGTATGGGCCTCCCTACATAGTTAGGAACATATGCCCACCTAGATGGCTTACCCCATTTGGTGGACACTATGCTAACATTCTCACAAGAAGATACGGGTTGCCCTAGAATCTTCCCATTTTTAGCAGAGGGAACCAAAGCAGCTAACTGAGCTAACTGGGTTTCAAGCATTTTGTTAAAACTCAGCTGGTTCTTAAGAGTAGAAGAAAGACCATCAGTTTTAATGTTGAGGCTCTCCAAAGTTTTATCATAGGCAGCTATCTTTTTGTTAACATTCTCGTTGATCTTGGCTTGCCCATAAACAAGATCTTTCAAGGAAGGTTGATTGGGGTTGAAAGTATTACCTTGGCTACCTCCTTGATAGTAAGGGCATTATTGATTCCATGGTTGGCCTCCTTGTTGTGCACGATAACCATTATTGTTGTCGTTCATGTACATCACGTCCTCCTGGGTTTCAGGGCAATGACTCCTAGAATGTCCAGTGTTACCACAGACTTCAAGTCATGCGAGAATCCATAGCATGAGTAGTGGTGGTCATGGCAGCCTTCTCAGTGGTGATATCATCCAATCTTTTCATTATGAGGTCCATTTTGGCAGTAAGCATATCTGTTTCCTTGACAATATGCGTACCCCTCTAACATGGTTGGAGTCGATCATTGCTCCACCCTTGGTTGGAAACCATATTCTCGATTAGAGCTTTTTCATTATCAATAGTGAGTGAGAAGAAAGCTCCTCCAATAGCTGCATCAATATGTCAACAGGTTGTCGAGTCAACCCGTTGTTGTCGGAGTCAACCCGTTGTAGAAATTCTGAAGGATAAGCCAATTTCCCATTCCATGGTGAGGACAGGCCAGGATGTACTCCTGAAGCCTTTCCCAAGCCTCGGGAAGAGATTCTGATACTGCTTGCTGAAAACTCAAAATTCTCCATGGAGGGTATTGATTTTACCCAACGAAAAGAACTTCTCGAGGAACACTGCTGAGCATTTATCCTGTGTATCAATCTTCGTGCGGTTCGCATAGAACCACTGCTTTGCCTTCCCCAAGAGAGAGAAAGGAAACAGTCAAAGATGGATAGCATCTTCACCAACTCCTCTGATGGTGAAGGTGCTGCACAGCTAAAGGAACTATTGCAGATGGGTGCTTGCGTCCTCATTGGCTTTACCACAAAATGGTCTAGCCTGTACCATCGTGATGAGACCGGTCTTGATCTCGAAATTTCTAGTCCCTGTGTTGACCTCAGAGCCAGTAAGCACCTGCTCAGCGGACGGGGCTGAGTAATCTCGAAGAGTCTTCTCGGCCATAGCGGTTGATGTGGATCGTACGAAGGGAGCTGGATTGACTTCCAAACGAGTACGAGGAGGAGAGTCGAAAAGAATTCGAGCTTTCCTCACGAGTGACTCGGGGTCTTCTGTGAAATTTGGCGATAAGTAGAAACCAGTCATACACTACATGTCTTCAACATCCAAAGATAAAGAAGACAATCAAGGTTAGCTGCATTGAGAATTTCTCTAACCTATCATGATCATAAACATCTGCAAAGTATAGTCATGTTAATCTTGTGACTTCCCGCAACAGCGCCAGAAATGCTTGTTGGCATTTCTTAACGTCGCTGCTAAGTTCATGGGTTCCTAGCAATGATGCCAGAAATGACAGTGGTAATCCTAATGATCACAAATGAATCCTCAAGCGCACGGATAAACCATTGTAGCATTTCCCCATCGGAGTATTCCAAAGGGTATCAAATCCAAGGAAGGCAATGGCGGATAACAAGACGTATATTGTTGCAATGAATATGGATCATAGATAGAAATAGAGGTAACACTCAAATATAGGGATAAGGATAAATATGATAGGGGTAGTGTGACACACAATGCTTACTCTCAAGGAACACTACGACATAGGGAGCAACATACGAGTTAGTTCTAGGTTATAATGTACTATACATATAAAGGTCAGCGATACAAGAGAGTCTACACAAACATTGCTTGAAACATCGATCCAGCACCCAGGTACTACGGAAGATAGCTTCCTTGCTGGTTTTATACGGCAAATCGCTTGCTACTTTCAGAACTCCTACAACAACATCCGAACGCGGAGGAATACAAAGGGTCCAACGGTTGTCACTACCGCGGCCTACCTCTATCTAAACGTGCACTGGTAGAGTCAGGACCTTTTGTACGCCCCTTTAGTCCCGGTTGAATTTTGGAGCCGGGACTAAAGGGTTTTCATCGACGTGGCCTGAAATGCCCGCAGACGTCCCTACCCTTTTGTCCGTGGTATTACCAACCGGGACTAAAGGGGGGCATCCAACGGCTGTTTTGAGGCAATTATTAGCGTAGGCCTTTAGTCCCGGGTGGTATTCCCACCCGAGACTAAAGGGTACCCCTTTTGTCTCAGGTGGAAACACCACTCGGGACTAAAGATTTAGTCTCGGGTGTCTCGGGTGGGAATACCAACCGAGACGAAAGCCCCCTCTCTCTCCTTTATCTCTTCATCAATGCTCTGCGCCTCCTCTGTGTCTACTCATTTTCTCTATCTTCTTCTCCATCTCATCTCTCTCTCAGGCGCCGTGGTCTCGGGTACTCTGGCGCTGAGCGGCGGCCCCGGCACGGTGCGGCGCGGCGCGGGCCATACCCGCGCGTGCGTGGGCGCCAGCGCCACGTGAGGCGGCCTTGCGGCATGCGGTTGGTCTTTTTTTCTGATTTTTATTTGTGATGCAAAGGAAATTTTTGTTGTGAATCGAATCAAACTTGTGGTGTAAAGAAAACTTGTGTTGTGAATCGAATCAAACTTGTGATTCATGAGTGGTGAAATTGATTGATTTACTCATGTGATGGTTAAGTTATTATGTGATAAATACTAAATACGTGGTGTTTTTTGTTCTTGTCAATTCTCAATGGAGGCTGGAGTAGCGAGGCTTGCCAATGAGGGTGGCGAGCCGAGCATGGGCACCGAGCCACCAGCCTTTTTGTTTTTGGAAAACCCTTTAGTCGGTTGGTATTATCAATGGGACTAGATTTAGTCGGTTCGTTCACCCGGGACTAAAGAAACTTGTCTCATCATTAGTCCCGGTTGGACTTGAGAGACCTAAGGCCTCTACCAACCGGGACTAAAGCCCCTCACCCTACCAGTGGTGGGATGAGCTTGTAAACAATGTAGCTGTCCAATCCAAGCACCATGCTTGCATTGTCAACTAGACTCTGACCGGCCCGGGCTATTGTGACCCAGGTCAGAAGCCACTAGATAACTGGCCACTTGATCGTGAACCGTAGCTTGGACTCAATCATCACACAACAAAATTATGCAAACTAACAAGATCTAACTGAGCTATGCACACAAATGGATACGAGATTTCCTACGTTTGTACCACATGATCAAAGTGTCGTGTTCGTGAAGAACATGAGCCTCTAACTTATGAACAAACACGAAACACATGCTCAAATCATCTATCAACTGGATCAAAAGGTTGTGTTCATCAAGAACACAAGCCTCTAAATGATGAACAGATGAAGAACACATGAACATATCACTCAAACATGCAAGCACTACTTTATATGAAATAGATAAATAAATGAAGTAGATCAAAGTCATGCAAAGAAATAAAGATACAAGAGAGCTCATACCTAGATCCCAAAGAAGACTTGGAACCTGAATTATAACTACTCTAGCCTACTCTCTAGCCTTGTAACCAAAAGTGAGAGAAGTGAAGCAAAGTTGTGTGTTCTAAAAGTCAGATGGCCATCTTCTATTTATAGGCCTTGAGGTTCACTGAGAACCCGAAAGCACCCCAGGAATGAAGCCTTGGACCAATGAGTGACAGCCACGTGGAAGGCTAGGATCAACCGGCCATAGGTCGGTTCGGCCGAACCCACGGTTCAGCCGAACCCCTGTGAGCCCGGCTGGTCCACTTCTTCCTCCAGCTAGCTGACATGTGGTCCCTTGGGTATATTCCACGTGTGTATAACTTTTTTGAGTTGTTTTGCTTCCCGAGTGGGCCCTCTTATCCTCATGCAGTCCAGTGTCGTTGTCTGATTCGCCGGAGCTTGCCTCCCTTGGATCAGTGATGTGGCATTGACACATGGATCCCATGTGGTAGCCACTCCTCAGCTGAGGTGGCATGACATGGCTCGTAGATGACACCATTCTTACTCTTTTTATGGGTATTTTCTGCAATCACAATTCTTCCCGGGACAAGTGGAACTACATTATTCTTAACTAAAATGCGTGTAAGAAATGAACTTTGCTCCTTTATTCTTGAGAATATTGACGACTAAAAGAGGTACTTAACACCGTCAACAACTACCTCAACATTCTTGTCATTTAGCTTGATCATCGGCAGCTTGAATTCTTCAATCTTGCTACCTTGCCATGACGATCCTTCTTGATGCCAGCTAGAAATTGTACTTTGATGTACTCTTGTAGCGCCTCATACTTCTGTTGCTCCTCCAGAGTGAGATCTTCCATCGATGTCGTGATGATGTTCTCCATGTCGAGATTGCAAAGATCCATCAGGCGAGGGCTAGATTGAATGGTTTTTGAAACTAGAACTTTCTTCCTAGTGGAGTCACCAAAATGTGTTGACGCTTTACCGGTCAACACGAGCAACTAGATCGCGTAGCGATCGCTGAACTTGCGAAGCTCATGCGGATGCGGCCGAGTCGGGGCACCGGTCTAACCGGTGTACCCAGAGACGCCGGTGAAAACCTACGTCCACCACCCCGGGAGGGACCCCGTCAGGGATGGCAAGCCTAGGGTTGCTCTAAGGTCGGCAGGCCACTCAGAACGTCCTTAAACGCCGTCAAGATGAACAAAGAGAGAAAAGGGGTTGGATAAGCTAGGGATTGGAGATAAAAGTGGAAGAATTTATTGATCGATTGGGTGATAGCCCCTCAACCGACCGTGGCCCTTTATATTTATAGGGTGGGGAGGTCTTACCCCGCAAGGAAGCCCTATACAGCTCGAAAACACCTGGACTCTTCAATTCTACTGGACTCGGACGGTCAAGCCCACGGTCGACGTGTGGCCCTAGTCGGACTGGCTACAGGACAGGACCGGTCAGATCGCCTATGGTCACCGGTTGGACCGGTCGTGCCCAGCCTGGTCGACTTGGTGCCACTTTTGGGTGTCAACAGCCATGATATATTGTTTCTACCAAATTAACACTGCATCAAAAGTAGGAAGGTCACCATCCAGCCATGAATGCAAATGACACTAAGAAATCAAGTTTTGATTACTTGTTTTATAGCCTTAGCATTGTTTTAAAAAAATATTCAGAAACGTCGAGCAATCACTCAGAAGATATATTCTACTCCCTTCATTTCAAATTATAATTCATTTGACTTTTTGGACCCCGAGTTTCACCGCTTGTCTTATACAAAAAATTATGCAAAATATCACATTTTTTGGCGTATAGTTCGATCAGAACTTCATTTTATGGGAATTAGAAGAAGCAAAGAAGGAGATGGGAATCGAAATTTGAAAATGCTTTCAAATATTTAATTACTTTTTCTCAGAATGTGAATGACACGATTTTAATAAATTGTTATGTTGGTCACAGTTTCGACCATATCAATGTCCTAATTATGATTCATGTATATATTTTGAATACTCCCTCCGTTTAAAATACTTGTCATTCTGGCTTTTCTAGATGCAATCCTTTGTTATGCACCTAGAAAAGGGAATGTATGTAGAAAAGTTAGAATGACAAGTATTTTGAAACGGATGGAGTATGAGAGAGTACTACATCTTATGTTGACGGTGCATTTTGAATAATTAAGGGACACATGCATGTAACAATCTGTACGTATCGATCCATTCATAGATACATTGTATTGCAGCAAAACATAAATGCATTTGGGCATAAAATCAAAATGTTATTTACTCCAAACTGATAAGGAGTAGTTGCATGTTGAAATCACAGAAAATATGACAAGCAGCACTAAACGCATCACAGGCACCGGGGGCTCTCAGAGAAGGCGCTGACAGGGGATGACTGGGTGGACTTCTCGAGCAGGATGTTGAGCTGGTCGCCCGCGCGGTTCACCTCGTTTGTTCCGAGCCACGCGAACTCCATCTGCAACCTCACGCCGGAGATACGGTTGATGGAACCAGACTTGATAATTCCGCTGACGCTGCTGCCATACCGAAACTTGAATTGCTTGCCGGCGACCGTGACGAAGAAGTTGCACTCGCCGGGGAGGGTCACCTCCAAAGCGCCACCAGGATGGAGCACGTAGGACTGCACTCCGAGCGTGATTCCTTGGGAATCCACAACGGCAGCAGATGCAGCCGCGGCAACGGTGTACGACGTCCTGCAGCAGAACAACTTGCCCGTGCTGCACCCTGGTGGCGCTTTGGACGTGACTCTTCCCAGCGAGTGCAACTTCGCGGTCTCCGTCGCCGGCAAGAAATTGAACTTTCGGTACGACAGCAGCATCAGCGGGATCGTCAAGTCTGGTTCCATCAGCCGTGTCAATGGCGCGCTGGTACAGGTGGAGTTTGCTTGGCTAGGGTTCAACCAGTCATCGTTTCCATTTGTCTTATTTTAAATGACAATACCTCTGCCTATCTATCTATTCAGGAAAACAAAGATCGCCGGATCCTGTTTCGACATACTGGATCCTGTTTCGTGCAGTGCTAAGGTCGTCGGTGTGCCAATGGGAGCTGGCAACAATTGATAACAATGGAGGTGATTCCATAAATTTAGGAGCCAGTTGGATGGGGCACACGCTTGTCCTCACTTTGCCCGTTTGCGCCTAACCCCTGACAATCAGTACATTTAGCTTGCAGCTAGAGTATTTTTACAATATATTATTGTGCTTGCAGTGCGACGATTTCCTCTAGATTAATTGCATATACTACTTAGGATATTCATGCAGTATCGCCTGGAGACTGTGTAGCACTAGCGATCATCCTGAATGCAGGGTAAGGTTGGTCAACAGGGACCTGGTGAGAAAAACCAGCACACAATAAGTAAAACTGATCTGCTTTTGGTAACCAAAGCTGATATATGGATTGAGACTTACCATGTGTCCAGCTTGAAGAATCCAGTAGAAGGAGAAGTTCTTGTATGATCGAACATAGGCCCTGATTGCCTTTGAACAATATATGGCTGAGTCACAGTAATGCAAAGGCTGCCTTGCCAGGCTCAAGAAGGTGTTAAGACCATCCCATCTGAAGCACATTGTCAAGTCCGAGATTTTGGGGTGAACAAGACTGGATTTTGCAATGGCTACCAAAATGGGTCGAGGAAGCTTGCTTACTTAAGTTTTTCAACCCATGCTTCTACACCAGCAGTCGGGACAAGCACATCGAGCTTCAAAGAAAATATAAACTTTATTCAGTACTCGGAAAATATAATAAATTCAGAAGAGAATGTACACCGTTAGACGTTAGTCTTGCATATATTAAAACATGTGGTCCCGTATCATGATATATTAAACATGTGGTCCCGTATCATGATAAAAATTGTTTCATGATATAGCTATTTATGAGTCCTCAGATCCTTTGAGTCATGGTTGCGAGGATGTTCATTCCTTTTCCACTCCAATACCAGGACAAGGCTACAATTCCACTCCAATACCAGGACAAGGCTACAATTGAGTTTGTGTGCCAGCTGAGCATTATGGACAAATCATCTAGAGGCTGATGGTTTGTAGACGAAACTTGCTAGTGATGCGAAGACGAAAAAGGGGAAGCTTCAAGATGGTCAAATAGGTGGTTGGGGAAATACTATACTAGATCAGCTCCAATGGACGAAACTGCCTCACTGAGTCACTGCTGGTGCAGTAGTGAAACCAGCGTTGTCCATCACGAATATTAATAATAGTTATGTACTTTTGTTGTTGTGGGAAACCTATATCTCTACCAATTAGTACAAAAGAAATCCTTCATACCTTCTGCCAGTTTTTGACGTCTTTGGTTCGTTGCTAAAGAATATGTGATACAATTCTAAACTATTTTTCTTTTACACTATATATTACATTTCAATGTAGACTAATAAATTCAGATAAAAATATTTGGAAGTGATAATAATCTTATTGAATCTGCACCAGTGACAGTCACATTAATGCTGATCCAAAATGATGTGATCCCATACACTAAATGGGCAAGAACAAAGAAACAACAGAAGGCCACATTAATCCAATTCGAGAGAGAAAATAATCTAGCCATCCATTTATAGTTGGAGTTCTGTTAATGTGATCAAGAGAATGAAAAAATCGTCATTAGACATTCTGACTCTGTTGCCTTTGCTAAAAGACATGGAAAAGTCAACATTTGCTGACACTGCCAATATGTGGATACTGCCTGGACAACACAACCCAGTGTCTTTCAGCAAAATATCAACAATTTTGCAGTGGCAAAAGCAGCACAGTCAGTTTCTCTTAAGAGTAAAATAGGTTTCAAAAGTGAAGATAACAAATATAGAAAAGGTTTTAAATTCATGTTAAGCAAGACTACAGGATTATGTTCCAAAAATAGTGACTTTTCAAAACACAAAGATTCCCTTGAAAGTACTGCAATATGTTCAGAAACAGTACTTAAATAAACATTGTTTAGAAAAGTTCAAATTGTTTGACAAAATTGAAGGGCAAAAATTTGAATTCGTGAAAAATGAAAATTTACTACAATAGATGTTACAAAAAAGCATATAATTTCTCATAAGTGTGCAGAGGAGAAAGTGACCGAAGACAGACAAAAATTGAGAGTAAGTTCTGGTTGACCAGACTAAATGTAAGAGACCAAATGTTATGATGTTATGTATGTTACTACTTTCTATGTTAAATTTGCCAGTTCCAACTTCAACTGCACAACATTATTTTGGAAATTCTATTGTTCGCACTTAAAAGTTAAAGTTCATTTTTCCTAGACCGTGCAATATATGTGTTTAAGGACTAGTTTAACAAATGATTCCCGCTAAAAACCTCTCGAATGTCACATGTATTTTGTACTAACCTGTCCGTTGTACACAACTACATTGACCCCGGAGGCAAGCAGTTCATCAACCTCATTGATTGCTGGCTTCATGAAGTCGTTGGCCAATTCTTCATAGACCTCAAGCGTTGCCTCCTGCCATCTGCAATACAATTATTATATTAGTGCAAAGAATCAGTATGGACAAAAAGGAGGAAGAAATCAAGATATATATGTCCTTACACTATGTTCTTGGGAATGATCTTAAGCCATGGCTTGACAACCCTGTTTATGATATCATCGGTATTATTTAATTGGCTGCTTGTCAGGGATGGCGAGTTTGCCAACACCGGGTTCATGCCGGTGTCAAGCAAGAAATTGTTCATATTCTGCAAAAGAGTCAAAACTCTAGCCTGAGAACACATTCTCGTGGATATATATTTTTGATAATACACCAATTGATTGCAAGTATTGGTACATGGATGGATACATATGCATTGTCAGACACACACATGCGTGGGATACACAACACGTTTTCTCATTACCTTGAGAAAAAAGCGTCAGCGAGTGTTTGAGAAAAAAAAGCATCAGAAAGTGAATTAATCCTGATTACATAGACTTCAAATTTTCATGGAGTGTCATACTGTCTGCACACATAAGCATTTTGCATGGCATGTTCGCATGCATAATGATTTTTTTAGCATGACATGTACACAGCATTTTTCTTTTTTTGTGAATCACAACATGTACGCAACATTATGCAGTACAATTGTTGTGGGAAAAGACCCAAAAACAAAATAAATAAAAACACCACCAAGTCAGGCCCTTCTTGACAATATTTCAATGTTTATTTTCGATCAAATAAAAGGCTAAGACATTTTTGGCAAGAGTTTACTTGAAAGTAGTAAGTAGCCAGTCATTTGAATCTGAGATTCTGAGCAAAGATAACACTTGAAGATGCAGCATCAGCCCACGGTATTGCACTTGTTGCATAAGTAACTAGTGATGTTTTGCTAACGAAGATGCCTATTGAAGAAACATATGATGGAAACACTAAGTTCCTACTCCGTGTGATTAATGTCTACGGTAACATTGAACATGCTAAAAAATTAAAGCTGCCATGCCAAGGATGTCACGGGTGTGCGGCTGCGAGCGGAGAGGGTAGCCGTGGGAGGTGGCCGGCCGCTGCGCTGCCGGCTTCTTGCCCGTGGCGGCGGTAAGGTCGCCGAGACGGCGACGAGCAGCAAGGGGATGAGAGCAGAGAGAGGGAGATGAGGATTAGATTAATCTGGCTTATCCCTTTATTCATTGGCGGCTGTCTATAAGTAGCCCAGATTACATCTGTAACAACCTCTCTGTTAGTGTATATGTGTGTGGCCCATAGGGCATGTGTATATGGCCCATCTAAAGGCCCATGTATAGCTACTCTATAGCCCACCCTTCTAGGGTTGGAGGAATACAGAGGAATCATTATTCCCTAACATAGTATCAGCTTAGGTTCCCTGGTTCCTCACCCTCTCCCGCCGCCATGGCCGGCCACCGGCCGCGACCCTCCTCCTCTTCCTTCCTCCCTTCCTCCTATGCCACTGTCGCTGCCTCTCCTGCGGCCGCCGTGGCTGCTGGCGGAGCGCGGCCAGCGTCTTCGCGGTTGCCGCGCAAGAGCGCCAGCGCGCAGCCTTCGCGCCGTGCCGCCGCCACGGCCGGCCTCGTCGCGCCGCCCGCCACCGGCCGTGGCGCGGGACGTGGCGCCAGAGCGCAGCGCGCGCGCTGCCTGCTGCTCGCGCGGCCACCTCCCGGGAGCCGCGGGATGCGGCTTCCTCGCCGACGCGGGCTTCCGCCCGCCTCCTCCTCCAGGCCGGGCGCTCCCTCCTCCTCTCCGGGCGCTGGCAGCCTCCGCCCGCCTCCTCCAGCCGCAGCGCAGCACCCTCATCCTCCTCTCGTCCCCCGCCGGCGGGTATAGCGGCCGTCTGCCCCCCGGTCGCGAGCGTGCGGCGCAGCGGCGCACGCTGGTGCAAGCTGCGCTCCCTCCTCTCACGCTTGCCCGACCTCCGCCCATCGCTGCGCACTGGTGCCCACTGTTTCCCGGCTCGCAGATCCTCGTAGCTGCGTCCTTGAGTGACGAGACGCGCGGGCTCGCAGCTGTGAACCACCCACCCCAGTCGCCGGTGCTCGCCTCGCCACGCCGCTACCCTCCCGGCGGTCTTCTTCGCGCCGCCACGGCGCTGGGGAACACCACGAGTGTGGAAGCCCCCTCCGCTCCGCCGTGGAGCTGCCGCCCACCACGCCGCGCGCCGCCCCGATACTCGCCGCCGCTTGCGGCCGGCCTGCACGCTGGGGCCGCACCCCTCCCGGTGGTCCTCTTCGCACCGCCCGCTATCGGCGCCGCTGGGCATGCCGCGGGCGTGGCAGCCCCCTTTGCTCCGCCCGCGGGAGCTGATGCCCCGCCCCCTCCGTGTCCGGTCGACGCTTCTTCCCAGTGCTGGATTCCACCCACTCACCCCACGCCGGATGGATCCCTCGATTGCCGACTTGGTGTCCTCTCTTCCGTCCATCCCCCGCACCCCTCCTATCCTTCTTCTGTCATGGTTGGTGATGGGTCGTGCCTTCCTGTCACCTCTGTGGGCTCTGCTTCTGGTCCTTTTCGTCTCTCCAACATCCTTGTTGCTTCAAAGATAGTTCATCCTCTTCTTTCCATTCGCTAGTTCACCACAGACAACTCATGTTCAGTCGACTTTGACCCCTATAGGCTTATCTGGCTTGGCTTCCACTTCTCCGATGTGACAGTACGAGGCCCCTTTACACCCTCCGTCTCCCTACTTCCACTGCTTTCGCCACGACTCCTTCCACTACCCGCACCGCCTTGGTCACCTTGGCCGCGATGCTTTGGCTCATCGATCACCTGACCCATCTTCTTTGCACTCGGCCGTCTGATGAGCATCTCTGCCATGCGTGCCAGTTGGGTCGCCATGTTCGACTTCCTTTTTCTTCCTCCTCTTCGCGTGCGACACATGCCTTCGACTTCCTTTTTCTTCCTTGTTGTGATCATGGACTTCTCCAGTTTCTAGTATTTCTGGCTGTAAGTACTATCTGGTCGTGGTCGATGATTTCTCTCACTACTCTTGGACTTTCCCCTTACGTGCCAAGTCTGAGACGTTTCCCACCCTTCTCCACTTCTTTGCCTGGGTGTCAACTCAGTTCGGCCTCACCATCAAGGCCGTCCAGATTGTGGCGTGAGTTCGACAACCACACCTCCCGTTCCTTTTTCCTCTCTCGAGGTGTCCAGCTCCGCATGTCTTGTCCGTATACCTCTCCCCAGAACGGCAAGGCTGAGCGCATGATTCGGATCACGAACGATGTCATGCGCACCCTGATCCAGCTTCTCGCCTCCCACGGGCCGAGTGTCTCAACACCTCCACCTACTTGATTAACCGTCTTCCTTCTACTGCCTCCCCAGCTCCCACCCCTCACCAGGCTCTCTTTGGTACCCCTCCTAGCTACGATCACCTCCGTGTCTTCGGCTGTGCCTGTTACCCTAACATCACCGCCACTGCTCCTCACAAGCTGGCGCCCCGCTCGACACGTTGCGTGTTCCTTGGTTACTCTCCTGACCACAAGGGGCGGTGCGACCTCACCTCTCGCCGCATCCTCATCTCCCGACACGTTGTGTTCGACGAGTCGGATTTTCCCTACTCCACCTCCTCTACACCTTCTCCGGACCACAGTGGCGTCTCTTTCGACCGGTGGTTCAGCCACCTCTCCCTTTCCCTTTCCCGCAGGTTTCCCCGGCGCACCACCGTCTCCGGTGCCCTCTCCTGCGCCACATGCGGCCCCGGTGCCCTCTGCCGCACCACGTGTGGCCCCGGTGCCTCCTCCAGCGCCACACGCGGTCCCGGCACCCTCTCTCGTGTCGCGTGTGGCCCCGGCGCCTCCTCCCGCGCTGCGGCCCGGCCTCCTCCTCCGCGCCACGCGCGGCGGTGCCCCCAGACGCTTCCGCAGCGGCCGAGATGCATGTCGGCGTCGTGCACCCGACCACAGCTCCTCCGGCTCGGCCCGAGGTGCCGCCACCACGCGCCCCTCACCCATGCACTATGTCTACGCCGCTCGGCAGTTCGCCTCCGCGCCCACCTTCACCGGGCCGCCGCCTCCGCCCACCACCTCCATCGGGATCCTAGTCACACTCATCCCATGGTGACTCGGCGAGTGGAGTTCTTGACCGCGACTCTCTCGCCATCGGCGAGAGCCGCGGATCTCTCCGATACCTTCTTCCGTCCCGTGAAGCCCTAGCGTCGTAAGCTGGCGTCGTGCGATGGAAGAATGAGCTCTTCTTGCCAACCAAAGCGTGACACGCGCGCCGCCCTGATCGCGGTGGTGGCCCGGCAAGTGGATCTGGACGTATAAGCGTCAGGCTGATGGTACTTTGGAGCGCTACAAGGCTCGTTGGGTTCTTCGGGGTTTCACTCAGCGACCCGGTGTGGACTATGATGAGACGTTCAGTCCCATGGTGAAGCTCACGGTCAGGCGCATCCTCTCACTTGCTCTCTCTCGCTCTTGGCCTGTGCATCAGCTTGATGTGAAAAATGCATTTCTCCATGGCACTTTGACAGAGACAGTCTACTGCAGTCAGCCAGCAGGATTTGTGGATTCCCTAACACTCTCAAACAAATCTCTAATCTCAACTAAATCTCTCAATTTGCTAACTAACCAAATCTCTAAGCTTGCCGCCTAAGCTAACTACTCTGCACGCGCCTAACGACGCCTTCTCCTAGTGAACCCGACGCCGACCATGACAAAGGATGACAGAAATTCATTTACAAAATCTTGGATGCAATTAATCTGTTAATGCTGCGATGGTTAAAAGTACTTACGACACTGTCACTTCTAGAGTCAATCAGATCCAGTTGATCAGTCCATGTCTTCTGTGCTGCGGCATACTTCCCTTTCGCCATCTGCTCCTTCACTGTTGCTGCCATTCTGAGGATAAATTAGAAATTAGATCAGTGAAAAGTTTTGGAGATAATTTGTTTAAGCTCTCTAACTTGTTTTTGTTATATAATTGATTAGCTCCTATCTTAATCTCCTCATTAGCAAAGTCAAAGGAGTTGGTAGAACTCCTCCAGTGCACTGCACAGCCATGGAGGCAGCAGGCGCACTCAAGTGTATCAGGGCAAGCATGCCCTTGTAAAGTCCTGTACATAGCTAAGTAGATGTACTAATATAAGTACAAGTAGCTGCAGAAGTAGAGTACTAGAAGGTATGAGTAGTTTGTGTACCTAGGATTGACTTTGGCCTCTACAAAAGGGAGTAGAAGGCAGCAATGCAAAGTAGTTCAGCTCAATTCAGCAGCAGCGGCAAAGGTGCGTGTGTGTTCTGAACTCACCGAGTTCTTCCTCCTACCTCTCTGCTCTGGGCTAAGTGTGTGAGCTGAGAGCTCGGCATTGGTGGCTGCAGGGCAGCTCCATTGCCAACAATTGGCATCAGAGCCGCGGGTGAAGGAAGAGGCGCACGGGAGAAGAGATGGCAGATCAAGGGCAAGGGTGCGGCCAGCGGGCGCGGCCGAGGGGCGCGTCGCTTCTGGCCGCCGCGGTCGGTCTCACCACGTCACGGGGCGACGTATGTGGTGAAGAAGACGATCCGCGACGTGGGGAACGCCCAGTACCCGACCCTCACCCGGACCAACTACGCCGAGTGGGAGGTCCTCGTCAAGGTGATGTTCAAGGCGCGCGGGCTCTGGAAAGCCGTGAGCGTCGACACCGAGGATGAGGAAGATCAGCTCGCCATGGAGGGGATCCTCAAGCGTCCGTCGGCGCGAGTACCGCGCTCGGCAACAAGGATTCGGCGAAGGGCGCACGAAGGCCATGCGGCTCGGCGGCGAGCGAGCGCGCAAGGCCAAGTCGCAGCAGCTGCGGCGCGAGTACGAGGCGCTCGAATTCAAGGATGGCGGAGGCCGAAGACTTCATTGCGCCTCCGCATGGTGACCGAAGGCGGCGGGCACATCCGTCGGGGAACAAGATGCTGTCGTGAAGCTCCTCCGCGTGTCCGGAGTACGACGGTCGCGATCTCCATCGAGACCGCACGAGCCGAGTCCATGACAATCGAGGACGTCACGGGACGCCTCAAGGCGGTCGAGGACCGCTACAACACAAGAGCGGCAAAGGCAGCCGCCACGACGGCGCCAGCCGCCGCCGCTCGGGAGGCAGGCGGCGCCGCGCGCGGACGTGAAGCGAGGAAGGATCCTGCTGCGCGTGAGGCGAGCGAGGAGGACGCGGCAGAGGCCGTGGGCGCTCCAACACGCGCTGCCGTGGCGGCGGCGGCGGCAGCCGCAGAAATCGCGGACCCGGTGCCTCAACCGCGCGGTGAGACAGGCATCGGGGCAGTGGATCGGGCGCAGCCGAGCGTCTTGCGATCCGCTCGGGAGGACGACGGCAGAGGCGCTCCTGATGGCGCAAGTCTGCGCGCTCCACGACGCAGAAGAAGAGGTCGTGCCGCGTGCCCCTGTGGTGCTCGACGAAAGGCGGGCGCAAGTTCACCTGGGGGAGGAGGACGGTGACGGCGGCGGCGACGACAAGAAGATGTGGTACCTGGACTCGGGAGCCAGCAACCACATGACCGGAGAACGCGAGGCCTTCTCCGAGCTCAACACCGGTGTCGTCAAAGCAGTGAAGTTCGGCGGATCCGGCGTTCAAGGGCAGGTGGAGCGAGACGGAAGAAGCTCAAGGTTCTCCGCACGGATCGGGGTGGTGAGTTCACCTCGATTGAATTTGGTGTGTATTGTGCAGAGGAGGATGCGAGAGGCACCGCGCCATACTACGCAGCGTACGGCCCGGTGGAGAGAGAGAAACGCACCATCGCCGTCGGCATGGCACGCAGTATGCTCAAGGCCAAGGGCGTGCCGGCGACGCTCTGGGGCGAGGCGGTGAGCACGGCGGTGTTCATCTTAAACCGCTCGATGACGAAGAGCTTGAAGGGGATGACCCCCTTCGAGGCATGGCACTAGCGAGCGACGTGTCATTCTGCGCGTGGTGCGTGGGACACGTGAAGGAGACGAGGCCAGGCCTCAGGAAGCTAGCGGACAGGAGCACGCCGATGGTGCTCCCCGGGCTACGAGAGGAAGGCTTACGAGATTCCGCGTACGAGTGTGCATCTCGCGCGACGTCGTCTTCGACAAGAAGAAGGCGTGGCAGTGGATGGAGCACGCGGACGGGGAAGAAGGTGCAGGCAGCGCGACGAGCAGCTCCTTCATCGAGCACTGGGTGACTCGAGAAGCAGAGAAGGTGCGAGGAGACGGCGGTGCGCAGCGGAGGAACCCGCGCACTCGAAGCGAAGGAAGGAACTCTGTCGGACGGGGATCCCAGCGCGGAACACGAGATGGGGCGAATCGCCGGTGGCGCCTCCCGAGCGCATCCTCATCAATTCGCTTCGCCACGCCACCACCAGAGGTGTCCGACCTCGTCGACGACGACTACGACGGGGAGCCACTGAGATTCCGGGGGATGGACAACATCGTCGGCACTTCGCCCGGGTTCATGGCGCATCCTCGAGATCGAGGAGCGCACCGGGCGATGGAGGCCGGCACGACGCCGCGGAGCGCGCAACCATCACCGGCGGCGGGCGATGATCGAGGAGATGAACTCGATTGAGGAGAACAAGACGTGGGTGCTCGTCGACCCGCCGGCAAATTGCCGGCCGATTGGGCTGAAGTAGGTCTTCAAGGAGAAGCACGGCGAAAGAACATCGTTAAGCATAAATAAGGCGGGTGGCCAAGGGCCTGCGGCGGAAGAGTGGACTTCGAGGAGGTTCTTCCCAGTGTACCGGATGGAGTCCGTGCGGTTGCTGATGGCGATGGCGGCAATCAAGGATTGGGAGATCCACCACATGGATGTGAAATCCGCCTTCTTGAACGGAGAGCTCGCAGAGGAGGTCTTCGTGCAGCAACCACCGGGCTTCGTGGTCGCCGGCAAGGAGCACAAGGTGCTCTGCCTGCACAAGGCGCTCTACGGCTCGCAGCGCCTGGCGTGGAACATCAGTGGGCCGACGACGCCGGCTTCACCAAGTGCGCCCGGTGAGCACGCCTACACTGCAAGCGGGCGGGGCACCATCATCGTCGGCGTGTACATGGATGACTTGGTCATCACCGGCGAGAAGAAGGGGTACATCGAAACATTCAAGAAGGAGATGACGAAGATGTTCCGCATGAGCGATCTGGGATTGCTCAGCTACTACCTCGGAATCGAGGTGGCAGGCGAGCCGGCATCACCGTGCGAGCACGTCGACGCGAAGAAGCTCCTGGAGCGGAGCAGCATGAGCGGCTGCAAGGGAGTGCAGGAGCCGATGGAGGAGAGGCTCAAGCTGTCAAAGGACAGCACGGCGGCGAAGGTCGACGCCACGCGGTACCGGAGCATCGTCGGCGGCCTGCGGTACCTCACGCACACACGGCCCGACATCAGCTTCGCCGTGGGGTATGTGAGCCGCTTCATGGAGGATCCCAGGGAGGATCACCTCACCGTGGTCAAGCACGCGCTACGCGCGGCGGACGGCGGTATGCAGCCTAATCTACCGCGTAATGAAAGGCAGCTAGGCCGACGGTCTGGCGACAACGACATGGCGGGCGACAGCGACGGAAGGAAGAGCACCTCCGGCGTGTTGTTCTTCCTCGGATTGCCCGTCACCGCGATCGAGCGGAAGATCGTCGCGCCCACCGCGAGGCGAGTACATCATGGCGGCAACAGCGGCAAGTCGCCGGGAGTTTGGCCGCGCGCTCGAGGAGCTCACCGGAGCAAGGCTCCAGGCACCAGTCCTGATGGTGGACAACAAATCCACCATCGCATTGGCTAAGAACCCTGTCCTACACGATCGCAACAAGCACATCGACACCAAATTCCACTACATCCGTGACTGCATCGAGGAAGGGAAGATCAAGGTTGAGTATGTTGAGACGGCTCAGCAGCTCGGCGACATTCTCACCAAGCCATTGGGGCGGCTTAGGTTCCAGGAACTTAGAAGCAAGGTGGGAGTGGAGGTGATCAAGAAGGAGCAACACAATTAGGGGAAGAATTGTTATATAACTGATTAGCTCCTATCTTAATCTCCTCATTAGCAAAGTCAAAGGAGTTGGTAGAACTCCTCCAGTGCACTGCACAGCCATGGAGGCAGCAGGCGCACTCAAGTGTATCAGGGCAAGCATGCCCTTGTAAAGTCCTGTACATAGCTAAGTAGATGTACTAGTATAAGTACAAGTAGCTGCAGAAGTAGAGTACTAGAAGGTATGAGTAGTTTGTGTACCTAGGATTGACTTTGGCCTCTACAAAAGGGAGTAGAAGGCAGCAATGCAAAGTAGTTCAGTTCTATTCAGCAGCAGCACAAGGTGCAGGCGTGTGTGTTCTGAACTCACCTGAGTTCTTCCTCCTACCTCTCTGTTCTGGGCTAAGTGTGTGAGCTGAGAGCTCGGCATTGGTGGCTGCAGGGCAGCTCCATTGCCAACAGTTTTCAGCATCTCACAGCAAGTGTTTCTCACACATACGTGAACAGTATAGTACATGTCAAGAATGATTTTGCTTACTTGTTCACATCCGGCACAGCGTTGGTGGTAAGCCTGGACACAACGTGCAACAGCTGCGCATAGGAGAGCTGCACCATGCACACATGGACCAAAACCAGGACTCGTTGAGAATAATTAGAGAAAAAATGTAAATAATCGCAGCTAGAGAGGCTCGATGAACTTATGTAGCACATACCGCGAAATCTTCCGGCGAAATCCAGCCATCCCCAATCACAACGCCTGTATATGTGTTCATTGACCAAGAAATTTTCCCAGATCAGATCATCAGAATATATATGTTATGCAGGTGCTCTTTCTTTCTATCTCGTCCAAGACAATGCAGTACTGAGTCCTTTACCTCCCAGCATTAGATTTGTGATGGTGCCGTCGCGGATGGCCCTCAACAGAGAGACGCCAACCATGGCTGCCATTTTGCCGCCATACGACTCGCCGATGAGGAACAGTGGACTGCTCCGCAGAGTAGGTAGCTTCTTGAGCAGCACCTTGATGATGGCAACCAAGTCCGCAGCTCCCTGCGAGTCCGTCTTCACCAGTGCACTCGGGTCATCAGCATAGCTGAACCCGACGCCCACCGGGCTATCCTGCATATATTAATCATTCAATGCACAATGCTCATCAGCAGCTGGAGCGCGAACTACAACTAGGAGAGAAGATAAGACAAGCCAGACAACGTATATGGATAAGCCAACTTACCACAAAGATGAGATCGGCGACTCGCAGCCAGGTGAACTTCCGGGGCTCCATGTTGATGTCCCGCGGCCCGATCTCGAGGAAGTTGCCCCGGCCCGATCCAGATCCCCCCGGGCCGCCCTGCAGCCACAGGACTGTCGGCCATGGCTTGTTCGTCGCCGTCGCAGAGGGGACTGGCCTATTCGGGCTCTTGAACCACCACCAAAATAGGTTTGCATCTGCGAAACACAAGGGCATGATTGGCCTGTAATACAAGGATACAATCAAGTGTACAAGGCAACCTATCAGCTATACAAGGTAACCTATAAACAGCACAGCTAGGATATCTACAATATCTCTAATACCGCAAACACAGATATTAAGCTAGATGGTGATCAGGGTTGATTACTTGGCCGTGACTTAACGTAGCCCCACTTCTGCATGCCGTCCTTGGTTCCAGAAGAGATGGCGGCAGCCCCGCTGTGGAACAGGAGCGAGATGCATAGGAGGCTCAGCAGCAGAGCCATGGTGGTGGACCTCCCAACACAGCGCGGTGGGACAGCTGCACTAGATCCTCCTCGAGGCTTCTTGCCGAGCACAGCCATGTCGAGCATGTGCAGCGACTGCCTGCAGCCACATGCAGAAGTCGGAATAAGAAAGAAAGCACCATGCCAACTCCCAAATGGAAGGGCAACTGAATGTAGGCAAGCATGGCATTTCAAACTTCAGCTGAAAGCTAGTAAGGTTGAAATTTAATTCATGGAACGTAAACTTGCATCACGCAGGACTTTTGAGCCTTTTCTGAATTACACAGGACGCTACAGTAACACTGAAACTTCCTGAAGATCTAGCACATCTGAAGGAAAATCATGTACACGCTCAAGTGAATTCTGCTATCATTTGTATAAGTTCATTTTCTTTGGGAACAGGAAATAACAATAAACTGATAGAAAGATGACCCCACTCCGCAAAAATGCAACCTGTGCCTGATCCTGTTTGGGCTGGAAAATTCCCTTGCCCAGCAACAGTTCAATTATTATTATTATTCAATTATATATGTTGGGAACAACCACGGCACCACTCCCTAAATATATCCTACAAGATCTGAAACTAAAAGTAAATCCAATAGCTAGAAACCCATCACAAGATTGCAGGCATACTTCTTAGAGAAGGAAAAATCATGGATATAGCTAACAAAATTGGATAGCCTGTGACCAGTGAAGACTCAATCCCTAGCTACAGTTCTAGACTCTCCTTGACAGTATTGCTGGCATCAAATAATTCTGTCACATATGCTCAGAACCTGCGATCTAATCATCAAGCTATCAACTTCATCGACATTTCATCAAACACCTTCAATGCATGGTCAGGGCACTCACCTAGTTGGGCGTCAGGGGCAGCAGCTGTGTCGTGGGAGCCTGCTGGGCAGCATCAGCTAGCGAGCTCAGCGCGTGTGGCCTCAAGGAACGGAGCCGGGAGGGTCGTCGTCCAGGGCGCAGGGCGGCCTGAATGTAGGCAAGCATGGCATTTCAAACTTCAGCTGAAAGCTAGTAAGGTTGAAATTTAATTCATGGAACGTAAACTTGCATCACGCAGGAGCTTTTGAGCCTTTTCTGAATTACACAGGACGCTACAAACACTGAAACTTCCTGAAGATCTAGCACATCTGAAGGAAAATCATGTACACGCTCAAGTGAATTCTGCTATCATTTGTATAAGTTCATTTTCTTTGGGAACAGGAAATAACAATAAACTGATAGAAAGACAACCCCACTCAGCAAAAATGCAACCTGTGCCTGATCCTGTTTGGGCTGGAAAATTCCTTTGCCCAGCAACAGTTCAATTATTATTATTATTCAATTATATATGTTGGGAACAACCACGGCACCACTCCCTAAATATATCCTACAAGATCTGAAACTAAAAGTAAATCCAATAGCTAGAAACCCATCACGATATTGCAGGCATACTTCTTAGAGAAGGAGAAATCATGGATATAGCTAACAAAATTGGATAGCCTGTGACCAGTGAAGACTCAATCCCTAGCTACAGTTCTAGACTCTCCTTGACAGTATTGCTGGCATCAAATAATTCTGTCACATATGCTCAGAACCTGGGATCTAATCATCAAGCTATCAACTTCATCGACATTTCATCAAACACCTTCAATGCATGGTCAGGGCACTCACCTAGTTGGGCGTCAGGGGCAGCAGCTGTGTCGTGGGAGCCTGCCGGTCAGCATCAGCTAGCGAGCTCAGCGCGTGTGGCCTCGAGGAACGGAGCCGGGAGGGTCGTCGTCCGGGGCGCAGGGCGGCCGGGCGGTGTCCTGGAAGCCGGGCGGGCAGCGACAGCGAGCTCCGCGCGCGTGCGGCGTCGAGGAAGGGAGCAGGGACAGGGAGGACGGGGGCGTTGGTGGAGCACCTCGGCGTGGGGGCGTCGGTGCCGCGGCGGCGGGGTGGCGCGGCCGGTGCTGCGGGCATATAAGGGGAGGACGGCCATCACCAACGCCCCAGGTTTGCAAAGCACAAAAGTAAGTAGGCCGCGAGCGTTTCAATCCAAAAAGAAGGGAGAAGCTTATGATTACTACTACAGTAGCTTTTGTTCGTGCTCTTTTCCATGAGGGTCCTGTTTAGTTAGGAAAATTGCCAAAAATACGACGGATGAATAGGAGACTTTTGCTAGTGAATTGCCGTAATGACTGATGAATAGTGAACTTTTGCGGTGATTATACTCCCTCCGTTTCATAATACTTGTCATTCTAGTTTTTGTAGATACACTATTTTTGTTATGCACCTAGGTGCATAACAAAAATAACAGAATAAAAAAAACGTCAGATACGAATCAGTAATGGTTTCTACAGGCAGGCATTTCGCATGACATGGTTCTGTGTTCGCATCATTACCAAATTATCAATGGACGATGAAAAGGTTGAGAACATATTGTCATGGACCGGGCCGCCACCAGGCTAATGGGCCGGCTGAGAGAAGAATGAGCAACCGTCCCGGGATAAAAGGAAGAGAAGGAATGGAGAAGAGGCATCGAAGAACAGAGACTCAAGGCATTGGCCTTCTTCCTCCTCCGTCTCCTTCCTGAAACCTCCTATTCCTCTGATTCTCCCCGAACTATCTCCAAATTGTATCAAATCAGTGCCCGGTTGTCACAAATCACCTACTATCTACTACCTTCATTCTCAAATATATGACATTTATTAGGATACGCAATTTAGTTAAAAATGAACTATATAGTTTGTCCTAAACGTCATATATTTAAGGACGAGTATGTCAATTTGGTGCTCAGCTATCCAGGGACATAACACATATACATAATTATTGCTACAGTAAAAATGGTCATGTTAGAAATTAATTAATGTTTCTGGCCTCCATGCATGTGCAATCTATAGCTTCTTTGTGTTGCACTTGCACATACATTTTTGGGATGTCACATCATCTCTCCTGTCATCTGTGGAATCGCGTGCATTATTGCATATATAGCTTGCCAAAACTGAACGAACAAGATACATAGAGGTCGTGCGCGTGCTGCATGCCTTAGTTCTAGCTAGCAAAGGGCGTGCGAGTGCCCTTGCTTTTGGCATTGGGGAATGGGAAATCGGGGAAATCAGTGTAAGGATCGATGAAACTTCTTCAATGTTGGATTCAAAGGTCCTGAGTATTGCACTTCAAAGTCCTAAATACGTCTGTAATTTTTTTTTTGTGCCGGGTCTCAGCTTGTTTACTACTTTATCAATGAAATAGACACACTTTGTACCCGTTCATTCAAAAAAAATATGTGTTCATGTTCCTGAATTTCGAACACCTTAGGTAATGATTCTAAAATCACGTATATAGCATATTAATAATTTTCGCAACGAACCAAAGTCCCCCAACATATAGGAAAAGTCTATTATATCTGAATCAATGGAAGCAATGATAAATGACGACTAAAACACGGCTGACAAAGTGATAGGACAAATCAGCACGCACCATGCATGGTTCTTGCAAACAATATTGTACCACTGTGTCTCAGGTCTTTGTAGACAGACATGATTGCAGACTGAACAGAACTTCTTTCAGACGACCCCTTTTGTCTTTTCAGTTGCCCACTTGGCCCTCTCTCTCTCAGACAGAGTAGACCATGCATGCATGCAGATTAGCGGACACACGGCAACATGCAATCCGGCCGCTTCAGTTTATTTTCTTCATACAAATTAAGGAATAAAATTAAATTAAATTAAAGAAACGCATGTATAGCAGGGAGCAAGGGAAAGCAATCAGTGGCACACTACAATTTACTTATTGCATGTAGCTGAAAGAGTTACTCACCATGCATGTACAATTTACATATTAAAAAAAGTAATTGGAATATTATGGAAATATTCTTTACGCTGAACATTTTGGAGATATCTCTTTTCTATCTGACCTCGTCTCATACCTTTCTGTTATTACCTCATAACCCTATATAAGATGATACATTTTTTCACTTTGATATATAACTATATAAAGTAACAAAAAAATTATGTGATACCTAAATTTGTTTTGAACCAACCTAATGAATGAATCCGCTCTAAATTAACACTAAATGATCAAAACGCGCATAAAGTATGTTGTTCCTTGTTCAAGGATGTAATGCATGTCTCAGGTCTCATGTAGATATCAGTGATGGAACCGCAAAGCAAACTCTTTCTTTCCTCTCACAAACTTTGGGCAGGACATGTAGCCATGTATATATAGGCAATGATGCGTATATATTCACTATTGGCGGCCATAGGGATGAGTGGAACCTAGCTAAGGCTACAGAACATGGCCGATGATGCACTCACTGCTATAGCTAATACAACTTTGAGATCATAGAAGATGGCTAGGCCACATGCATGTAAAAAAGTAAGAAAATGAAATTGGATGGCATGGTACGGTGTGCGTTGTGTCATGGGAACGAAGAAGGATCCTGTTCGCACCCAAAATTGGCACAAGGCCGATCAGGCTGACGCCACCGGTCAGACCGGTGTCCCTCAACGGTCTGACCGGTGGGACGTCCTGTAGCCGATCCGGCAATGGCCACACCGGTCTGACCGGTGGGCCTGACCGGTCTGACCGGTGGACCCCGAGTCCGAGTAGAATTGAGAAGTCCTTGCGAATTTCGAGTTGTAAAAGGATTCCTTGCGGGGCAAGACCTCCCCACCCTATAAATATAAAGGGCCACGGCCGTTTGAGGTGGAACAACCCAATCGTACATTACTTTCTACAACTTTTATCTCTCAAACCCTAGCTTTTCCAACCTCGTGCTTTCCTTGTTTGTCTCCACGACGATCGTGGATGTTCCGAGTGGCCTTGCCGACCTCGAGCAACCTAGGCGCGCCACCTCCGACGGGGTCCCTCCCGAGGCGGCGATCTTAGGACCGGCCGGACCGGCCCCGGCAGAGCTCGCGAGTTCGGCGATCGCCCGCCCGCGATCTAGTGCTCGTGTGTGTTGACCAGAAAAAACGTCAACACACTTTTGGCGACTCCGCTGGGGAAGAAAGATCTGGTTGCTAAAACTGTTCAATCTAACCCTAGTACGATGTCTCGGTGTGAGCTCGACATGAACAACATCACTCCGGAAGATCTCTCTCCGGAGGAGCAGCAGAAGTTCAAGGCGCTACAAGAGTACATGCAAGTACAATTCCTAACTGGCGTCAAGAAGGATCGATCCGACAAGGTGGCAAGATTGAAAGAGTTCGAGTCAGGCGATCGGCTAAACGACAACAATATTGAGGTAATTCCCACGTAAGTAAGAAACCCCTCGTCTGAAACTTCCTATGAAATCTACGGTGGAAAGTGATGAATTGCTTGCTTCTTACATTGCTCGTTTAGAACGGTTAGAAGATCTTGAAAATGATAGGGCTTTAGGTTTTAATAATAATGAAACTAATAGTAGTACTCCTAAAGTTAATCCTCGTGGAGTCTCATCCTAGCTTAGCACCTTTGTAAATAATGGTAATTTTGCATATGGTTTGACACCAAATCCAAAGATCGTCAAGACTTCGCCAACCGACAAAGCCAAACATGGCCACACCGGTAACCGATGCGTGGTACTGGGTCATACTGCTATATGGAGTTAGTGCCCGACCAGCCTTTGCCAATTTCTCACATACCAAATCGATGGTCCCTACTTTTTCTAATACAATCGAATGTTGGACCTCATTATAGTACGACAATGAATACATCGGCCTCCAAAACATTATTAGGACGATGTGTTTGAAAGTTACAGCTAGCTCAAGCTAAGATAGCTCCCTATTTAAATAAGATGAATTTGGAGAATCCTCAACCACAACAGCCAAATCTTCCTAATTGGGCGGAATTTAATAGATTTAAGGAAGATTTGGCTAATGTGGTAAAAACCAAACTTGGTGTTGATATTGGTAACACTAATTTGTATCAAAAACCATACAATCCCGAGTTTGATAGATTTCCTCTCCCACGTGGTTGGCAGATGCCTAACTTGATTAAATTTAGTGGTGATGATGACCGAACCACATGGGAACATATTAGTCAATACACTGCACAACTAGGTGAAGCTGGTGTCTATAATGCTTTGAAAGTACACATATTTTCTTTATCTTTGACTGGCACCGCTTTTGCTTGGTTTTCCTCACTTGCTCCCGGTTATATTATATCTTGGGATATGTTAGAACGTAAGTTTCATGATCACTTTTATAGTGGGAGTATACAATTAAAATTGACAGACTTAACATCGGTTAGACAAGGAAAAGATGAGACTGTCTCTGCCTACATTAAAAGATTTAAAGAAACTAAAAACTGGTGCTTTAATTTGTCAATCACTGATATGGACCTTGCAGACATTTGTCTGAAAGGTTTAAGGTCATCCATTAGGGATAAGATAGAGGGCTCTGATTTTCTTTCGGTTGCACAAGTTCAAATTAGAGCTTTAGTTGTTGAAAACCGAATGAATAAAGAGAAAGATAATTTTAAATCACGTCGTTCTAATGTTCATGTTATTGATTATGATTCGATAGCTGGACGATAGTGATAAAGAAATTTATGCTGCTGAATTTAATTGGCCCTCTAAAGAAAAAGCTTATTCTTGTTCATCTCTTAAGCCGGCTAGCAAAGGTCGACAAGAAGAAATTAAATTTACTTTTGATGTTTCCAAATGTGATCGCATATTTGATGAATTACTTAAATCTGGAAATATCAAGTTAACCCATACTATTCCTCCACTTGAAGAGTTGAAAAGACGTGCATATTGCAAGTTTCATAATTCATTTTCTCATGTTATTAATGATTGCAATGTGTTTCGTCGACAGGTTCAATCGGCCATAAACGAATGTCGTTTGACTTTTCATGAGATGCAAGTGGATAAGACTCCTTTTCCAATCAACACCATGGATTTATAGCAGCCTAAGGTACTGGTTCGGCCACATCAAGCTGAAGCAACTAAAGGCAAGAACGTGGTAATCGGGGAGGCTAAGCCCGATTTGAGAGGGAAGGAGCTGGTTCGCAAAGTTGAATATGAGAAGACTCCTGATGGTAAAGAGACCTTCAAGGTTACAGTGAGTGCCTCTGGACATGGGGGCAAGGGTCGTCCACACCCGCCGATCCGACCGTCGAGCCGTCTCGCCGACCCGTATCGGAGGTGACCCGGTCGGCAGTGCACTCCCAGTTCATCCGAGGATGATCAAGCCAAGCCGTCCGAAGATTGGAAACTGGAAACTTAATGTAGCAAAAAATCAGGGGAGTGGTCCTAAGCCAAAGGTCACTTTCGACATGCTATTTGACAAGTATTCCAAGCAAAAGGCCGTTACAAGTGATCGGCCGTTAAAAAAAAGGATGAGGTTACCTACACACCAAGGAGGGTCATCTTCACCTCCAAGGGCTGCTACAAGACTCAAGGGTGAATCATCACAAAGAAGGGCAACGCTTTACTCCACCATGGGCGTCAAGTTCAAATGCACCACGCCCGGTATATGATGACAATGGAGTGATGTGGGTGTCATGCCAACAAGCTTTTCATCCTGGATGGGGTGGCAATCAGCTTTCAGACGGATCTCCGTGCCTATCCAAGACCGATTGGCTCCTCGCCGTTCGAGTTAGGGTCACAGACCCGGTCGTCGAGCCGTCCGCCATCACCGGTCGCCCGCGGCGCGAAAAGCCGTGCCACCTCACGTGAAGCAAGTTTACAAGCCGAAGCAAAGGGAGGAGGTGCAGAAGATGGAAGTTGATCCAGAGAGGACTACGAGCCAAGATATTATTCAGATTGGATCAATGGACGTTCCTATTGGAGAGGGTGGCAAAAGACCGATTGTTCCAAACAATAAGGTTGTGACATCAACCTGTGGGTGTTCTTCTGCTAATGACCATGTGGCGGTGGGAGTGGTTCCAACTCCAAATACTTCTTACCAAGGTGGTGTCCTCCTGATTGACTCATACACAAAGGAGGAAGCTCCAACGCCTGAGATTTCAAGAGAAGAGGGAGGAGGAGCTAGAGAAGCAAAGGGACGAAGCTTTCAACCAGTACAGGCCCATTGTACCTCAAGGGAAAGAGTGGAGAGTCAAGACCAGCTCCCAGCCAGCACCGGTCAGACCGGTGGGAGGGTCGGTCAGACCGGGTCACACTACGACCGGTGGAGGTCGATGGTCGACCGATGACCCGAGGTGCCGCCGGTTTCTCTTCTTGGTTCCCATGGTTTGTGATGACAAGTCCGCATCGGATCCTACACCAGAAGACGATGAGGAGCTTGTTGACTACAGTTCTTCGCCCGAGCGCATGAATTTGGACATCAATGTGATTCATGTGTCTATGGATGGTTATGTGCTCTCGGAGGAAGACGTTGTGCATCTCGACTTTGGGCCAAAGGAAGCTATTTTCCAGAAGCCTAAAGCTACTGAAAATCATCTGAAGGCTTTGTACATGAAGGACACATCAATGGGAAGCCTATCTCTCGCATCTTTCGGTGGACGGAGGAGCGATCATCAACTTGATGTCGTATTCTTTGTTCAAGAAGTCTGGGAGGTTCAGATGATGAGTGATCAAGACCAACATGACCGTCGGTGTGGGAGGAGGCGAGCCGATGGGAGCTAAAGGCGTCGTCTCTATGGAGCTCACCGTTGGGAGCAAGATGTTGGCTACGGTATTCTTCGTCGCTGAGACACAAGGTAACTTAGTGGCCTCATCCTTGGTCGTGATTGGATTCATGCAAATCAGTGTGCCTTCTACTTTGCATCAATTCTTAATCCAATGGGTAGGCGACGAGGTAGAAATTGTTCATGGTGATATATTTGTGTTGCGTTGGCGATAGTCCTACTATGGATAATCATGAGAATCTTAAGTGCTTAATCGGTTTAGATTTATCTAATTTGAGGCTTATTGATTCTACCAAAGATGGCTTTGCTATCGTTGTCATGAAGCCGATCGTTGATCGCTAGAACTTCTCTGTCGATTTGATGGATGCAAATGAGGAGTGGTTGCAATAGAGGCGAGAGCACTATCTAAGATAAGAACGATATGTGTGAGGCCATCGAAGACTTTGATGATTTGAGCAAGTTAGGACAAGGGTTTACGTACCGATCCTTTAGAGGAGGTTGATATTGGTGATGGCACTATACCTAGGCCGACATTTGTAAACAAGAATCTTGATCCTTGTTTAAATCTGAGTTAATAAAGTTGTTAAAGGAGTATGTTGATTGCTTTGTATGGAATTATAATGAAATGCCCGGTTTAAGTCGTGATTTAGTTGAGCATCGCGTTTACCTATTAAACCTGGTTTTAGGCCTTATAAACAACCTCGTAGAAACTTTAATCCCGATATTTATGACCGAGTGAAAGAGGAAGTCAATCGGTTACTTGATGCAAAGTTTATTAAGCCTTGTCGTTATGCTGATTGGATCTCTAATATTGTGCACTTGAGAGAAAAAGGAACAAAAAGCTTCGTGTTTGCATTGATTTTAGAGATCTTAATAGAGCTACTCCTAAAGATGAATATCCTATGCCTATAGCCGATTTTTTTGTTAATGCTGCATCCGGACATAGAATTCTTAGCTTTCTTGATGGTAATGTTGGTTACAATCAAATCTTTATGGCCGATGAGGATATATCCAAAACGGTTTTCATATGTCCGGGTTTTGTTGGCTTGTTTGAGTGGGTTGTCATGACTTTTGGATTGAAAAATGCGGGTGCTACTTATCAAAGGGCTATGAATTTAATTTTTCATGATTTGCTTGGCATTATAGTAGAGGTTTATATCGATGATATTGTTGTCAAATCAGCTGGAGATGATTCTCATTTAGCTGATTTAAGACTTGCATTTGAAAAAATGCGTCGGTATAAATTAAAAATGAATCCACTCAAATGTGCTTTTGGTGTATCGGCTAGGAAGTTTTTGGGCTTCATTGTGCATGAGAAAGGCATAGAGATAGATCCTAAAAAGATTGAGGCAATCCGGAGTGTTAAAGCGCCAACTTGTAAAAAGGATTTGCAAAAGTTCATAGGCAAGGTAAATTACTTGAGAAGGTTCATTTGTAACTTGTCTGGGAAGGTGAATGTTTTTACGCCTTTACTTCGGTTAAAAAATGATATTGACTTCACTTGGGGGGCAAAGCAACAAGAAGCATTTGATGAGATTAAGAACTATTTGACTTCGCCACCCGTTCTTCAAGCGCCCAAGAGTGGTATTCCTTTCAAGTTATATGTAGCGGCTGAGAAGGATGTCATTGGAGGTGTTTTTACTCAAGAGACCGAAGGAAAGGAATACATTGTTACATATGAGAGTAGAAGATTGCTGGATGCCGAAACAAAGTACACTTTTATTGAAAAATTGTATTTATCACTATATCATACTTGTACCAAGTTGAGGCATTATCTATTACCTAGTACTTGCATAGTAGCATGTCAAACCGACATAATCAAATACATGTTGCATAAACTAATTTTAAGTGGTAGAGTCGGCAAATGGGCTTATGCTTTAGTTGAATATGATTTACATTGTGAGCCATTAAGTTCTATGAAAGGTCAAAATGTTGCCGACTTTATTGTTGGACATAGAGTAGATAAGCAACTTGATTTGAATGTCGGTTATGCTATTTTTACTCCATGGAAATTGCATTTTGATGGATCGATTTGCAAAGATGGTTGTGGTGTTGGAGTTGTCATTATTTCACCAAGTGGGGCTGTTTTTGAAGCTCTTAACCAATTGGATCATGATTGTACTAACAACCAAACCGAATATGAGGCTCTTCTATTTGGATTGGAGATTTTGCGTGACATGGGAGTAAAACATGTGGAAACATATGGAGATTCTTTATTGGTGGTGCAGCAAGTTTCCAAGGTATGTCAATGTCTAAATGACTTTTTAAATGCTTATCTTGATAAGTGTTTAGATATCATATCTTGTATGGATGAATTTGTTATCTATCATGTGTCACGAGAGGAAAATCCTAGAGCTAATGTTCGCTCGAAGCATCTGGTTATAATGTTCGAAAAGAAATTTTCAAGAACACAAACCGTTGCTTACATGAGTGTTTTGCTCTGGAAGCACCGTCAGCCGACGCAGCCGACCGTCTAACCGGTGACACCGATCGACCGATGTCACCGATCGGTCCAACCATCCCGGATCCGGTTGCCTAATGGCACCGGTCTGACCGATGCCCGTGACCGGTCTGACCGGTCCCCTAGTAAAAATTCCTCGGTTTTTCGTGACAAAGATGAGATGGAGGATTGGAGAAAGCCTCTGGTTGATTACTTGCATGATCCTAGCAGTTCAGTTGATAGAAAAGTCCGACGATGGGCTCTTAAGTTTGTTCTTGATGATGGTGAAATCGGATGCGGATGATTTGCTCTTAAAGTGTTTGGGTCCTGATCAAGCTAGGTTGGCTATGGCAGAGGTTCATGAAGGTATTTGTGGTACTCATCAATCGGCTCCCAAGATGAAATGGCTCCTCAGGCGAGCTTGCTTTTATTGGCCTATCATGATAGCTGATTGTTTTAGATACTACAAAGGTTGTGAAGAGTGTCAAAAACATAGGGATGTTCAGTTGGTACCTACTGCGTTGATGCATCCAATCATTAAGCCTTGGCCTTTCAGAGGATGGGGTTTAGATTTTATTGGCAAAATTCATCCTTCGTCGTCAAAGGGGCATTGTTTTGTGATTGTGGCTACCGATTACTTTACCAAGTGGACTGAAGCTATTCCTCTGAAGAACATGACACATAGAGAGGTGATTGAGTTTATTACTGGGCATATCATACATAGGTTTGGCATTCCGCAGACTTTGACTACGGATCAAGGGACTTCATTCATATCCAAAGAGGTGCGTGAATTTGTTGATTCCTATGGTATTAAATTGCTCAATTCATCTCCATATTATGCTCAAGCCAATGGTCAAGCCGAGTCTAGCAACAAGACATTAGTGAAGCTCATAAAGAAGAAGATAGAGGACAATCCTAGAAGATGGCATGAGGTATTATCTGAAGCTTTATGGGCTCATCGTATTTCTAGACATGGTGCTACTAAGGTTACTCCTTTTGAGCTTGTGTGTGGTCAAGAGGCATTTTTGCCCGTTGAGGTGAATCTAGGCGCATATAGACTTGCGAAGCAAAATAATCTTGATGTTGAGTCATATTATGATTTGATGATGGACAATATTGATGAAGTGACCGATGTTTATGGAAGCTTTGGAGGAAATTGAAAAGGACAAAAGGAGAGTTGCTAGAGCATACAACAAGAAGGTAAAACCAAATCTTTTCGTAGGTGACTTGGTTTGGAAGACAATTTTACCTATTGGATCTAAGAGTAACAAGTTAAAGTGGTCTCCAAGTTGGGAAGGTCCATACAAGGTTGTCAAGATTTGTTCGGGAATTCTTACATGATGGAGACTTTGCAAGACGGCGACTTCCAAGGGCTCTCAACGGGAGATATTTGAAGACTTTTCATCCAAGTGTCTGGCAAGATGCTTGATAGGATATGACCGATTTAAAAGTAAAAATCGCCCTTAGACCTAAAATGGCCGGTGAAGTGTTACATCGACTTTAGAAATATTTTTTAGACAGCAAGCTTTACTAAAAACCAGAGGGGCATATGTTCGCACCCAAAATTGGCACAAGGCCGATCAGGCTGACGCCACCGGCCGCGACCGGTGTCCTCAACAGTCGACCGGTGGACGTCCCCGTAGCCGATCCGCAATGGCCACACCGGCGACCGGTGGGTCGACCGGTCGACCGGTGGACCCCGAGTCCGAGTAGAATTGAGGAGTCCTTACGAATTTCGAGTTGTAAAAGGATTCCGTGCGGGGCAAGACCTCCCCACCCTATAAATATAAAGGGTCACGGCCGTTTGAGGTGGAACAACCCAATCGTACATTACTTTCTACAACTTTTATCTCTCAAACCCTAGCTTTTCCAACCTCGTGCTTTCCTTGTTTGTCTCGACGACGATCAGTGACGTTCTGAGTGGCCTTGCCGACCTCAGAGCAACCCTAGGAGCGCCACCTCCGACGGGGTCCCTCCCGAGGCGGCGATCTTAGGTTTTCACCGCTCACGCACACCGGTCGACGGGTGCCGACCCGGCCGACGGGCCGGTCGGGCGTGAGCTCGACGAGTTCAGCATTTCGACGTTCCGCGCGATCTAGCGCTCGTGTGTGTTGACCAGAAAAAGCGTCAATAGATCCTCCCAAGAGAGATCAAGCATGTTGCTCGTGTGGTCATCTCTCACATACACGCACAAACTTCTTGGTTGATTAACAACAAAGACATTGGGTTCATTTGTGAAAAACACGCACACTTGGAAACAATATAGCACTATAGCATACCTAGTGAATTTTTGTAATGAATTATTAGAAGGTTCGACACTGGATTTGTTTTTGAAAGCAACATAAGGGGTTTCACCCTACTGAATGTATAAATTAAAAGTAGGTAAAACTAAGGCGCAAAGTGAAAAGCAGCCAAGCTTTTCAAAGTGAAAATAAAGGAGGCCAACAAGCATGATGGGGGGGGGGGACTGCAGTGCCCGCGGTGCGCACAGGGCGCTGGGTGCGTGCCCCCACGCGATGCCGCCCGTCCGGGATCGGACGCACCGCGCCCACGCCCGCTGCGACTCGGCTGCGCGCGATGCCCCGCGCGCCGCGGCGTCGACGCCTGGTCCGGTGCTGCCCGGCGTGTAGCCATCGGCTCCCGCCTGCTAGTGCTCAGCTCTCGCGTAGGTTTCCTGGCGCCCGTCATCGATTCGCCGTCCCGTTGAAACGTCGTCCCCGCACTACTACCCACGGCGGAACTGTGGCACCGGATCAGGTCTTTCGACGGTCATGGCGGAATATAGAGCCTCGTCGATTCAGCTATGCAAGAAGAGCTGCGCGGCGAAGCCCTACCCGGCGATGGCCACGCCGCGGACGGGGCAGAAGGCGGCGTGGTGGCGACGTCTCTGGGCGATCTCGAGCAAGCTATTCCGTCGCCGTCGATCCTCATGTAACTGATGCGCTTCCGTCGCCGTCTTGGTCATCAATCCATGTTAAGATCTTGTTTCTTAGTAGACCTCATGATCGCTTCCTAATGTGGATTACATACTCCTTCTATCATGAGATCAAACATTAATTTATGATGGCTGTTATTTATGTGATATTGTACTGTTCATAATGAATAAAGGTCAATTTTGGGTAAAATTTGACCAAAGTCAACATTTAAAGTTTCAAATTCCGAAAAAAATGTGCAAAATATGGGATATGGGGTTTTGAGCATTCAGAGTTTAGTTTGGAAGTTAAACTAAGTCCCTAAGCACCTCAATTAAATCTTCAAAGTTGATGACTAGAGGTTACTATTCACAATCTGAAAATTCAGAGAATCAGTAAAGTCTAAAACAGCATCAGTTAGCTGTTTTTGAAATTTATTTCTGAGCAACTTTACATCTAAACACGAGCTCCACAGTAGCAAAATGGGATCTATGAACATTGGTGAACCTGTACTCTCCTTTGTTGACCTAGATGTTGGAGTTAAGTAATTTTAAGAGAGCTCCCAAAATTGATTTCAGCACTGAACAGCCTGGGCGCCGTACTTGGAAAATTTTAAGTCCGTCTTTCCTGACCACAGTGATGCTCAGGTAAGTTTGCAATTATTTTGTGACAAATTTGCTTTATGAGACAATAGATTTTGTTGATTATAAATAAGGTTTGGAAGTCATGGTTTAACATGGTTCACTTGGTTCGAAAAGGAAAAGATGATTACTAATTTTAATCGAAACTCCAAGTTGGAACTTTGTCACTATGTCTAGGTCTTAACTGACGAAACTGAATGGCTCATCCCATTCAGTTCGCCCCAGCTCAGGATCCGCGAGCCGAGCGACATGCCGCGGGGGCGAGCCGTGGCGCACGAGTCGCAGGCGGGACGCACGGGGGCCGCGGCCCGCGGGCGAGCCGAGTCACAGGCGGGCGCGGGGCATCGCGTGGGCGAGCCGAGTCGCAGGTGGGCGTGGGCGCGGTGCGTCCGATCCCGGACGGGCGGCATCGCGCGGGGGCGCGCACCCAGCACCCCGTACGCACCGCGCCCACAGAATTTTTTTCCTGATGGGGTTCCTACAATGCACAAACATTCTATGTATATGCTAGTTCAGTGGGCCCCTACTTTGTTGCTTTGTGCATGCACACAAAATCGATCTCTCCACCAATCAAAAGGAAATCCTGTGCTGATTTCGTGGGGACCCCTTTGATGAACAGCTCCATGCATGCAGATTAGCAGTTTAGCACACGTACGGCAACATGCAATCCAGCCGGTCGTTTCAGTTTATTTTCCTCATACAAATTAAGGGACTGTTCACTGAATTATTTTTATTATTTTACATTTTTTTTGTGTATATTGCGCATGCAAGGTTCTATCAGTTATATACAATATATAAAAATATTAGGAAGGTACTACTACTACTACTACCATTCAAAATATGACATTATTTTTTCTTTTTTATGTCGTCACTTTTATTATTTGTCACTGTCGGTCTCTTTGTGAAAAGCTAGGACTACTCAATTATTAGCCTTACTCTTTTGTGATATATGCAACAGTAGTCATGTGGAGGGCAAAGTAAATGGGTGGCTAGCAAGTGCACACTGTTCCAGCCTGCCATGCATGTCAGGATAAAATGCTTGTCGGTCAGTAGTGACAGCAAGTGTGATGAGTGCAGACTGTTCCCTAGTGCACCAAGCCCTGCACTAGCAAGTGTGATGAGTGCATAAGGTCCATCAGCTGACAGCTGTTTTGCCTGCTTACCATCACAAGAGAGGGTCTTTTTTATGAAGCCCTTCCCTAGTATTCCATCTTGGATTGCAAACAGAAAAAATGTTTACATCATTCAGCACTAATTTACAATTTTGGGGGAACATGCATCAAACAGAGCACCTAGCAACAAACAAAGATCAGAGTCATATCATCTGATCCATCAGGAGTAGGAGTTCTATCTACAGGATCCAAGCCTTTTGTAAATTGGTAGGAAGGACAACTCCACTAGCAAAAGAGCCCACTACTACTATAAGATCAGCTATAGTACTTGTCTTTTGGTTGCTTATTGCATTATTGCGTAAAACAGATACAAGAGCTGCCCAAAGATGTGACAGGACAGAACAGGAGGAGGGCCAACTCCACTAGCAAAAGAGCCCACTACTGTACAAATCCATGCCTTTGTTCATTTTCACTAGCTGCTGTGCTGCCGCTTTGCATGAAGAAGCCAGGCCGTTGCGCTGGCCTGCTTGCTCCACGCCGAGCTATGAGCCTGTGATCCGTTGTTTCTCAGCCATTGTGACAGAACCGCCAAATTAAGTGTAATGGCCATCATTTGAACACATTTGCTATGTGCCTTGACTAGAAGTCTAAAGTTTCGTTCTGCCACACTGAGGGGTCTTTGATTCTCAAGGCCATCAAGCAGAGCTAGGACATAACTGCAACTGTGAATGAGTTTTCCAATATTAGAGAGGTTTCTGGCTTTCTGCTCCATTTTTTCAGTCCCCTCCTCCCTCCCTCCCTCGGCGCCTCCCCGTCCACCAGCCCCACACCGGCGTCCACTCCGAACCTGGCGGGCCACCCTCAAGGCCGCGCTGTCTGCCGGCCGGTGGCCTTTTCTTCCCCGGCGCCAGGATCCCCTCCCGCCGTGCTTGACCTTGCTACTGTAGGTCGTTCCAAGGCTCAACGTTGGGGCGACGATTCCCCTCCCTCCGGGAAGACGGGTGGCGACGCTCCTCCATCTTTCTTGGAGGTCCTCCTTTCCGGTGTGCCCCCGGCGGCAGCCTCGTAGGAGTCTGGTGTTTCAAACCAGATGGCCTCGGTTGCTGCGGGTGAGGGCACACCACGGACGGCACCCCGTATCGTCCTCCTTGAGGACGCGCGCGGCCACGGGCGGGTGGCGCGGGCTCCGGATGCTAATGGCTGGGCTGAAGTGGAGAGCCGACGTATGCGCCAGGAACGTCGGCGTCAAGAGCTCCGTCCTCGTCGACCGGTCCCTGCGGAGCTCCGAGGCAAATGCTTCAATTGTTTCTCACCGGACCACCGCGCGGCGAGCTGCCGGTCAAAGACCCGTTGCTTTCGCTGCCACGCCTTGGGCCATCGGTCCTCCGGCTGCTCGTGGCGGCGGCCGACTTCCGCTCCGAGGCGTTCGGTCCCGCTGGTCGGCGTCCAAGTCCTCCCGCCGCAGTGGGCTTCCTCTGGTGACCTCGGCTCCGACCACTCGTGTGCCGGAGAGCTCGCGTGGCCGGAAGCGACGACGCCGGACGCGGAGGAGGGGTGCCACTGGTCACGAGAGCCTGTTTGCGGCTGAGCGCGAGGATGCCCATGATGTGGATGATGGTAGCTTTATCCCGGTGGCCTTCAGCGAGGATGATGGTACATCCGCTGGGGCTGCTCACCCTCGGGCGCCACGTCGTATTCTGGATCGCTCGGCCTCCATCGTGCAGAGGGAAGACGATCTGGTTTGTCGGGCTCTAGTCGTTACCGTGCTCAGTGGCAGCTCTGATTTCATCCTGATCAGCATTGCCAGCCGGTTCGAGATCGAGGATTCCTCGCTATCCCTACAGCGTCTTGGGGATGCGAAGTTCCTCTTGATCTTGTCGACTGAAGAGCTGGCGGAAAGGGTGTACAATGGCGGACAAGCTTTCATCTCCACGTCTCTCCGTCTTCATGTCACGCGCGCCGCTTCCGAACTCAAGGTGGGGACTCTGTCATCTCCTGTGGAGGTGGACATTAGCGGCATCCCAACCCATGCTTGGGACCTGACAACGGTAGAGGTTCTCCTGTGCGACCATTGCTGGATTAGCAGGGTTCATCCTGACTCGGCTGATTGTCGCGACGTGTTCAAAGTTGCGGCCTGGTGTTCAAGCCCTGATCTGATTCCGCCGATGATGGACCTGGAGATTGTGGAGCCACCATTGGTGGAGGAGGTCCCTCCTGTGAAGCGTACTTTGGTCTACCCGGTCAAGTTGGCGATCACCCCCATTGATCTGCAGACGGGGTCGTCGGTGCCTTCACCCCCGCCTCCGGCCGACGACGAACGATGACGCCATTGGAGGCGGTGACACAGTTCGCCTCCGCCGACTCCGGGATCGAGGGATGCCCCTCGGGTCTCGGTGCATGACCGTTTGGGGCCACGGCCTGCGGCTGATTGCCACGCGGAACCACAAGACTCTGCAGCCTCCCCTCGGTGCTCCCTCTGCGGTGCGCTTCGGCTTCCCCCGGCGGCATTGAAGACATGGCAGCAGTCCCTTCTCCCGATGCGTCCTCCCCAGCGGCCGCCTTGGGGGACGAGGATGGAGGCGCGAGCCCGTTTTGCGTTGCGACTGCACGGGACGGTGGCTCGCCCACCCAGGTGGTCTGCGGGCGCGTGCGCGAGGCCCTCGCGGAGTCTGGGGCTGGCATTGAAGTGGCACCGCTAGTCGATGGCGGTTCCATGGTGGTAAATGAAGATGACGAGGTGCACTGGAGAAGACGTTTCTCCGGGCAAGCGGGCTAGAGGAAGAGGTCCTTGCTCTGTTGGGCCAATGATTTTGAGAATGGTGGACTGATCGTTGGGGCTGTCCCTGTGGGGGAACAAGTTGAAGACAGCTGGGCCAGCAGTGGGCCAACAACGGTTGTGCATGAGGTTGGAGCTGTGGAAGATGGGCCGATCAACATGACCACCCAAGCTAACAGTGGGCCATCAATTCCTGCACCTGGCATGGTTGAGACCAGTACATGGTCTCCCACGCTGGAAATAATGTGGGCTGACTCCATTCCCAGTGATGGACTTATGCACTGCTCATCTGAGAGGAGGAGCCACCGGCAATTCATCGCCGCCCCCTCGCCCCTGGTTCCAAGTTTTCCTGTGGTGTATTCCGTGAAATCTCGAGCCATTGTGCGGGACAGCGTCGGGTTGGGGTTGGAGCAATCCGCCCTGACTCCACCGAGCAAGCACTTGAGTTTCATGTCGAAGATTACTAAGGAGACATCCTGGATCCTCCCCACCCCGCGCCCCAATAGAACCCGTCAGCGTGCCCGCACCAGAGCTCCACGCCCAGATCGGCCGGTGTCGAGTCAAACGGTTGCTCTGCATCCTCGACGTAAACAAGAAGAAGGTGATGCGCGCGCTGGACATTATAGGAGAAACGGAAGGGATAAGCCAGGAGGCGCTGGATAGATACAGTAAGTTGTTCACCCAATCCTCCTCGCTTACCAGCTGCCATGCTCAAGCCCTTGCTGCGTTATTTGGATGGAGGGTTCGGATGAAGATGAGTGAGCACGACCTCTGACCATGATCTGATATATTGGGGTATTTTTCTTGGTCAAGCATACAATTTATATGAAATGAATCCGTCTAATGTCATATGCTGGAATGTGAGGGGGCTCAACTCCAGAGCGCGTCAAGACTCTGTACGCACTCTTGTTAACTCTTCAAGGGTGGATGTGGTATGTTTACAAGAAACCAAAATGACTGAGATTTCTAGGGGCACAATTCTCTCTGTGCTTGGCTCGATTTCTCACATTTCGCTCCGCCTTGGAGCAAGTGGTGGGATTCTTCTAGCTCGAAGCACAATCTTGGTCCTGCGACCGTCCGGATTGATAATCATTGCATTTCAGTTCAGTTCAACCCATCCGATGGTCATGCTTGGTGGTTTCTTTGGGGTATATGGACCTCAAGGTGATGATAATAAGTCGTTGTTCTTGCAAGAACGAGATGTACGAGCTGCATGTCAAGGCCCTTGGTTAGTTATGGGGACTTTAATCTTTTTAAGGCGGAAGACAAGAACAATGACAACTGAATAGAGCTATGACGGCAGATTTCGCAATTAATGACCTTGAATTACATGACGTGCCCATGAAAGAGAGAAATTTACACGTCGAACCAGGGATGCACCTCTGACCGGGTCGGACCGAGCTTTATGCTCCGCAGATGGGATCAAATGCACCCAAATAGGTTGCTACAAAGTGCTGCTACGGATGGTTCAGACCATTGCCCTCTTCTTTTCAGCCTCAATACAATCAAGCTCGGCAAGCCCAGATTCCATTTTGAAGCTCACGGTCGAAGCTTGATGGTTTCGAGGAGATGAGAGGCAAGATGGTCTTCATTCACGCTTCTAGTTGCCCTTTTGACACCCGGCAAAAAATTGAGCCACGCTTAAGAGCCTTCAAAGTTGGAGCCACAAGAAAGTTGGGCATGTCAATTCTCAACTTGGGTTGGCTAGAGAGATCCTTCACCAGTTGGAAATTGCCCAGGATAATCGACATTTGTCCAACCAGAGCTCGTTGCGGAATCAACTTAAGAAGCACTCCGGCTTTGTCATCTCTCAGCAAGACAATTGCTCGCGCTCGTATTTTCTCGGATGGTCAAGGGGATGCCACATCGCATTGTTCCATTTATATGCTAGACATTGGAAAGAAGAATTTTATCGGCCACCTCACCGGATGATGGGCAACTACTCTCCACCATGAAGATAAGGAGAAAACATCTTCAATTTCTATAATAGCCTTGGGGAAGCACCGAGCGGGATGTCACAGATTAACTTGGAGGCTTTGGGCATACCCAAAACACGACCGGTCTGAGTGGAAACACCAATCAAGAGGAAGTTTGAAAGACTATTTGCTCTCTCCTTCGGACAAAGCTCCAGTGGCCGGATGGCTTCAATCGAAACTTTATAAGACACGATGGCCTATAATTAAAGTGGATATTATGGTAGCAGTTTCAGCTATTTGGAGTAGAAAATTTGGCAGCTTTCAGCAACTTAATTCGCCTATATCACTCTTGTGCCAAAGAAAGAGGATGCCATAAGCATTAGAGACTACAGGACCCATTAGTTTGGTCCATTCCTTTGCCAAACTCATCACAAAAATACTTGCCAACCGCTTAGCTGGTCGCCTCAATGAGTTGGTTTCTCCTGTCCAAAGTGCTTTTATTAAAGGTCGGTTTATCCAGGATAACTTTATGTTGGTTCAGCAAGCGGCTCGATTTCTCCATCGAAAAAGCAAGCTAGGATTATGCTAAGCTGGACATAACAAAGGCATTCGACTCGCCTCATGGGCCTTTTTGGAAGTGCTACATCATTTGGGTTTTGGGCGGATTTGGTGCGATATCATTAGCGGACTTCTTCGATCATCTTCCACGCAGTGATCTTAAATGGAAACCGGGTGAAAGAATAGAATATCAAAGAGGCTGAGGCAAGGCAACCCATCACCTATGCTCTTTATTTTGGTTATGGATGTTCGGGTTTTATGATTAAAAGAGTTGTGGAGGAGAATCACATTACGACCTTTGGCTCGAAGGGCTTTGCCGCATCAAATTTCTATCTATCTATGCGGATGATGTGGTAATCTTTTGAAGCCTACTTGGGGACATCAGCATTTCTTTGTTGGACATGCTACTGATTATTTGGACAGGCGGTGGTTTAAAACCAATGTTCGGAGCGAGGTGCTTCCCATCGGTCGAGAGGGGATCGAGACTATAGAAACACTTCTTCCATGCCAATTCTGGAATTTCCTTGCGGGTATCTTGGCTTGCCATTATCTGCATAAGTTAACTAAGGCCCGATTCAGCCGATAATCGACAAAGTGGCAGACCCCTGTGGTGGAAGGCGGATTTGCTAACAAGGGGAAGAAAAGTGGTGCGATATGTTCTCACTTCCATGCTTATATACTTGGCAATGGCCATAGATCTCTCTCAATGGGCCCTTAAAGCCATTGATAAAATCAGGAGGGTTTTTTGTGGAAAGGAAGAAGAGATGTGAAGGGAGGGCATTGTGTGATAACTTGGCCTAAAGTTACTCGACCACCAGATTTGGGAGGACTTGGCATATCGAACTGGCAATTGGGTTGGGCCCTCGATTGCGATGGCTCTGCAAAACTGATCCGGAGAAATCATGGAGTTTTTTCCCTATTCAAGTGCATCCGTCGGCCAGGGCGTTCTTATCAGTAGCTATAGTTTCAGAGGTGGGCAACGACAAGAATACACTTTTTTGGACCGATAGATGGCTGCATGGGCAAAGTCTTGACAAGCTTGTGCCACATCTTTTTGGGTCAATTCCAAGCCGAGCCAAGAAACGAACAGTTTCAGATGCCCTTACTGATTTAAGATGGGTTGCTGATATTAGAGGAGCACTTACTGTGGCTATTTTGACAGAATATCTTGACCTTTGGGACTTACTTGCCGAGGTGGTGCTGCAGCCAGAAATTGAGGATTCTCACATTTGGCAATTCACGCAAACAGGCGATTCAGCAAAATCGGCTTATGAAGCTATGTTTATTGAGCTGTTCAATCCTTGGGAGAGGATCCGGAAAAGTTGGGCGCCGGGGAAGTGTAAATTCTTCATGTAGATGGCAACACATAACAAGTGCTGGACAGCTGATAGGCTTGCCAAGAGAGGTTTAGCACATCCGGATCATTGCCCACTTTGCGATCAAGAAGAGGAGACAATCGATCATTTGCTGCTGTCCTGTGTCTTCTCGCCAAATTTGGTTTTATGTTCGGAGAAATTCGGTTTGCAAGCTCTTGCTCCACAACCCGATGAACACTCCTTCGAGGAATGGTGGGATCCGGTGAGTCAAGGGTTCGACCAAGTCGCAAAGGCCTGAACTCAATTGTTATCTGGTGGCATGGTCCTCCGGAATCACAGGAACCGATGTGTTTTTGATGGTGTGCAGCCTAATCTAAGTACGCTTCTCTCTACCATCAAGGATGAACAGCATATGTGGGAGTTAGCCGGGGCTCGAGGAGTTGCTCATCTCCTTGCCCTGCAGCCCAATGATTAAGTATGGAGGTCCTCTGGTCACGGGTTGTCTTTTGTTTTCTAAGGGTGATTTAGCTTAGTTTGTGTGAGGGGGGTTTTTCCGGGGTTTTCCTCCTTTTAAAGTAAAACCTTGGATTGATGTATGGGTGCTTCACCCTTTTTTCTTCTTAATATATTGATACGCAGCTCTCCTGTGTGTTCGAGAAAAAAAGTGCACACTATTCCAGCCTGCCGTGTCAGGATAAAATGCTTGTCGGTCGGTAGTGACTAGCAAGTGTGATGAGTGCATACTGTTCCCTAGTGCACCAAGCCCTGCACTAGCAAGTGTGTGATGAAGTGTGTGATGAGTGCATGAGGTTCATCAGCTGGCAGCTGCTTTGCCAGCTTACCATCAGAAGAGAGGGTCTTTTTTGTGAAGCCTTATTCAAAAAAATTATGCAATTAACATCTATTTTGTTTGCTAGATGCTTTTTTATTATAGGTATTTTAAGCTTGACATATCCTTGTACATATTTGTAATAATTTTTTGAATAAGACGAATGATCAAAGTTGGAGAAAAAAGTCAACGACGACAAATATTTCGATACGGAGGAGTACTTGTCTTTTGGTTGCTTGTTATTGTATTATTGCGTAAAACAGATATAAGAGCTGCCCAAAGATGTGACAGGACAGAACAGGAGGAGAGGGTCTTTTTTGTGAAGCCTTATTCAAAAAATTATGCCTTGCTGGGCTGGCTGTTGCAACGCATTTGAATCGAAGCTCACCTCCTGTGTTCTAAAAAAAAGCAGAGCTGACTGCAGTATTTGGGTGATGAAACTTTTTAATTTCCACATTCATAATCTCTGTCATACTCCTAGAGTTGCTATATTTTGACACTTTGTCAGTCTTGTACTGTCCTTGAGCTCAAAAAACAGTTGAAGTTTGCATTGCATCGTCTTTCTATTTTCTTTGTAGCCTTTGAAAAAATATATATAAGAGGTCTCAGAAAGAACAGTGAAGAACGAACCAGCACTGCCTCCTGCCGATAGTGTTTTGGGCTTGCCAGCTAGGCTGCAGTTCAGTTACAGGCTTTGGTCCATAGAGGAAAAATTAAGGAAAGAGGAGAGAACATCCAAAAATCTTGATTACTCGTGCACAATAAACATTGAAAGCTAAACCAGATTTCCTCCTCGCCGAGCCATGAGACAAAAGAACAGAAACATGCATGGCTGGTGACAAAGATTATCCGACCCTGTGATCTACTGCTGTTTCTCTCAGCCATCACCAAGCACCGCACCTGTGTTTGTTCACCAGGGAACGATATTTTCATTTTAGCCTACATGGATAGGATCTAGATGCTGCTCGCTTCTTCTTACCTCCGAGCACGAGGTTGGATGTAGCAGCGTTCTTCATAGCAGCTCTGGCCACCTTAGCTTGTAGGCGGAGCCTGATGACGGCCGGCCATGGCGACGACGACACCCGCGGCGGAATCTTGTAGTACACCAGAACATGTTCACCTCTCCAAGCAGACATACTCGCCAACCAGTAAGCAGAGATGAACATGTTCTGGTGGTATTACAAGAATCCAGATGCAGAGTAGGGGTATACACGAGTGCAGAGTGTTGTGCTGGAGGAGGATGCATGGCTATGGGTGCACCACTGTGAGGAAAGCCATGGCAGGGGTCTCACCATTGCGCGGCTGCGGCAGTGCCTGTGCTTGTGATTGCAGACTTTGAAGGAGGGAACAGTAGTAAAGCAGAGAAATGAGGGAGCTTCCGAGAGGAGGCCCAAGCAAAAGGCTTCCACCAATCGATTGATGCCAAAGCAAAGGCTACGAATTGCAGGCTGGAGAAAAAGGAGATGCGAAGGAAACAGTGCCAACTCAAGTGGCAAACAAAACCATTGCTGTCTGCAGCCATGGATTGAGTGATTCGATACATTTGTTTATTTCTGCAACGAAGACGTATAGTTATTATACATGTGAGTTACGAAGTTTTTCCTCCTGTGAACAAAAGTGATTTTAATCAATTCAGTGTTTTCAATTACACACTAAGGAAATTCGAGTCTTATGATTTTTAACCCCTAATTTGATGTTTTCTATTGCAGACCAACCTAGAGACGCCATGTCTGATGAGGACTTGAAGGTGCCTCCAATCGGAGAAAATTTTCATGGAAAATATGCTAGCTTTTGTAACAAATAATTTTCCTATGGCTCATACAATTGGAATATCCGATAACGCCTTGCACGTAGCATCTGTTCACCCAATGATTACTTTTAAGCGGAATGGTTGGAAATGGCTAGTTCTTGTGCTCTAGCCTATATATAACCCTCCCCTTGATCATTTGAGCCACTCTTATTACCACTCTGAAGACTTCAAGCAACCTATGAGCATTAAGAGCCAAGAAACTGAGCAGTACTTGGCAAATTCAAGTGCTAGTGAGTGACAAATGTGCATCTTCCTCTTCATTAGGATTAATGTAAATAAAGTGAGGGCTTGTTACTATTGGTATTTGATGACACCTAGACGGATTTTTTGTGATGGAGTTATTCAAATCTTTTTTATTACGGGAGCCACAGGGAAGGTTTCTTGTACATCGTTTCAAGCCACCATTCTGGGAGATGGAGAAATGGTTATCCTTGTTGAGCACTTGATACATTGTCGTTTTAAGGTGGAGAGAAATCCTTAGGGGAGCATCGATGCATCGATACCGTACAAAGGGAAAAGATGTCTTCTTTCCTTTTATATCTCTTTACATTTCCTGCACTTACTTTGTGTTCTTATGTTGAGAAATTATGGTTTTTGTAAATTGTACGCTAGTTTCTCTTTTTTGTTACTGAGAAAATTTTTAGAATGATGTTGATCATGCTAGTGTGCTTCAAGCTAGGTAGATTTTGCTAGTGTGCTTATAAGTATGTCATCCAAACATATAGAGTGGGCAACACTACAATTCTGTTCTAACATTTATTTTTTTTTGTTCTAGAAATTTGATAAATTCTCAATTCACCTCCCTCTTGGGACATCAATCCTTACCAAGAGACCAGCAAGGATGTTTTGATCAGTATCTGGCGCAATAGCTAACTGTTAATTGATAATGAGGGGGAGGTAAATGGAATCTAGATGAGGAACTAGTAAAACGGAAGAATTTTATTCATTGATTAAGTGTAAATCTGGGTTAGTACGATGAACTTGTTTCCCTTTGTTTAAATTATATCTAGGGTGTCCTCGGTTAAAATCTTGTAATAATGTTTTTATTTATAATTCAATCAATATTCATTAGTGTTTGCTTTGCCAATCTGGCAGCTAAACAAAGATGGCGGGTCATAGTACTCATGTGTGGACTCTTGCGGTGTACCTGAGATTGCTCAACCATTACTCATTGTCAATACAATGTGGCAGGAAATAAATCCGACATTGAGGGATTGCTCGTTGAGCACACGTTGCTGTTTCTCGATGTCAATGGGAAGTTGTGAACTACACTGACTCTTTCGCTAACTATCATTAGAAGGCAAAAAAGGCAGTACTAACCCGCTTCGATCTATTGTTTTGGTTCATATAAATACTAGCTTAGCTTGTCACGTTAGTTAATAGAGCGCAATAATAATTGTCGTTCTTGATAAGATTGGTAAGATATCTATATTTATTTATTTATGTGCACCATCTATTTTCTCATAATTAAACACAAATGTCTCAGTTATTTTCAATATTAATTATTGGTGTAGTCCTGTATGCAATTGGCTAGTTTTGCAGGAAAGGATGCTGCAGGAATCAAATTTAAGCCAAGTTGTGTACAAGCGAAGACTTTCATTTATCCCTTTCATATAGATAAGAGACGACCAAAGTGTAGTACATCATTAAGCTAGCCACCAGATTACTTGCCCATTAGTACAGCATCAACAGGGTATATATGCTAATCAACGCGCTTTGCTCATCTCTCTACCTCGTCGTTCACGTCGCCTACTTGCGTCGCAGATGGCTGTGAGAGCTGCATAAGGATCCAAGTCAGAACTAGTTGGAAAAAAAGAAATTGAAGTACATGTTATGGTTGTTAGACTGCAAAAATTAAAAAGATGTCTTTTACCATGACATTGCCCTGGAAGATCCAGCGATCACCGATCCAAACACCTCCGTGTAGCTGTATCCAGCGCCCACCCCAGTGTTCTGCTTGGCAACGTCCATGTGTTCAAGTGTGCAATCAGGAAGGGGAAAGAAAATTGAGGAGGAACAGAGGATAGAGCAGCAGTTGCTTACTTGCCCGGGTCTCCACGTAGCCCCCGGCTCTTGTAATACCACCAAAACATGTTGACCTGCAGAGCATACGGTGAAAATCCAAGCAGAGAGGGGTGAATTAACACAGAAAATAAATTGTGTCCTCACAAAAGGAGATCGAGGAGGGTTTATTGGTTTATTTTCAGCAGCTTACTTGGGCTTTCCCCATATATATCTGCATCCAGAAGTCGTTGACCAGTGCATCCTATACGTCAATTGATGCCTCTTGCCAGCTGCAGTTTAATTTGAGTTGGAGCATCTCAGGAAGATTGAGTTAGGCATCAATGAAATATTTTCAGATACATATATTATTATATATAGTTGCTGATTGTGACATGAGAAGAGAGACTCACATCAGATCCTTAAGGATGATCTTGAACATCCTTTTGATTGGACCATTCATGTCACCATCAATCGTTTTGTTAGGGGCTGACCCAGAGTCCTCGGTGATTCTGTTTGGTGACGAGTTTCTCTTTAAATTGCTGTTTGTCAACACCGGGTTCATGCCAGCTGTGTCAAGCAAGAAGTTGTTCATATTCTGCAAATTGAACAGCCAAGTACACTAGCCTGATCAAGCAGGTTCATTCATATAGTTAAAAAGGACCTGCAAAATCACTCACATATCTGCATTTCATTTTGTGAACACGATCTTACGACGCTGTCACTCTGGGAGTCTATCAAACTCAGTTGGTCAGTAAATGTTTGACGCGCTGTGGCATACTGTCCTGCCAACATCTGCTCCTTGACAATAAAGAAGAGATATATCTGATCAAAGCATTCTTGTCCGCGTGCAATGGGACAAACAAATACAATGTTACTGCAGGTTCTTACTTGTTGACATCTGCAACAGCGATCTTATTGAGCCTCGACACATAGTGCAGAAGCTGTGCATATCAGAGCTGCATGCATGAATCCGAATGTTAATCACTCACTGAAGAACAAGCAAAATAGCCTGCAAAATTTCGTGGCTAACTTTTAAAAAATAGATTTATATATAACATTACTGCTTATTATTGAAGATTTAACTTGCTATGTGATGTAATATAGAATCCTTGCCCAATCAAGAATACCAGGTGAATTGGTTATATTATATTCAACATATAAATTATAAATTAAAGAACGAGAAATAGATGCACATTGCTATATGGTACCACAGGATTACCAAATAAATTGTTATGGAAATTATGTATAAGAGTATAGACAAAAAGATGGCATGTAGAAAAGAAATAGATGATGTAGAATATTTAGAAGTTAGATCCTATATAACAATCCAAAGGGCTTTACACCAAAACTTCAAGGATTTTAATAGTTAAATTTGTGAAGAAAATTTTTTTTGTGCCAAACAGTGACATGTTGCCTTGGATTAGAGTACACGAAATATGTTTCCTTACCTTTTTATGTTTCATTTCACATAGAATTGCATAAAGACATGTTTACTGTATATATATAGTAGAATTGCATAAAGTTAATGTGTTTAGTAGCCCTAAAATGGTTCATGTTTAGTTGTTTGTACAAGCATAGGAAATGTATCTTCTATGTATGTGTTTATAAACAAGATCAAAGCACAATCTATCTGTCCAACAACAGATCCGCTGGGAAACAGCAGAACGCAGAGGAGGAAGTACAGCATTGGCACGGGTCTCCATTAACAGAGATGCAGAGGAGGAAGTGATCTGCTGGGAAACAGCAGAACGCAGAGGAGGAAGTGCAGCTGGAGGCAGACAGCACAAAATGGACATGAGGAAAGAAAATATTGCAGGAGGAAGCGAGGATTGAGGAGCAGTTGCTTACTTTGCCAGATCTCCACATAGCCCCCTCTTGTAATACCACCAAAACATGTTGACCTGCAAAGCATACGGAGAAAATCCAAGCAGAGAGGTGAATTAACGCACAAAATAAATGAGGGAGATCGAGGAGAGGGTTTCTTTTCAGTAGCTTACTCGGATGGGTTTCCCGGCGCCGGGAAACCAGACCTGAGCCACGGCACAGCTATGGCCTCTGGGTCTCCATCGAGCAGCTCTCCTTGCGAGGGAGCCAGCGGCCCAGCGCTAGAGCAGGGACACCCCAGTTGTGAGGCTGCGTCAAGTGGAGAACGAAGATGGCTGGGCTTTGCAAGGGGGGCAGCCTTGCACCCTCTTTCATGCAAGGCAGGAGAGGATACGAACGAATGCTGGTTTAGTTTTTGCAAGCTGTGTATGGAGGCTGCGTTGCCAACACTGTTATCGTTCACAAGATACCGTACACTGGCCACTCTCGTTACAGGCTTTACTGCCATTAACGGGAGGGTGTAACATGGAGCATCAGGAAAAAGTAACAGCAAGGAAATTAAATGGGTTTAGGTACATCATCTCTTAAATTATTTATTTGAAGGCAATTACTTGGCAGGTGGGTGTTGATGGGTCATCCGTAGGCAGCTTGATTGTTAGCTGATGTTTTTTTTTAAGAAAAATTTTAATATCCTTGGGGAAAAAATGATTGGCTCACGTCGTCTGAGAGCGGTCGATTGGACGGCTATGAGGCTAGAAGGAAATGGGATGGAGGAAAATTTTTCCTCCTCTAGGAGGAAAAATTTTCCTCCCATTTCCTCCACAAATGTGGGGATTTGAAGATGACATTAATTGCGGTTTTGTGGTTCTTATTTTTGAACAAGGGTGTAATGGTCACTTCATAAACGTCAAAATAATATTTTTAGTAATATAGTTGAGATGTATAACTCGTTTACTAAAGTTTTTTCTTTTTTAGATGGTTAGGGTTTGTAGCGTTTCAGTTCGCACGCCGCGGTCGAGGTCTTGCCCGGCCGCGGCGGCAGAGGCGTGGGGATGGCTGCATCCGAAGCCGCCACCTCCACCTAAGTGGAGCACAAGCGACCTCTCCTCCCTTCTTCCTCTTGCACACTGAGCGGAGGCGGGCGCGGTGCCTCTCCCAGAAGCGGGCGGGGCAAGGCCGAGGCGCAGCTATTCCCCGCCACTGCGCAGATCCAGGGCTTCCTTCCTCCAAGCAGCAAAGTCCCCCGGACCGCCTTGCTCCCATCCGGCGCCCGCCGAGCGGCTCTATGCGGATCCAGAGGTTACCACTCGCCTCCTCTCAACCAACTACGAATTGCAACTTGATAATGTCTAATGAATGCTTTGATAGAAGATGCATGCAGCTTGCTTAGATGTTTTCAAGAGCGGATGGTCGTGTAGTGCAGTTTACAATTAGCATTGCATGATGAAAAGTTGTTCAATCTTTGCTACCATTTTCACATAACTTGTAAGCTCAATTTGCATGGCACATTGAAATTTCAGGGGCACGTGATGGCTTCACCGATGGCTTAACACAGATTATCCTGTTCTCATGGAGTGGTGGAAAATCTGTCATATTAGAGCGATCGAAACTTCAACTCCGCAAGGGCTTTGTTTCATGAAAAGTCTTTGGATGGTTAGTAGATTAGAAGGTCCTTCACCTTGCCAAGCAGCAATTATCCCCAACATTGAAGTCATGGAGACATAAGGAGGTGTCTGACAGGTGATTCAGTCATTGTGACTATAGAAAACCATAAGCGGATGGCAAATATTGTCTATTATGCTTCATAGATCATGTAAAGGAATGACATGGTTAATGAATTTTGTGTCATTCTTGTTCGGTATCATTTGAATAGTAATTGCATTCGCAGTGTGGTGGCATTGAAGTATATTGATGTCATGAATGTTGTGATTGAATGTGAAGTGATCCTCGGGTCATGAATTCGTTTTTTGTAAATGAACACCGCAAATTATGTGATAGATTGCAGGTACCATGTGATGAGTGTTTGCTAGGTGATGTTGGTAGATCTGTGTTCTTGCGTTTATCTCTGATGATCGTTCTCACCTGTGACGTTGTGGAAACATAATTGTTTGTAGTCTGAAATGGTAGTGTTTATACATTAGTAAAGAAATCTAAATTTGTGGCTTTGTGGTGAGTGCAGGGAAAGGCATCAGATCGACGACTGCTGATCTATCTAGTAACAAACAGACAGAATGATATCCTTTTGAGATTCATCAGGCACCAATTGCCTGACACAACCATTTGTACAATCTCAACGACAAATACCATCTAATTTCGGCATTTGTTCATACATTATTTTAGCTTCGTCCAGTGCTTTTTAGCAGGTGAGTCTTTAGCTTCGACCGAGTGCTTTTATTGAGTACCATGATCGATCCGTATGCTTCATAACTGGTCTGACCAGGTTAATGACCCAGTTCTTGTTAAATTTTATCTTGGTTCAGTCAGAGTTGAGCACTCGATACAGCAAGTAGTCCATGAAAAAATGCACAATGAAGGCAGGAACAAAGAAAGATGTCCTGACCACTTATTTCGCCATAAAATGTTCCATGAGGCGGATATTATCATCCATACAAGAAACTCAGCGGCATGTATACATGTAAAATTTTCATATGTAAAAGCTGAACCAAATATCGAAGGCCTTTGACATCGAAAGATCAAAAGCGTAGAATAGCAGAACCACGGAACAATTCCATTCACCGGTGAAACCACAAGTATATCACATCTTGAACATCGATGCGGATTCGTAAGAAGTAGTTCACACAACCATCGGAATTTCATTCTTCTGAACCATCAACACAAAAGTACTACTTGTTGTTTGTTGCCTTCTCGACTGCAGCAACAACCACAAGCATCGACCATGTTGCCAGCTTACAGATTCTAACACATAAAGACCACTGAGAGAAAACCAGGGCTGATAGCAGCCAAAGGTTACAAAAACAGGGAAGCCTAAAACGGATCATACAAACAACACAAGCTGAATCCCTTACACTTCTTTCAGAAGATGCCCTCGACCGGTGGTTTTTCCTTCGGACTATCCTGAAATTGCATCAGCCATTCTGTGACTCGCGCCACCCCGGCGTCCAACTTGCTTTGCTCTTCTACTCTTAGCTGCATGCAAAAAAGCATTTTATACATCAGATGGAGAATGAGGACGCAACCCCTCAATAACAATAATCCGGAACACTAATCCGGAACCCAAACATAGTCGGAGATGATAGTGGGACGCAGATTAGAGAGGGAAAGTGGTGGAGAAAAATCGTACTCACATTGTGCTCCGGCGACAAGGACGAGGACGGTGGCGCCTGCCATGGTCTTCTTGTCCACGACGCCGGAGCCGGAGCGCATCTCCCGGCCGATGGCTCTCCATGAGAGCTCAGCGGAGGGATCTCCGTCCCAGCCTCGGTGCGCTCGGCGGCGGAGGGATCTCCGGCCCAGCCTCGAGCACCACCTCGATGCCGGATCCCCGGGTGAACTTCGGATGCGTCCCGCTTTGTCGAGAGGCGTGATGAGCCATGGTTCTTCCTAACCTTGCCCATCTTCGAGAAATCGAGATGGAGGTGGAGCGGGCGAAACCCTAACTGGAGCAGGGAGGATAAGGGGGAACTCGGAACTTGTGGGCACGGATAGGGCGAGAGGAGCCGAGGAGGTCCCACTGTCTTTGAGAGTACCAAAGCACGCGTTTCCGTGTCAAGAAGGCGTAAATCAATTGTGACCCCACATGCTAGTGACTCCATTCAAAATCATTCCATGAATTTTTAAACCTTGTAGATAGATTAATATTTGGAACAAAATGTACCAAAATTGGTGCGTTCCTCATGAATGTAACAGATCCAGATATACCTAAATTCGCATTCAAATCTTTTCTATTTTGAGATACAAAAATAATAAATTTTAAATGCTTTTTGAATTAATTTGACTATTTTATTTCAAAAATATAATGAATTTTGAACTCAAAATTGTTGTGTAGAGGTTTCAAACCATCCCTATCATGCTTATATTTTTAGATTTTTTTTTATTTTGAGAAAAAAAATGTATTGTGAAGGGACACTGAGCTACATGTGATATGAAACTTGAACACAAGCATGCAATGAGATGAATCAAATCAAATGTAAACATTTAAAAATTAGTTACAAAAAATTGTTCTTGTGTCTATGAACAAGGTAAGTCAATACAAAATAAATCAGGACAAATTTCATTTCGATTGCGACTTTAAAAAAATTGAGAAAATTAAAAAGTCACCACTAAATGGTTTTCATTAGTAATGTATAATGTAACTTTGAAAGCTAAATGGAATGCGTTTAGTTGGTAGAGAGTGCTTTAAAATGTTTGTAGGAAAAAAATCAACTCATTTGGAGTTCGGAAGACGAAGAAAAACAAGTTTGAAATTTTAAATACGAATCAAAAACAAAGAGTGGAATTACATGAACTCGTCAAGAACATAACGTTAGAATGGCGCCACACGTGGGCCCCATGTCGAGAGATCGATGCGGCGCGCTCCCGCCTCCCGATTGGGCCCACTGTTAGTCTGGGTCGAATTTGTTCATGAAATCAGCCCAATGCGGTCCGAATGACAACAAATCTTCATGGCGCAGGAGATAGTACCACAGAAAGTACCACCTCACCTTCCCATGTGGATGCTACCTAACTTATATAGTCAGGATTGCGCAGTGGATTGAAATTACTTACACATTTCCTTTAGTAGTCAAATGATTCGGTTTTCCTCGTCAGGTTTATCCCAAACATGTGGCACCTGACCCTATTTCCCCCCTTTTTTTTGTTTGTCATCCTTTTTTGTTATTTCTTGTCATTTCATTTTTTGTTCGCCAGAAAATGTTTCATGTGACAAATATTATCATCGATGCAAAAAACTCAACAGCAAGGCATGTATACATGTAAAAATTCTCAAGTTGCACCATCTGAAAGGTACCATATCAGAAAACATATGGATACACCAAAAATTTCTTGTGGGCGGGAGTTTTGCCCCACATCGTTTGTTTAACTTGTGCAACGCTTTGTCCGAGTGCTTTTACACCCGAGTGCTTTTAGGTTCGTCCGAGTGCTTTTATTGAGTACCTGAACGTTGTTTTGTCATACTGTGATCTAGCTACAAACCCTTTGTTTCATGATAATGTTCCATGTGACAGATGTTATCTTCCAAGGCAAGTATACATGTAAACATTCTGAAGTTGCAGCAGCTTTAAGGTAGCACAAGTTTCCAGAACTGAAACTGAATAGTTCAAAAAAATATTTTATAAATTGTGATGCATCTGTCTCATAAGACTAAGGAAATTTATGACAAATCACTCAACAGCCAAGGCATCTAGAGGAACTACTACTGCTACATGTAGAGGAAGAGACAAATCCAGAGGCCAAAGCGCTCAGTAACGCCGAGATAGGTCGACATTGAAGAAGACTTCACTACTGACTGCAACGGGTTGGTGGGCGAGAGCTCCATGCATCAGTCGACAACCTGCAAACCAAGTATCATGATACTGAAGATCAACATCCTTTGAGCAAAGCAAACAAACTTGCCATTGCTTCTAAATGTGGGCAGGCCTGGCTTCAACCATCCTTCTGAGAACAACTATAGTCTTTTGTAGATCAGCAATAGTCTGAGATATTTTGTAAATCTGCCTTGCATGGTAGATTTGTTCATTTTCATAGCAGCAAGCTTCTTTTTGTAGCCGGGCCTTCCTTTTAAGCATCCGTTCGTGAGAAGAGGAAACTTAACGTGAAAAACCTAATGCCTATGCAACAAATTAGAAGCAGTAATGTGTAGTAAAAAAGTCAATGTTGCTTTGCCAGAAGATAACCTCATAATCTGAGACGTCGTCGTCGGAACTAGAATCCGAGATTACAACCCATGACGCATCTCTGCATCACGCACTGCCAGCGGTTGCAACATCGCGTTCGGGTTTCGAGGCCACCGATTGGAGATTTGCATGGAGAGAGATATATTGCACGCTTAGGGCATAAGTAATGCGGCATCGGCTTATGCACCGATCGCATGAGGCGTAGCCCCGAAAGATTGTGCTCTGTTGTTTGCGGGCATCCGCCATCGATCGATCTGTGGGCATGAGAGATGGGAGGTGCGTGGGGTTTGGGGATGCGGAGAGAGAGATGAGTGAAGGGCGCAACCGACGTGGCTTCCCACCTTATATCGTGGTAGGCGGGGCTCAACAAAATAGGAAGGATCCTAAAATTACGATATGGCGCCCGATTCCATGTGGTTGCTTCGATCCTATAATATTTTGAGAAGCGGGCGGTGGGGCTAGGCGTGGTGGGCGCGCCTGTAATCGCTGAAAACTTCAATTCATGAAGGATAACGATAATCACGACGGTTTCACTCCCAAGATAGGGCCCTCTGAACGGTGCGGGTTTTGGCTCCCATGGCCTTCGGTGGAGGAGGAGAATATAATAATACGATGCTGACATGTGGCCTCCACAGCTCTTATTCAATTTTAAAAAGAGTTTATGTTTAAATATAATATATCTATGTCAATAACAAACACACTAACATATTCCAATGGTAGGACCCATTGACTCTAAACCCCCGCTTCCCAGGTTCGAAACCCACGGGAGGATATTTTTTGAACATTGTTTGTTTTAAATTATTTGTTTTTTATTTTTTCTCTATGTCCTATAATGTTTTTTTGCATAGACACCTCATTTTGGATCCATGAACATCGTAGCCAAGTTTTTTTGAACATGTTCTTGGTTGTGAAGGATTTCGAGATAGTTGTACGGCATCTCTCACATAGTCACATTGGTGTGATGGGACATGTATGCAGTCGTGAGGATGTGTAGCACCACTTTGTCAGAATCAATTGAAACTTTTGTGATCATGTCAAAGTTACACTACGCATCCATCACACCCATGAACGACTCTCACTTAAGTCACATGAATCTATGTGAGACGTGTTGTTGGTTGTGAAGGATTTCGAGATAGTTGTACGGCATCTCTCACAGTCACATTGGTCGTAGTGAGACATGTATGCAGTCATGAGGATGTGTATCACCACTTTGTCATAATTATTTGAAACTTTTGTTTCGTGTATATACATCAAAATGGTTTGTCCATGAAAGTTTTAGATTTTTCAACTTAGATTAGGGAATTTTAAAATTTATGCTTTGTAAATCAACTAAAATTTACAAAATAAAAAGGAAAAATTGTTATGCAAAATTGCACATATGCACACATCATCTTAGTTTGTCTCCATGTGCAAACCACATGAACGATGTGTGTGACCAACATTATCAAAATCATCTGACATTTTTACGTCATGATCATACACCAAAATAAGTTATGAAAGAAACTTTTAAATTTTTGTACTTAGGTTTGGGTGTTTTAAAATTTATGGTAGGAGGTTCGAGGAGCTAGAACAGCTGGTTTTGGAGTCGAGGGAGGTGCGGCGAATTTGATAGGGAGTCCTTTGTTTTTTAATTTATATCGTAAAATTTGATTATGCGCCCTACATCAGCCGCTGTAACACAAAAAAAACACGGGGCTCATCACCGAATCACCACCGCGCCCAAGCCCAAAAATGTCTCCGAACACCGCTTCCTCGGCGGCCCTACTCGATAGAATACAGCCCAGCCCAAAAAAGCCCTCCTGAACGATTTGGTGTTACAAAGTTGTCAGAGAAGGGCTGGGCCTGACCCGTGCCAGAGCCCAGGCCACCTCGGCCTTACTCCCCCCATTCACAGCATGGTCGGCCCATCTCCGCCGCGCGCGCCCTGTCCGGATGATAAGGGCAAAAAGGTAATTGAAGACGGACCCTCAGATGCGCCCGTGCATGCCCTAGACCCAGATATTTATAATCCTCTCTCGTATAGTGGGCCCACAAATACTCCTATGTTGCAGTTGAGCGAGGATGCAGTGCAAGCACCATTCTAATGGCGAAACTCTCGAGGCTCCCAATATGTTGCGTTGAGCGAGGATGCAGCGCAAGCACCATTCCAATGGTGAAACTCTCAGAAGGCTCCCAAATATCCATCACCTCTCCTCGCCGCCGGGATTTCTTCATACGGCAACTCTCACTCATCCCTTCTCCTCTCCACTTCTTCCTTCCGCACCATCGCAGCCTCACCTCTCAATCCCCTTCCTCCTGGCAACTCCACCTCCTCCCCGTCCTCCTTTATCTCCTCGTCTCAATCCTCCTCCACTGCATCGTCCTATCCATGGTGGAATCCCACCTGCAGGCAGTGCTCCCACATCAGGTCGCCCCCGTGCCCCTACACCCAGAGCTCCCCACCTCGGCCTTCCGAACCCCATGTCCCGCGCACTCCTCCACGGGTTGACCACCATCTCACGATCTGCCTCGCTCCCCGGATCCCCCTCTCGGATCCGCGCCATCGGCGTTGGCCGCCGCCAGTCAACGAGGAGGAGACGATGGCGGTCGCATCGATGTCGGCCCCCGCATCTAGGGGCGCCGACGCCGGCCAGCGAGGAGCTCATGACCCCGCCGCTGCTGACGAGTCTCCTCACGCCGCCGACTTAGCGGCCTCTCCGCCAGCCGTAGTAGATCCCCGCCCGCATCACGTAGGTCACTTTGTATTCTCTCTGGGGGATGGAGCGCAGCTCAGGTGGTCGAGATATCCGCTCCTTTTCTGGGACCTTGGGTTACGCTTGGCTGCACCATTGAGGTAAAAGATTTTGTCAGGAGTCCTCTCCAGACAGCCTTTGCCATTGCAGTCGCCTCTATCCTGGCGATTAAATGGGAGAGGCATTTGGCGCCCATTCGTCGGCGATGGAGTCTCGCAACATGGCCCCCCGTCCATCTCTACTTCCGGCCCGGATCGGCCGCTCAACCGGTGGTTGCGCCCTCATGATGGTGTTGCTTTCGGTGAACCTCGACCGGGTTTTTTTGGGTCTTGCTGTACTCCCTCTTGACCCTTTCCCCCAAGCCGATCTTGGTGATCAGAGTGCAGGTGGTGTTCTTCATCAAGACCTGCATGGTGCTGGGGTCCCTGTTGTGGGACTTGATTGATGGATCAGGTTCGGTCAGTCGAGATCAGCCGGAATCGCCGAGGCTGAACAACAGTCAGGCGGCACAAGTTCGACACTGAAGCATCTTCCACGCTTGTTACTATTTAGGAATTCTCAGGTATGCTATGTTCAATCTCAAGGCCAATTAGGAGGTCTTTGCTAGTTGTGTACAAATTAAGCAAGTAATGAGCGATGACTAGTTCAGAATATGGTGATCCTCATCACCAATCCACTAATGTAATATTGGGACCATGTGTTGAACTTTGTCACACTTAATCGCTTTATGCATATGTTTTGTACGGGTGATCACAATTCAATCATGCATGTCAATGAAAAGCTTGATCGTTCTTTGCATATTACCCATGGTACTGATCTGAGTATGAGACAAACCTTAAAATAAGCTTTCTGGGTGCTTCTGCTCATCTAGTATTTTGTCTGAATTCCTAATATGTTCCCCCCATCTCATTATATTTGCATGCTTGAACACCAGAATAACACACAATGTGATGGGTACTTTTTCCTATGTAAAGTAAGTTGGATTATAGGGTGTACCTTCATTGCTATTTCCCCAGAATTAGGTATGCTAAGTTTTTGTACTGCTCTACCCGGGCCAGGCTATATGTTTCTCTTTGTAAGCCCCATCCATTCCCAGGGGTATTCATTGAATTTCTCTCCCATTTCTTGCATCTCCCAAATTGATCCGTCAGATTCTATACACCTTTGTACAAGTAACTAAAACAAAAAGTTCAACCAGATACAAGTATAAGCTCCAGTTTCAACTAAAAAATAGTAAATAGTGAGGTTTTATGGTCCAACATTGGAATGGACTTCAACGTTATCTGGTCTCCAATAATACACCCAATTCTTCACTGATAATCAGTTTGCCAATCAATCAATGCTAATCCTCTCGATGCCGGATTGGAGGACCAAACCCTTTTCCCAGCTATTGTTGCCTTTTAACAGTTCCTCTAGGGTCCGAACATACCCCGAGCTCAAAACCGATGGCGAGACTGCTACAAGTGTCTTCCTTCATTATGCATGTCCGAGACATTCTCATGTGTGCCCTCTTTGTGCACTCCAGTAACCTTTGATGTAATGGTTTTAACAGCTTCATGTGTTAGTTATGAATGAAGAGTCAGACCACTTGATGTTGTCATGAAATGTTTTGTTTTAAAAAAAACCATGGATAGGCTACTTGGGACATGCTAACATGGTATGTTAACTTGACGTGGTATGTTAACTTGACGTGGTATGTTAACTCGACGGCACGCCGCCTCTCTGTGACATGGCAATTTAAACAATGATATGTTAACTTGCCATGTTATGTTAACCAATGTTTTGGCATGTTAACTTACATGCTATGTTAACTTGCGGTGCGATAGCTACAACATGGCGCCTATCTGTGACATGTTATGTTGCGTCATTTTATGATACGTTAGCTTATCCACACATTACATGTTAACGTAACGGTGTGTTAACGCTTTTGCACTCTCAATCAACATAAAATGCAGCGATCGAAACGAAAACATGATCCACATGTCAAATGATAAATTCCGCATTGCAAAGGTTACAAAGACTGATGGAGAGAACCGCCTAGTTACAATTTTAGCGTCGTCCGAGTGCTTATAGCTTCATCCGAGTGCTTATAGCTTCATCCGAGTGCCTTTTTCTTCATCCATTTAGCTTCGTCCGGGTGCTTTTAGCTTCGTCCGAGTGCTTTTAATGAGTACAATGATGCATCCGAATGCTTCAGTAAGAGTTGAACAATCGATACAGCAAGCACTCATAAAAAAAGGCAGAAACAAAATAGGCACAATGAAGGCGTGAATAATGACAATTATTAAGAGAATGAAATTTGCCAAGAACATAACTCCCCCCACAAACTCAAACTTGATTTCATGAAACCAAACAAGAACCCACAGTCGGAGAAAGAGAAGTCATATGTGGAATGTAGAATTTTGTTGGGATGTATACCTTTGCGAATCATTTATCCAACACATCCTCGCATTTTTATCCTACAAATGAAGAGAGACATTACCAAAAACTACACATGGCTCACAGACAATAAATTGTAAACTTTGATCACAATTACTCTTAGCTTACCTCATCTCTCAAGTAGCATGTTCGCGATTGTGACCCCGATATTTACATAGGGTACAATGTTTGTCGATCTATCTCGAACTTGACTTCAACTTTTTCTTGAGGGCCCCTCTCATGCACGCGTATGGGATCTAATACATTGCAGCACTCATGAGAATCAACATCCGTGGCTTGTGGGAGCACAGACCAAACGTCTTGCGTCCACCTCTCCTATATTTACAGGAATCATAGCAGCTTCCTCTTCAAGAACGCTGTTTGAGCCGTTCAAATGCTTCTTGTGATTGAGCTGCTGCGAAGGCTGCCATTCAACTGATATTGTGTAGGTCATTGTACCTCTGTACGCTATCAGAATAGTCATAAATTGTGCTCTTCTTTGTAGGAGGAAATCCACGCTTGGCACCCATCGTCCACCTTTCCAAGACACAGCAGTCTGGAAGCTTATTTTCTTCGCGATAGCCCAACACAAAGAAGATGTGTGAGCATGGGGTTCCAAGGGACTGTAACTTTAGGCAAGAACATGAAATTTCCTTGACCTTATCCACATCAACACGTATGTCACAGCTCACATAGTATCGTTTTTCTCCTTTATCAACCCTTCCAACTTCATACACAACAGTGTCATAGCTATCCAATTCCTCAATCAAATAGCACTTCTCAGCTGCTTTCAGACTGTACAGCACATCATCATAAAAAACACTTGTTGTGAACCTTTTTGCAGCCTCATGCACAAAAAAAGCATCTCGTTCCAAGCATGGCTTGTAATTGGATACAAAATTCAGTCGCTTCTCTAGTTCGCGACTTTACAAGGCAGTTGTCAAAGTGTTGAAACAGCTCTAGCATGTCATTTTTCGATCTAGATTAAATCTGGATCCTAGAGTGTAGGCTCTCGCCACTGGTTGCTCCTCAATCCTAAATAGTGCTTACCGGCATGATACGCAAGCACTGTGATTCCCTCCTCATACATCCCGATATAGCCACGAGTTCTCATCTGACCTCATGCTTCTTCAAGAAAACCATCCATTTCAACTCAATCTCTTCTATAGAGCAACGATCATAAAGAAAGCACCTAATCCCTTCCTTCACATCATCGTCCTTAATATTACTCACAATGTTATTCTCAATATGCCATCCGATAGCCGATGCGATGCATTCGCCACACAATCTTGATTGCATTTTGCATAGCAAGGTCTCCGTCGGTGATCACAGACGGATCTGGATGTTTAGACATGGCTTTAGTGAATGCCCTAAGCAGCCACACATAGGGTGAGTATCCTCATGAGTAACAATTCCACAAGCGAAAGAACTGTGCTTTTATGATGATTCACCCCAACAAAAGGAACAAGAGGCGGGTTGTATTTATTGGTTTCGTAAGTGCCATCAAATACGACGACATCACCAAATGCTCTATAATCCATCTGAGATTGGAAGTCGCACCAAAGCACTCCCGTCATATGCCCTCCTCCATCTCTCTTGTGGTCGAAATAGAAATCTGGATCTCTATGTTTCTGAGCTATCAAGTAATTCATGATTGTTTGGGCATCACCGGAGAGCATCTGCAACTTATTGCGATGGCGTAAATTGTAAAGGTCCCTTGTCAGTAAATCCAACCTTATCATAACCACCGTGCCGTCATACCGCCCATTATCTCGGTGTTTGCGGATTCCAGAAACCTGCATATGCACAATCTCTGCTTTCTGCTCATCAGTAATTTTTCTGTGAGAACGCAAGAAACAAGATAGGTCTGGTGGAATCATCGGATGGTTGTGTTCGTTGATGAAATCCTTCACATACCATCGCTTCATGTCATAATCCAGTGCAATCACAAATTTAGCACGGCAACCAAAGCGAGTGACATTCCGCGACCTCTGCAACTTGTTCTCCCTCCTAAGGTGCTTCTGTGCGTGGAAACCTTCACTGCTGCAAACAAATTTGTGAAGGTTCCTCTCATCCGAGGTCCACTGTCCCACTGAGTAATCCTTTCTCACACTAAATCCCTTCTCATAAGCGTAGTTGTTATAAAAGTGAAATCCTTCATCCTCACTGTTAAACATCTTCATAACTATTTCATTGTACTCCAGCAAAGAATCAACATCGGACATTTCCGCCTGAAAAGAAAAGAATTCAGTGAGCAAGTGTTGCTGCCTGCAAGATCTAGTAATTTGGTGTATGACTTGCACAACTAATTTGTCACCTACATCTACAAGATCTAGAAAACGAATCAAGAACTCACGCATCTATCTGTGGGTGCCTACACTAGATCAATAACTTGTAAATGACTCAAGAAATACTACATCTGCAAGGTTCTTATTCATGATTCAAGAAACCCTAAAAAGCACGGGAGAGATTAGGAGAAAGGCGTGGTTGCTTGACTCACCGGCGAGAAGAACAGGGTCCGATGGGGATGGGCGCTTGAGGCAAGAAGACTGTGTCGGCCGGCCTTGCCGCCCGGGCTCGACGTCCGGTGAGGCAGGGAGAAGTCAATAGCGTCCTGAGGTGGTGGCGCGGCAGCCATGCGCGCCTGCGAGGGCGCCGGCGGGAGCTGGAGGGAGCGAGGGATGAGGGCTGTGTTGGCTACGGAGCAGTGAGGCGTGAGGGAGTGCCGCCGTTCGAGATCCTCGCCGGAGGAGCCGCCGCCGCGATCATGGCGCCGCCTCGTTTCGCGTGATGCGTCGCGCGCGTCGAGGGGCGGACGTGGGTCGGGCCGCGGGGGGCGCGGGTTGGGGGACGACCCACAAACGTGAAATGACAAAATTACCCTTTGCGGGAGGAAAATACTTTGGGTGGAGGAAATGGGAGGAAATTTCAAGCACCATAACATCACTCTTTTTTTAAAGGTCCATCCAAGTTGTACCATTTAATTTATTTGAGTTGTGTTCCTTTTCAGATTCTGTTCCATGATTTGATCATATATTGACTGTATGGGAAAATTTTCAAATTACATTACATGTACATTGTTGATACTTTTTGCACCAACAAAAATTTAACAACATATATATGTGAAAATTCAAGACATCTAGATCATGATAAATACTAAACGATCAAAGCGGCCATAAAGTATGTAGTTTCTTGTGCAAGATGTAATGCAAGTCATCAATGATGGAACCGAAGAACCAAACTCTTTCTCAGCCCTTTGTCATTGTGTCCTCCTGTTTCTTTCCTGTCACAACTTTGGGCAGGACATGTAGCCATGTAGGCAATGATGCATATGCACTATTGCCGGCCATAGGGAGGAGGGGAACCTAATGCTACAGCACATGGGCAATCATGCACACACTGCTGCTTGCTTGTCATAGACATAGCGCTTCAGGATACAAAACATCACCTTTTTACTTTCTTTTTCATTCTTCTTATCCAACCCTGTCTTTTTATAAATTCAAAACTCCACTCGGATAGTCCTGTCCCTACCGCTTTCCCTTCAAAAAGTTCACTCGACAAATACCGGCAAAAAAAAGGTCACTAGATAAATACCACTAAAATAAGTTTGTGTATAGAGGCCAATTTTTTTTAATCAAACCATTGAACTATTTTGAGATTGGACCGTGCTGATCGGTCTGAATTGATTGATTGTTTGTTTTGTCGTACATGAAGCGTCAATCAGCTAATCCTATAATCACTTACAGTGTAGTTACATTTGACATTTTAATTTTCTAAGCATACTAGGAATGTACCTTGTTACGGGCAAAATAATATATAGCAATATATGTAAATGTAAAATTTAAGCAAAATTGTTGAAAACACATATCACCACTCAAAAATGATATATCATTAATAATAACATTTCGATTACAAGTATTTGCTAACATTCTTAACACAAAACTCTTGTTGACAACATAATCCCTAGAAAACAACCTCCAATCTAATGCATTTATCATCCAAGATTGTAGTTTAAAATGCAGGTTATGGAATTGTTTTTTTTAAATGCATCCAAGGTTACATTGTAGCACTAGATGCAAACAAATCAGTTAGCCAAAGCAACAAGCCACTCTTGTCCACTGAACCAGGACCCATCTGGCTGCTTGATAATGTTGTGACCTAGTCCCATTCAAAATACACTCAGAGAGCTGAATCATACAAAATGTAGCTAGTGATTCGTCCACTACATTTTTCGGATTGATCTATAGTATTTGAAATTTCAACTTACATACTTTGCAGTCAAAAAATAAAACAGGTACTGGATTTCATGGTAATGCAACAATAATACTGTATGGAGGTCCTTGTGTACCTGCCTGGCTGCCTGCATTGATCTGCCCTCTAAATTAAATCCAACTTATCTGTGTGCAGTACATGATTATAATAGAACTATACGTAAGAATTAGGAAGAATAGAAAATCGACATTATCAAGAAATTTAGAGGGGAAGATCACAAAAAGATCGTGACAGCATCAAGAAAAGCAAAATATTCAGTATTGTTCAGACAAAATGTCCTGGAACAAAATGCACTTTAGCATACCGTCACTGCAACAAGAGTATGCATGCCTCACTTGACTTGCAGAACCTGCAGGCCATCAAATCTTTGGGTTGTCTGTTACCCTTGAGCATCAGTTGCAAATTGGCAGGACCACTGTTGCAACAGGATGTTGTGTGTCTACCTTGCCATCGCCACAACCTTCCTTAAAATCCTTGCTCCGATGAGTACATACATCATTCACTACAAGTTGTACTAGACCCTTTGCTGCCAAGCTCCAACTTCCTCTGCTGAATCTGTTCTCAAGTTCAGCCTATTTATCCCATATTTTTCATCTTGTGCATTTATTCAACATCCTAGCCAATCTCTATTTCCAATCAAAATGTCAACCTGATAATGAAAAAGTCACAAACAAAATAAAACAACGAACAACCCAGTTCCTTGCTAATGTTCAACTGTATGCATTAATTTAAATGAACAAACATGATCTACGCACAAAAAAGGTAATGGAAAAGCCTATCTTAAGTAAGGGGACATATCAGGTGGAAACCAACCCCTCTGTGCAAACTATGAAAACTTCAATCTGAGTCACATGATATTGATCCAAAGGAAGACTTATGAGAGGTGGGAGGGGTGATGTGCAAAACTCATGAGAGGTGGGAGGGATGATTTGCAAATGACTTTTGCAAATCACCCCTCCCACCTCACATGAGCCCTTCTTTGGATCAACATCGTGTGGCTCAGATTGAAGTTTCCATAGTTTGCACGGAGGGGTTGGTTTCCACCTGATACGTTCCCCTTAAGTAAAGCTATTCAAAAAGAGAAATTTTAGCATAGTAAGAAATAATTCTTTCAGACTTGTATACAGCTTCGACATAGAAGTCTGAAAATGACAGGCAAGTCCGCATAAAACAAAGCAATGTATCATATTACTGGATCTTGGCAGATCTTGCAGCCATGAAAAAAATATTGTTTATGGTATTTCTTTTCCCTGTTCTTCAGCATGCCAGTCAGTCTCCTGAGATAAGCAACAAAAATAGGATCAACATTACAAGAGGATGGACATCCACGGTGATCATGCCATCATCGTCTGGAATTCATTCCTTTTCATCACAGCTGCATCGCCATCCATAGCTGAAATGTGTTGACTGTTCTTCAAGCACTGAGCAAAGTAAATCAAATAGAACAAATTAAAAATTAAACCATGAATTATAAAAATAGAAATGGAACCATGAGTTCTAAAAATAGAAGGGACATTCTAAATTGAATGGCTCTCACTTGTAGATGCATGTAAACAAAACGATCTCACCTTCAGAGCTGATGGCAGGAAATATTACACGCTTGCTCAGAAATTCAGAATATATTCCGACTTCTGAGTTCCGCAATTGTATTGCAGGAAAACAAACTCATAATGTGCATCAGAAGATTCAAATCGTGCATATTAAGATCATAATGGCATGGCCACCAGTACTGGTTAGTATATCACTATTTTAATTGGTGCCCCCTGATAGCAACGATTCTTGTGATGCTCTAATTCACCGTGAGCAGTTGAGCACCTACCTCGTCGGCCCTCTCTCTCTTCCGATCTCTCTCATAGCGCTCCACCACACCCAACAACCTCGTCGGCCCATTTTGACTGCCTCGGCATACGAAGGCCCAAAATTAGGTGCAATGCGTCTATAGTTGGCCACCGTGTCGCGTCGGCACGCGACCACGCGACGACGTGCCGTGCCGCACGGCAACGCGACGTGCACGGCGCGGCGTGCCGCCGTGCCGACCGTGCCGTGCCTGACCGTGCTATGGGCCAGGCCTCTGGCCCACAACACGGCACATGGGCCGTTTACCCGTGCCGTGCCGCCCATGGGCCACGGCAATTTTCACCGTGCCGTGCCGGTCCATGGCACCATTTGTGTCCTTGGAGCCGTCCACCTCCTCCACCTGACCGTCGCCACCGGTGTCGACGTCGATCGGCAGGGAGGCGTCCCCGATCTCCATCTCCTCCACGGGCTCCTCGTCCTCCACTGGCTCCGGGTGCTCGCCGTCGGCCACTGCCACTGGCATCGTCACCGCGCCCACAGGAGGAGGAGGGCGTGGAGGCCGGTTCCGGCCCCTAGCCGCAGCGCCGGCGAGGTGTCGAGGTCACCGGAGCAAGGCCGGCGGCGAGCTCAAGGTGAACAGTGGCGGCGGATCGGATCGGAGATCGGACGAGAGCGAGAGAGGTAGAGAAAGCTGCGGGATGCGGCTGCGCGGTGGGGGTGGAGTGATTTAGGGTTAGGGTTGGGGCGGCCGCCGCGGCTTTATATGTCGCGGGTGGGCAGTGTGGTGTGGGCTGGGCCAACGGGCAACAGCTAAAAGAGCCGTTGGGGCCGCGGTGGTGCCGGCCTGGCGGCCGTGCCGCCACCGTACACTGGCTGTGTCGTGCCCGTGCCGTGTCATGGGCCAGGCCGGCGGCCCATGCACTGCACTGGCCTTCGGGCCGTGCCGGCACGGACACGCTGCAGGCCGTGCCGTGCCGCCCATGGGCCGTGCCAAAAAGCCGTGCCGTGGGCCATGCCGCCGGCCCATGGGCCGTTTGGAAATCTATAAATGCGTCGACGGCTTGCCGGCAGACATACGCGTACAGTTTTTTTTTTTTTTTTGACTCTTCCGTTCTTCGTATCAATCATGTGCATTGGTTTTTTCATTGCTCTCCGTGTGCTTCTCTAGATACTTTTATGGTCTATATTTATGAATTCAACTAACGTTGGTTTTGCAGAATGTTTCATTTGTATGTTTATTAAATCACATATGTATAACTTGTCCTTTCGACAGCATTTTTGCGCTTTGCATATCACTTAGTAATAGCTTCGAAACATATTTGCTCCAAGGGGAGACCTTAGTCACGTCATGTTTTGATTATTTAACGTATCTGTTCGCAAAAAAACAAACTGCTGCCTGGGGTTTCCAATCACGGCCATGATCTAGTAGACCAGACCTTTTGGAAGGACGATGCCGATGCAATCATATCCATACCTGTGCATCAGGACATTGAAGATGCCCTAACCTGGCACTTTGACACTCGACGTGTGTTCACGGTGAAGTCAACTTGCAAGGCGAAGAGAATATGAGAGGAGGATCAGTATGCAGGGAGAGTCTTCGTCAATATGCAGGAATAAAATATTGGAGGATAATTTTGGAAGCAGTTATGGAATCTGAAGTACCCTTGAAAGATTAAACACCTTTTTGTGGAGATTGAATCATAACAGTTTAGCCCTATGTATGAATCTGGCTCGGTGAGGAGTTTCCCCACCCGACGCGTCTCCTTCGCGTTGCTCTCTCCCGAGGGTGACTCGGAGGGGGGGGGGGGTGCCGCTGCTGCCTCCGCAAGCGGCCGAGGCCCAACCCCCTTCTCTTCACTTCGTCCTTCTTCCCTCTCGCAGCTCCCTTTCCCTTCCTTCCTCCCTGTCATAGCATCCACACCACCCAGTCGCTCCCATGGTCGTCCGCCGCCACCCTCCACCTCTGGTCTCGGCCGGTGCCAACGTCTCCCTTGGCGCTGGACCCTCCGGGAGGTGCCTCCTTCCCTTCCCTCCCCCTCCCTCCCTTCCCTTCCTCTTCCTCCAGGCACCTTAAACACCCCAAATCTGGGTGGGTCGTGCTCGGCTGCATCAGTGCCACCACCTCTCCGACACTCCGCGCCGCTGCAGCACGCGGCTACCCCCTTATCCCTCTCCGTTCCCTCCCCCTCCTTCAACCCTAGATCTGGGTTCGGGTTAATTGCGCCCGCCGCCGCCGCCTCCACCTCCTCTGGCCGACAGGCTGCCGAGGGCGGGCATGGCTGCTGGCGTTCGGCTCCCCCTGCTCCTGGCGCGTGTTACCTCTCCCACCTCCGGCGTCGACGGGCCGCATGGATCTCGGTCGCCTTGACGTCGCCCTTGCTTGGCTGCCATCGTCCCCCTTTTTGGCACTGGAGCCATGGTAGGCTCGGGCAGGTCGCGGCAGGCCCTGAGCACCTATGTCGCCGCGGCAGTTGCAGGGTTCAGTACCTCCTCGGCGGTCAACCTTATGCTACCGCCCCCGGCGCATTGACTACGGGTGGCTCGGGTGGGTCGCGGTGGGCTTCGACATGCGCCGCCGCGGCAACCTCGGGCAGTCGGGCTCCCATCCGCTTTGGGGGGCCGGGTTGTTGTCGGGCCACCAAAGGTGTTGCCTTCAAAGCGGGATGTGCCTGCTCCTTCCTTTGACAATCCTCTGTCTTGCTCCAGTTGTAATGATCACCCTTCGTCTCTTCTTTGCTATTGGGCATGCCCTCTTCCCTCTTCTCGATGGTGCGTGCAGTTGTTCCTCATCGTCGTCGCCAGGGATTCCCGCTGCTAATTCCATTGTTTTGGCTATCATCCTGGTTGTGGTGGTTGGCAGTGTGATATGGATTTGGGGGCTTTTAGCGAAAGCTTTGTCTAGCATTTGCTAGTCTCGACAATGGTTGCGGCCTCCTAGGGGCATTGTTGCGGCCTCCAAATTCTATTGGTCTGCCAGGTGAAGACTTGGCGTGCTCCTTCGTGGCGGGCGAACGATGGTGGCATTGTCGTCACTTCCTTCTTGAGGGCATCATCTTGCAAGTACCTCTTTGCTCTACCTTCGCTACTTCCGAGTTGTTAGGCTTGCGGTGATGTGTGTGTATTCCTGGTGTCCTTCTTCCCTGTAGGCACTTGTCATTTTAGGTTGTTTCTAGTGTGGCGGGGGTGTGGTGCTTTTCTCTTAGTTCTTATTGTCACCTATGTTGTTTTCTTTCTTCGTTGGTCGTGAATCTTGTAATGCTGCACTTTGGAGTCTCTTTTAAAGTTGCATCATGTAACACCCTTCTTTCTCTTAATGAAAAACGTGTTATGCACGTCTTTAAAAAAAGAATCTGGCTCGGTGAGCGATGAAGCTAGATACTAGATGTGTCATGTGCAACAAACTTGACCAGATTGGCGGGCACCTATTTTTCAATTGTAAGTATGTGAAGAGGGTCTGGCAGGAACTAAATATACAGGAGTATACCTGAGCATTTTTTGGCCGGGCCGGGTTTGGGTCGGGCAAAAAAAAATCCCGATTATTTCGGGCTGAAAAAATCTTGCTCATGACGTCCCACTAGGCAAATCGGGCCTAGCTTTTTCGGTAGGGCCCGGGCTTGGGCGGGCGGGCCGCGTAATTTATACTACAAAATAGCTAAAAATGTATCGGGCTGGGTTCAGGTCAAAAATAATTTTATCAGGCTGTGAGACCTCTGCCCAGGCCCTGTCCATTAAGGTCCGTGGGTAGGCCAAAGCCCGTCAGGTTCGGGCCGGGCCTACAGACCGGGTCGGGCCGGGCTAGTTTTGCTCATGTATATGTAGGAGGAGCAGTGCGGCTTGTCCATTCTGTGTTCAGCAAAAGATATAATGAAAAAGATATATTTTTTAGATAACGAAAATAGTTTCCGGCCTCTGCGATTGCACACAACCAAGTTTTACATCATCAGCTTAAGCTGAACGGATGATGGGTGATGGAAGAGAAGGAACAGATGATGTCCATCAACTTATCGTGGCATTGGTGGCTTCAAAGGAATCACGTCAGAGAAGGGGAGCGCAGGAGAACAGCAACAGACTTGGCTTACATTGTCGCATCTCAGTCTGACGAGTTTCTGAAAATAGCCATGAAGGAATGCAAGCAACCACCTGCGAGGAGTATGCATTAGGTGCCTATAATAGCAGTACAGGTGATGGAGGGTGGGGCTATGTGATTAGAGACAATAGTGGGGAGACGATTCATGCTAGTGCTGGCCGTGTGCCATATATGATGGATACTTTCCATGTTGAAGTGCTGGCGTGCTTGGCTGGTATTAAGCATCAAGTGACAAGAGGAATGATGAAGGTAGAGGCTGAAACAGATTCACTCATGCTCAAGATGACGATTGAAGGAGAGGAGTTCTCTGCACCAGCAGGAGGGCTAATCCATGAGATCAAGTCAATTATCTCAAATTGTTTTATGCAATTTTCAGTTGTGTATATTCCCGAGTCTATAATAAAGTAGCACATGTTTTGGCAGCGTGTGGGTGTAAGTGTTTTCCAAATGCCGACCATTTGGTACGGAGAACCTGGTGGGGAGCGATATCGCTGAGTCCTTTAGTTAATGTAATCACTATTCCACTAAAAAAATGGCCTAATGTTACCTTTTCAAGAACAAGAAAATTCTAACACATGACAGTCCCACATCGCTAACCCATTGGCCTTGTATTACAGTTCAGTTTCATGAGCACAACATCACAGAAGGAGCAGCTCAGAGAAATGAGCACACAGTTGAGTTCATTACATAGCATGGGAACATAAGATTGGAGAGAGAGAGAGAGGAATGGGTCCAGATTTGGTTGTCTTTATACCTGAGCATTTTTAGTCGCCCTGCCCGCCCATGACCCATCGACGGGCGTGGGTAGAGATCTTGAAGCCCGCGAAAAATTTTTTTGGCCCGAGCCCGGCTCGAAATGCTGTTTTTAGCAATTTTACACTACAAAATATGCGGTCAGCCCGCCCAAGCCCGAGCCCGGCCCGAAAACTGAGGCCCGATGCGTCCCATGGGACGGTCATGGGCAGGATTTTCTCAACCCGAAAAAACCGGATTTTTTTCGGCCCGGCCCGAACCCGACCCGGCCCGTGGAATGCTCAGGTCTAGTTGTCTTGTAGGAAACTATTCAAATTACTCCCCCTCAAGTATAGCCAAAGTCTGGATAACTCTCTGAAGTATTTCTTAGTTCAGTTTACCCTCTAAATATCATTTGGTTCAATTTAACCGTTAATACAATTTGTTTTTTTATTTCTCCTCGCACAAGTGAAGTTTTGAATTCAAATTTCGCAAGATGATAGCACAAAACATAAGACATGTTAAAAATATATCATGGATTTTGCATCACTATTTGATAAGGTAGGGTATTTAATAATAAAATTTTTGTTGAGATACAAAACTAAATAAAATTGATGATGAAAAATTCATAAAGTATTTTTTAAATATAGATTACTATGTCCACTACTCCCTCCATCCATTTATTCAAGACCCATTTGTACTTGACTCAAACACCAAGGAAGGGAAATAAAGTCTCTCCCGTCATTAATCTCCTGAGAAGCATGTGAGAGGAATTTATTGCTCGCACATATGCCAAAGCGACGGTTTAGTGTTTTTCAATGAAAAAACACAAATGGGCCTTGCATAAATGGATTTTTCAGATTTCAAAATAGGTCTTGGATAAATGGATGGAGGGAGTACTATCCTGCAAAGTTTTAAATTAAAATTCAACTTGTGTATGAAGAATTTTTTTTAAAATTTTTTTTATTAGAAGGTAAGTTGAATCAAATAGCATAGTTTAGGAGGCAAATCGAACCAAAACATAGTTTAGGAGGTTATCTGGACTTTTTCTATAGTTGAAGGGAGTAATTTAGACTTTTTCAAAATAATATATTAAGTCTAGTAATAAGGATATTAGGTTGCAATTAGAGTTAGGACATTCTAATAACATCATTAGGCACATCTAACAAAATCATCACGTAATGTCCTGAAATGCCTCCACATAAACCATAACGTGTATACTCGCATAATACTAATCATTTATTGCAATTTAATTTGGCCAGATGAATGCTAATTAAATTGCAAAGCCCAAGCACGTCCGAGAATGTTTAAATCCAGAGGTGAATCATTTTCAATGGAACTCAATGAAAGCCAAATATGTGCGACATTATAGTAGTTGCTTACATAGTCGGGTCTCCTCGTAGACCCAGCGCGTGCTCCTGTCGTCGGTTGTTAAACTTGAGACGGCATCAGCTCCGCAGGCAGCAAAGAAGCCAGCGGTGGGGGAGGGGCACGAGCCCCCCCCCCTTATATTAAGATGCATATATTATATACAGTAGTTGATTGTGACAAGTGACAAGAGAAGAAAGGCTAATGCAAAGCATTAGTTTGCTCACCTAGAAATCTGTTGGTGAGATCTAGGAATCCCCAAGCACAACACCACCAAGCGTGAGCTTAAGGATGCCCACGTAGATGGCCCTTGATAGAGAGATGCCGAGCATAGAGGCGAGCTTCCGCCGTAGGACTCGCCGACGATGTACAAAGGGTTGCGCTTTAGTTCGATTAGCTCATCGTTGAGCAGTGATTCGACGATGACAACAAAGTCATTAATGGCTTGTGAGTCTATCCTCACCAGCAAGCTCGAGTCCTCATAGTAGCTGTATCAAACACCAACCGGATCATCCTGCTTGGGACGCACCATTAATATAGAAATAAAGTGTGACACCATTATTCACAAATATTTAGGGGTGAATTAGAATTAAAAAAATAACAAACATGCGTGACAATAAGAGCTCAACGATACCTCTTACCATGAAGATATGGTCGGCCACCTTGAACCATGTCCACTAGTACGACTGCAAGTTGACGTCTAGTGGCCTGATCTCCAGAAAGTGGCCGTGGATGACACCAAACCCTCCTACAGATCCAGGATGAAGTGAACAAGTAAGACAAAACTGTGGAATTTAAATATCATGTTAAATATGATGTTACCGGGCAATGGTGGAGCCAGAGATGGGATAGGCAGGGGGCACGACCCCCTACCACCCTGGCTCCCATGGAAACCCCAACAACTTTTGAGGAGGAAGGAGCACACCACCCCCAGCTCTCCATCCTAGCCTCGCCGCTGTCAGGGAAACAGAGGAAGGTCTTTTACAGTATACAATACCACTCAATGGTAGTATGGTGGTATTATCGGTTTTTTTGCTATGGGTAAAATGGTAATTTGCTCAATGTATATTATTTGGAAAAAATTTTCCCCTTCCCTCCATTCACCCCGTCACCCGTATACTACCCATACCATTTTGCATTTCCGATAATACCCGTATACTACCTATGAATACCACCCATACCACACAAAAAAACCGGTGGTACAGAATTAATCTCAACCGTCGGATCTTTACATATAGATCTTTTTTATTACATACGAGTCATTTTCAACCGATGGTACATGGTAGAGTGGTATTGTGTAAAAAACCTCAACAGAGGAGGAGGCACAGCGCAGCATGCGTCTCCATCGCATGGTCACTATGCGAATCAGCAGAAGAAAATTGAGCAAGAGGAGGAAGCGAGAATGAAGAAGGGGAGCTAGGCTCGGATTGTGACTTGGGAGTGGCCGCAGTACAAGGCAGCTGGGCGTTGGGCTTGCTGTCAAGAGCGAGAGAGAAGTGCGAGATGCTGCTGACTAAAGGAGATAGAGAAGTGCCGGTGTGGAGCAGAGTTGGAGATGAGCTGAGGTGCCTGCTGCTCCCTTGCATAGTCTGAGAAGTTGATGAAATCAATTTGGCATAGTCCGATACTTCGCATTATGAAATAATGTACCTAGCTGCTGTGTCAAGTCAGCTACACACTTATGAAAACATGATGTACCTGACCCTCTCTTTTTTGTTACAATAGTGGATTCTTGCAACAATATATTTTTTTTTCGAAAAGGGATGCTTTATTAAATTTTCAGTTAGATACATCGAGGTGATACACCCGCCTGAAAAAGATCCCGGCCTCTGTCAAACGACACACAGCCAAACAGTTTTTTTCCACCTCCGGACTCTAAGAGCCACCAATCCTAAGACTAGGCTGCCACCCAAACGCCCGGGCAAAAATAGCCTTGGCCACTTGGACCAAGCACTGCGACGCCGCTACAAGACTGTCCCGCGATGATGACTGTTGAAGGATAGACCATGTGCGGAGCCAATACGACGTTGTGAAGATAACCTGCAAAAAATTTGGAGATTTGTTATCAAAACCACTGCATTTCTGCATCGCATCGCCGACCGCCTAACATACAGGCTGCCGCTACTACAAATACCAGAGGTTTAAAATTTTGTGGAACTAAATTCAGCCAACCATTGAACATATTAGACACACTAGATGGCTTAGGTAATCCCCATGCCGCATAGACCAAGCCCATACCATACGTGTGAATCTACACTCGAGAAATAGATGTTGAATTGACTCATTTTCATGTGAAGACACGCTTTACTGCCATTCCAATTTCGTTTGGCCAGATTGTCCTTAGTGAGAATAACTCCTCTCTTTAAAAATCATAAAAAAATTTTAACCTTTAATGGAAGTTTTGATTTCCATAGTTTTTATTTGTGTTCGGTACATTTTGGTAAATCAGGGCCAAATAATGTGTTTTCACAGAGAAAACACCGTCCGGGGTCCAAACTCCAATTAAATTCATCTCCTTCGTCAGTGAGGTTTATATTTGCCAGCCTTGCTACTAAATTATTCCACATTACCAATTTAGGTCCAATCAGATCTCTCCGCCAGGATATATTGGGAATCTCTGTACTAAGTATTTCTGCCACCGTATCCTCGCTTTTCCTAACAATGTTATAGAGTTGAGGATATTGATCACGAACAGCTGTTGCCTAACCATTTATCTTCCGTAATCTTATCTCGAGACCCATCCTTGATAGTGAAGGTGCCAAATTTTAGAAAGTCATTTTTAACCTTCATAAACCCAGCCCAAAAGTGTGAATCCCCGCTTTTCCATTGGATCTGAACCAGAGGTTTTGTCCCTAGATATTTGTTGCGAAGGATCTGTTGCCAGGTGCCATCTGTTGTAAGCAGACGACATGACCACTTCGAGTAAGGCCATATTCTTGAGTTCTAGATTATGTATCCCTAGTCCTCCTTGATCTCGTGGAAGACATGTAATACTCCATCTAGCTAATCTGTCTTTCTCTTATGCTCATCACTTTGCCAAAAAAATCTAGACCGGTAGTAGTCCAACTTCTTACGAACCCCTTTTGGAATTTGGAAGAAAGACATCATATACATCGGTAGACTGCTAAGAACTGAGTTGATTAAAGTTAACCGCCTCCGTATGAAAGGTTTTCCCTTTCCAAGCTGAGGCGATTCTCAAACGTTCCTAGATCCTCAACCACCATTATTAGCCAATTTCAAAATGGATAGGAATACCTAGGTATTTGGTAGGAAAGTTCGGGATTACAACCAAACAGTTCTTTATATTGGTCTTCAAAGTTCTTAGCCTCACTAAAACAGAAATTTCACTCTTGTGAAAATTTATTTTGAGTCCCGATAACTGCTCAAACGCACAAAGAATATTTTTCATGTTCGAGCTTGTTCCGTTGTGATCTAAGAACAAAATTGTATCATCGGCATCTTGTAGTATGGAAAGGCCGCCCTCAATCAAGTGGGGCACCACACCTTGTATCGATTATTCGTTTTAGCCCGCTTTAATAAGGAGTGTGAGCATATCTGCAACTATGTTGAAAAGGATGGGTGATAGTGGATCTCCTTCGAGTCCTTTTGTCCGGAAGAATGGACCTATTTCATCATTGATATTAATCGCGACACTTCCACCGAAATAAAAGATTTAATCCACTCAATCCATTTGGTGGAGAAACCTTTAACCGAGCGTCGTGTCGAAAGTCCCATTTGACTTTGTCATAGGCCTTTTCAAAATCGATTTTAAATATAATCCCGTTCTGATTTCTTCTGTGTAGTTCGTGTACTGTCTCATGTAGGATTACTACCCCTTCCAAAATGTTCCTACCTCTCATGAAGGCTGTTTGAGTAGGACTGATAATGTTATCTGCCACTGAGTTAATTCTGATTGTTGCCACTTTCGTAAAAAATTTGAAGCTGACATTCAGTAAGCAGATGGGCCTATATTGCTGAATTTTATTAGCCTCTTTAACTTTGGGTATCAAAGTTATGACTCCGAAATTGAGACCGAGCGGAGTTCTCTCGGTGTGTAATTCATGGAACATATTCATCAAGTCCCCTTTGATTGTTTCCCAAAATGCTGATAAAACTCAGACGGAAAACCATCCGGTCCTGGTGCTTTATTGTGTTCCATGCTAAAAATTGCTTCCCGAACCTCCTTTTCAGTGAAAGGGGCCATGAGAAATTCATTTTCTGGCTGACTCGCTTGCGAAATATCCTCTATGTTCTCATCCAAGCTAAAGTGACTCTCTTCCGGAGGACCGAACAGACCTTTGTAAAATTGGGTAATGTACTCTTTGAGATATTGCTGTCCTTCTATTCTATCGCCTTCATGGTCCAGGGAAAATATTCGTTTTTTCCGATGTTTGCCATTTGCCACCATCTGGAAATACTTGGTATTATTATCCCCCAAAAGGACGTCATTCACTTTGGCTCGTTGATAAAATCTCAGTTCCTCCTCTCTCAGGAGCTTTGTGAGATCATCACGAGCATTTTCCAGTTGTTCTCGCTCCCCTTCGGTTAGAGTTCTCTGTTCGGCTTGCGTGTCAAGTGTTGTCACAATATGTTGGAATTGTTCTTTTTGAATTCTATACAACCCATGGTGATGGCAAGCCCATCCCGGAGATGTGTTCTTAATGCTCCCATTTTTCTGTTCCAACGTTGGGTGAGTTTTGCCCTTGGACTGGATGATTCCAAATCTCTCTGACCTTTTCTTTAAAATCCTCTTGAGTCAGCCAGCTAAGTTCCATTTTGAACTGCTTAGGCTGACCAGAAAAGGCTGGGTCTCCGTTTCTAGAATCAACGGTGTGTGATCTGAAATCCGCGGTCTAAAGCTCGAATCTGTAACCAAGGGTATTTCAATTCCATTCAGTACTCATCAAAACTCTATCCAATTTTTCATAGGTCGGATCCAAGTGAATTAGCCTGTGAATTGTTCACGACAATTCGATCTCCCGAAGATCGAAACTATCGATGACTGCATTGAATAGAAAAGGCCATCTGGGGTTAAAATTGTTTTTGTTCTTTTCTCTGCTGTGTCTCATTATATTGAAATCCCCCCCTATCAAAACAGGCAAAGGGTTCAGTTGGCAAGTTCGTACTAATTCGGCGTAAAGGCGGTCTTAAAGTCTTCCTGAGCCGGACCGTACACCGCCATCAGTATCCATTTAAAGTCATCTTGTCTATTTCGCAGATGGAATTTAACAAAAAATTCCCCTTCCACGATAACAGAAAGATCAAGTACTAGGGAATTGATGCCTAAGAGAATTCCTCCAGATCAACCCCTAGGTGGCAAGCGGTGCCAAGCAAAATCTGCTCCCCCTGATAGCCGATTAAGATTCGCTCGAGACATATCTTGCTTACCAGTCTCCATAATTGCAACAAAATCCAGATGATGATCCCTTATTGCTTCTGAAATATACGGTATTTAGCCAAGTCGAAAGACCTCGCTATTTCGAAAAGCCTTTCATTGAGTAACCTTGTTGTTTTGTTTTGCTGCCTATGCCGGCCTTTATTTTTCTTAGATGCGGACTTAGTCCTACGACCGAGATACAGGAGATCACAAATCTTTGTGTCCAAGTCCAAATCATCTAGGTCCACGTCCGTTAAATCCTTCACCAAGTGCGATAGAAGATCATTATTAATCTCATAATCTTCTCCATCACTAAGGTCAAATGGGTTATCCTCTAGATTGAATTTTAGACGCCTCGAGGTTTATGTTGTACTACTGTTTTGTCAATATGAATTCGTTTAAGAGCACTATAGGATAGGTTAATTGCATAGGAGGTATGTCCTAACGAAACTCCAATAGAATTTAAATTATCAATACATGTGTCCTTCAAAAACTTACCACCGCTGGAGTGTGTCGGAGATGCCGAGGTTCGCGATGTTGGGACGCCATCCAGGTTCCTAGCACGCACGTTTCATAGCTCTCTCCAACACCAGCTCATCTGCAACCGGTAATCCACCAACCAAAGTATTGTTAGCTCTCGCACCACGCTGTTTTCCTTCAGCGATAAAAGAGCCAGACTTATCAGTTGTCAGACCTGTGTTGTGCGATCCCAATGGTGTTCCACAGCCGGTAGTTGGCTGACACCTTTCCATTGGGCCATCTGAAAACACTGTAGGTGGTGGTGAAATATTGTGATGAACTTAATAACTCATTTACCGCTAGAACTTTGGCACCCTCACCTCCAGTAGTCAAGATCGGAGAAGACGGTGACGCTGCAGCCAGCCCTTTTCCTGTCTTTTCTTCCACTGTCTTCTGGCCATCAGCATTCTCCTGATCGCTCAAGGCCCTCCTGGCCATCTCCTGGCCATTAGCAGCCAACACGGCCACTTCATGGCCGACAGAGGCCTGCTCGTGGCCGCAAACGGCAGCTGGACCACCTCAGCCAGCAGTGGCCTGGCTGGGGTGGCCGCGCTGGCTGCTGGCCACCAAAGTGGCCGCGCCTGGCTGTGAACGGGAGGCCGGCCATACCCCGGCAACAGCAGCAGCAGCCTGGCAAAAGTCGCTAGGAGCCAGGCTATCCTCCATCAGACCAACCGCTGCCTGTCCGGTCGTAGATAAGCCATCAAAATTCCGTTCATCGACCCCTTCAATACTGCACAGGTCAAAGTTTACTGCAAATTCCAATTTCACAACGTGAGACTCATTATATAAATTGGAGCGACACGGAGGTGATAATCGCTCAAAATACTTACTTTTATTACCGTCATCATTGCGAAACCCTCCCTTTGGAGGAGTCACTGCTAATGTTCGGTAATTCCCTAGCGGTGAGCGCCACCTGCAATGGTTCTGGCCCATTACCTGCCTGCTGGCCTTGGTTAATGTTAGAATCCTTCAACTGAACATCACCTCTCATTTTCTTTGCAGCAGATGGCTCTTTATCATCTTCGCCATTACCCTTGTCCGATCCAGGACCATCCTGATCAATGTAATCAGGAGCCAGTGGTGAAGGGACAGCAGGCATGAACTCCTTAGCTTCCAAAGTGTAAGTGATATTATAACCAATATTGCCAAAACCAAATCAGTGGTGATAGGTAAGAAACTCTTATTCACAACTGCAACCTTCACCCTGATAATTCCTTGCTTTCTATAAGTCAACATGTCAACATCTCTGGTACTTCCTATTTCTTGGCCCAAAGCCCAAAAAACCAGAAAATGCCTGTACTTATGCGGGACATTAGTAATGTGAACCCAGACTTCATCTAACTCATAAGCTGGAACAATGTCCTGATCGATCTGCCATTCAGAAATTGTGATGGTAACACCATGATTCTTCAACTGATACCCGATGTCAACCATACTGCGCAAAGTCTCCACATTAGGAAAGGCCACCAGAAAAGACTTCTCGCCATGTGGCAAGGCTTCCCAACCCCACTCCACTCTAGTGATCCTTGCAATCTCGTCTGTATGGCCTCTGCCGAGATCATCGGTCCATCCACCGATACAAGCCCCGTAGGAGCCGGATCCGGTGTCTCTAATTTGTAATCCACATCATTTACTTGAACAAAAGCCAGTTCCTTTTTGACAGATCCATGTAAAGAAGTATCTCTAGGCCATTTCAGAATGGGGCATTTGGCAGACAAATGAGAATTCTTCTTGTTACAGATAACACAGTCAAGATCCGCCCGACATTCATCATTAATATGGCCATTGCACTTACAGGAAACAGAATGCTCGCTTTCTTCTTGAGAGCCTGCTCGGTTCCTTGTTGTTGGCCATGTTGCAGCCTTGCCTCGCCTTGAGTGGTTGACTCAGCATGCGGTGGAGGATCAGAGTTTTACACCGCTGCCAAGCACGCCGAGCTTCTCGACCGCAACAACGCCGTGTTCCAGCCTTCTACCTCCGCAGACGCACGCTGGCCGCCACCATCGCCGGACTGTCCGCATCGCCCTGAAAGTTTCACTTGGCCACCGCCCCTCCTACTTGGTTGCGCCCAAAGTCAGCCCGTGTTGCCGCCACGGCCGCCTCGGCCCGGCCAGGGCCATCACCACGACCGGAGGCCCCGATCGAGCATCAAGACGGCCACCGCGACGCGTCCTAGACCCTCTCCTCGGCCAGGACCATCCCCACGACCATGTATACCTCGACCGCGCCCATCTCCATGTCCCGACGGCACGCCTGTGGTGCACACCGCGCCCCGGCCAGCGGCCAAAACCATCAGCACGTCCTCCAACAGGGCGGCGACCGTAGGGAGGAGCCCTAGGGTAATTTTGAGGCATGGGCGGTACCGCAGCAACCTCAGCAAAAGTTCGCCGTTGTTCCCGCAGTTCGCCGCCGACCAGCGTAGAAACCCTAGGCGGCGCTGAGGGAGGTTGCAGACGGCCTTGGTGTGGTTGCCGATCGGAAAAAACAGTCCGCCAAGTCTCGCGTCCACAACCAAGGGCCCGCAAAATCAGTTTGCTATTTCCGGTTTTTGGCACGTGAGACTCCAAAAAAGATCGTAATCGATCTGGAAGAAAAGCCTGCAGCGTGATTTGGGCCGGTTTTTTCTTTGGTAGGGGTCCCTTCCAAGAACGCACCTTGAAACCTTTTGGTTGCAAAACATGTTTCTTAGAGATAGAGTTAGAATTGGTATGGACTTGACCATCATACCGATTCGTCCATCAGTCGCCTGATCATATTCCCACCATCTCGCATTCCCTTGGGAATCCTACTTGGTCCCAGAAACTTTCGATTATCGTTTCATCACACTCACGATTCAAACTATCTTTTACTGCAGCCTGTTTCAATTTGACATAGTCATTCGCTTCATCCGGGGTAAATCCTGCCATGATACAGTCATGGTAGGCCTCCTCAAGATGGCCAGGAAGTTGAGCACATAACTCACTGGCACAAAGCTCACTGGTAACATTACAACTTTTTGCAAGGGAGGAATCCTCCATGATACACTCATGAGAGGCTACTTCCCTAGCTAAATCAGAATGATCAGATTGATTTAAGTTTGTCGATGATTTCCTCTCCGAAGCGATGTCGTCTTCCTGGCAACAAGCAAAATTTGCCGAGTCAGTAAAAAGAGAACATACCTGCATCGGAGCCATGGTGAGACGTCGTCGGCCTGTGCTCGTGTGTTCGCGCCTCACAGGTGTGAACCTCCGTTGCCGGACGGACTACAGTGAAGCACCGGAACGCAGGCCTTCGATCCACCATCAGACGACGGGCTACCCCAATCCACAGATGCAGCTTCAATCCAATCTTCATCATCGCACCAGAACTTAGATGAGGCGCGCTTGTCGACAAGGGGATCAGAAACCCACCCCCCCCCCCCCCCCCGGCGACGAGCCTGCGTCACCGCCGGTATGCAGACTTCCTCCATCAGTGATCCATGGATCGAAAGATCAGCTTGTCGCGGCTGGCAGGAACCGCCGGCAAAGAACCAGCGACGACGCGGCGGTGCTGCCACGACCGGCTGGATCCGCCGGCCAAGGCGCCGTCGAGCGCCGGACGGCCTGGCCTCGATCGCCTGCAGATCGCCAGTCCGGGAAAAGCGGATTTCAAAATTCCATTAAGGATTGCCCTCTTTTTTTCACTTTCTTTTCTGTTTGTACATATACTGATATACACTGCAGTTTTATTAGTACGAAATCCCGATAGCATATAAGACTCTGAGTTATGGCACTATAGTTGGTTAAAAATAATATTAAAAAGAGGGAAACATATTCCTCTTACAAAGCTAGGCATTCGTCCCAGCATGCATGACCCATTAAGTTTGACTAAACATGCCGATGCATATCTGCTTGCTTTTCACAATGGGGCCAAAGGGTCATTAACTCATTATTGGATCATTAATTCAAAATTCTTCAGCCCTGTGCTAGTTCAGTGGAACCTAAAGGGCAGGGATTGACACATGAGCGCCGGCTCTACTTTTTGTCGAGCATGACAAAAAATCTGCCGCAGAGTCCAAATCATCTCTATATTCCTTCTATCTGGTGGCTCACATACAAAAGGATTAATTCCTGTTTTCGTGGGGACGCTTCAGCAACCCTATGCATGCAGCAAAACAATCTATTTTCTGTTCTCATCCATGATTACTTTGTTTAAGTCTGAAGGCAAGACAGTATGACACGGTATCTTGCAACAAAGGCTAATGAAAATTCAGGTGGGATGCCCCAGGACTATGACATGCTGTTTTGGCAGCAGTAAAGGAGATAAATTCAACAGCTTATGTAGTGCACTGATAAACCAAAGCATTTTCACCATTCAGAAGTCCTGCCAAGACGGAAACAAATGAACTTAAATTTGCAACAAGGTGCACAGTATTCATCACTGGAAGACTGTACAGATTTGTTCAGTAGCCAACAGTTACTTCATCAATATGAATGATTTCTGAGCTTTTCATGATTATTGAAGCACAATGTTCCAAAGCGATTGGTATGCTTTTGTCAGTCTGAATACTCTGCTTTTCTCTTCTCTGTTGTTCTTGTCCAACATTACCCTTCTCTCTGGTAATTGAATTAGTGTATGGTTCGTAATCTTGATGTGTTCCCATCTTAATTGGACATGCCCTCTCTTAACTGCAACAGAGTCTTTTCTTCATGCTTAGGGTCATTAAATTTAATTATATGAACAAATGCATCTAATGATTTTTGTTAGCATGTGAGCCCATGTGTCCATGATTTATCATATAAAGTGTATTTTTTATTAAAGTGTTTATGATTATCTTTACAGCTAAATATAAATTGAAAGTATGAAAGTTTGCTAAAAAATCATCAAATGTATTATTCTTGACTTCATTGCAGCACAGGAAATTATTGCATTTATACCGGTACACAAGATATTATACCGGTACGCTGGTGGCTACTCGTGCTACTTGCACGAGCGTGGTGTGGTTGTTCGGTTTTCTCGATCCCTGCCTGCTCCAGGAACGGCGAGTTCTCGATGGCCTTCCTGCTCTTGCCTGGTAACTGACAGAGCGTCATGCCATACATCTCCAATGCATAAATGTGTTTTCTCTAAACTTTACTTTCATTTGGATTTGTTCGTGTGAAATACATGAAAATACGAAATGCATGTTCAGATGGGAATGGCCTTTAGAGGAGAACGGAGGGTGATAGGAACGGAGCAGGATTCAGTGCCTTGGCTAAAGTTGGCCAAATGGCCCGTGATCCGCGGCCCGGTCCATGGCCCGTCAAAACGGCCCGGTACCTGGGCCGGCCCGGTCCGTACTTTGCGGGCTACAGGCGGCCCGGCCCGGTGGCCGGGCGGGCCATGGGCCGCTGCCTCGGCCCGCGGCTCGTAGCCGGCCCGGTCCGTTGGCCCGCGCAGCCCGCGAGCGGCCCGGCCTGCTAACCCCCCTATATAAACGCGCCGCGCGCCCCTGGCCCCTCTAACCCTAATCCCCTCCCTCCCCATTCCAGCTCGCCCGCTCGACCGCGCCGCGCCCCTCTAACCCTAATCCCCTCCCTCCCCATTCCTCCGCCGCCGCTGCCGCTTGGGTGGAGTGGATCTGACGTCCTCGCCGGCGTAGCCGACGTCCTCGCCGTCGGAGCTGCTGTCCTCCGCCGTCGGAGCTGCTGTCCTCGCCGCCGGATCCGGATCTGCTGTCCTCGCCGCCGGATCTGCTGTCCTCGCCGGCTCGCCGGTGACTTTTTCCTTTTACTCCTTACCACTCTCTCCTTTCTCCTCCCCCTCCTCCCCCTGTTCTTTCCGTCGGCATGTGAGTCGCAGTTCAAGCTCCATCATTTTTCCTCCTCCCCTCCCCGTCGAAGCTCACCTTTGTCTGTCTTCTCCTGTGACCTCTGCATTCCGGCACCGGGCTCCGTCCGTCGCAGGTAATCTCCTCCCTTTCTTCCTCCTCTGTTTCAAAGCCTACCTAATCTGATCTTCTTCCTCTACTGTTTCTGTTTCAGGTCGAGTTGGGTGCCTGACGCCGAGTCCTCCTCCTCCGCTGGAGTGGACATGGCCAGGCGGCCTACTCCCAAGCGGGCGTCGAGGGCGGTCGGTGATGTCGCGTGGCCGTGGCGGCCGTGGCCGTGGGCGTGGACTCGCCGCCGCGGGTCCGCGCGGTTGATCGGCGTCCCGGCGTCGACGGTGATGTCCATGACCCGAACCGGTTCTCGGACGACGACCTGGAGGTCGAGGACGACGACGACCTACGTGAGGATGCCGCTGCCTTGTTGGGCATTCCCGTCGTCGACGTTGATGTCGATGGCGAGGACGCCGATGACATTGACACTCCAACGCAATCTGGTAAGAAATCTGATGTGTGGTCCTACTTCGATGAGGTAAAGGATGGTGAGGGGCCGACGGCCGTTCGCATTGAAGCTATCTGTAAACATTGTTCTACTAAGTACTCTGCTATACCTGCTAATGGAACTACTCATTTAAGACGTCACATGAAAAAATGTATGAAGTTGAAGAACCATTCTGATATGGTTCAGGCTAAGCTAGCTTTGAATGCTAATGGTTTAGCTAATTGGAAGTATGATCCTATGGTTGCTCGCATTGAATTGTGCCGCTTGATTGCTAGGCTTGACCTTCCATTAGGCATTGGTGAAACACAGGCTTGGTCTGATTACATTAAGAATGCTCACAACCCTCTGTTTAAAGGTGTTTCTAGGCAGACCACGACTAGAGATATGGCTAAATTATATGAGGAACAACGTGCAATGCTTTTGACTAATGATTTGCCTGCTGCATCTTCTGTTTCTTTGACATCGACATCTGTCCGTAATGCTAAGGAAGACTATATTTCTGTTGTTTGCCATTATGTTAATAAAGAATGGGAGATTGAAAAAAAAGTAGTTGGTTTTAGGCTGATTAATTGCAAACATACTGGTGATAACATAGCTGATTCTATAGCTAATGTGGTTGAGGATTTTGGTTTGTCTGATAAAGTGTTTGCTGTAACTCTTGACAATGCTAGTGCTAATGCTAAGGCTTATAAAATCTTGGGTCCTGTTTTGTTTGGTTATTTGGGTTCTTATCCTACACCTACTATTGATGATCCTGATGCTGTTAAGTACTTCCTTGTGCATCATATAATTAATCTTATTGTGCAAGATGGCTTGGCAGTTTGTAAGCAATGGCTTGATGATTTGAGAACTGCATTAAACTTTTTAAATTCTTCTAATCAAAGGATTGCATTGTTCAAAGAATTCTGCATTGCTAGAGGCATGACACCTAGAAAATTTGGGCTGGACATGGATGTTAGATGGAATTCTACTTACTTGATGCTTGAGCATTTGTTACCATACAAGGAAGTATTTACTGTGTTCATTAACTCTAATTATGGCTCTGAATTATTGAAAGATACTCATTGGTACATTGCTGAACATATGTTTAAATTCTTGAGAATATTTTATGAGTCCACTGTTATTCTTTCTGGTGTATACTATCCTACTGCTCCACTTGCTTTGCATCAACTGATTGACATTGCTGAACATTTGAAACAAGCTGAGAAAGATGATAATTTTAAACATGTTGCAAGGCCTATGAAAATGAAATTCCTTAAATATTGGGATGAAATTCCTATGCTTTATTCTTTTGCAACCATTCTTGATCCTAGAGGTAAGATGAAAGGGTTCAAGTGCACTTTAGATCTACTTGGTAATGCAGTTGGTTCTGATTATTCTCTATGTTATGGTGATGTAAAAGATGAATTGACCAGATTGTTTTCTAAGTACCAGGAAAAGTATGGTTCAAGTGCAGGTACAACAAGGGCTCAGAGGCCTGGGGTTCCTCTAGTTGGTTCAGGTAACAGATGGGGGAGGATCTTTGACAGATCCTCATCCTCTACTCCATCTACTGGTGCTGTAAATGAGCTTACTGACTACCTTGACAAAGGACCACTGTCCCATGGGTGACCCCAACTTTGACATTCTTCTTTGGTGGCGTGAGCATAAGCAATCTTATCCAATACTGTCTATTATGGCTCGTGATATAATGGCTGTACCTGTTTCTACTGTATCTTCCGAGTCTTGTTTTAGCCTGACAGGTAGAATACTCGAAGAACGGCGCTGCCGCTTTTGCCGAGCATGTGGAGATGCTGACATGCATCAAAGACCGGGACCAAGCTAAAAGGAAGGCGCAGCACACGGTTGAGGACACAAAACTGGTTCAGCTATTCAAGACATTGAAGGTTGGTGATGTTATTCTTGAAGATGATGATCCCACAACCGGTAACGGCAGCGGGAGTGGGAGAGGTTCGGTTGGCGTCACTGCCATCACGGCAGCACCAAAGGCGGGAGAGGAGGCGGAGAGAAGGTGGGTGGCTAGAGATCTAAAGGTAAGTTTCAAACTATAATCTTGTGATTTGTGAAACTGTAGCTATGTGAAATCTTAGTCTAATAGGTAGCCATGACTAATGCAGGAAACCAGGGAGTACTTTTGTTGCAACTTGCAAGTCTGAGTTGGAGAAGATAGCATCTTAGCAATAGCATTTTTCTTTTGTTGCTCTAGACTTGATGGGTGCCACTGAGTTGGCTAATGTAATAGGGCTAGCTGTTGACATGTAAGGAACATGAAACTTGAACCTTCAATGAATTTTGAGCTGTTGCCGCTGTACTCTTTTCCTTTCTAGGGTTTCTCCCACAAGGGTGGGTTTACCTAGAAAGGTTTTTAATGAGGCAGCATTGCACAAACAGCTCAATTTGATCAAAATTTTTGTCATCTGTGTTTGCCTTGTCAAGTTTTCATCATCATATTTGATCTTGTCAAATTGATCTTGTCAAATTGATCTGGGATTTGTTTTGATACCGGGCGGACTGGCCCGTGGCCCGGTCAAATGCGGCCCGAGTGATCCGTGGGCCGATAAAATGACCCGTGGACCGGGCCATGGGCCGAGGGCGCGGCCCGAGCCCGTAGGTGGTCCGGCCCGTGTGGCCCGTAGCCCGTAGCGGCCCATAGCGGGCCGGCCCGATCTGACCCGAGCGGGCCACGGGCGGATCGGGCCGGCCCGTTGTACATCTATAGCCTTGGCTTCACCAAGGCACCAAGTACCTTTACCATACCCATCCGACGTTAAAAAACGATCGGACGGCACCCGCGTGTGCAAGCAACTCAGGAGGGAGCTCTAGGACTTATTCTTTGCACGGCCACACGTGAGAGGTGTGGGACCAGGTGGTGGGCCCGCTGCGTAGTAAAAAAAGGCAGAGGAAGCTGCAGGTCGTTGCACTGCCGCAGTCTAAGGACTGTTTTTCTTCAAAAAATTTCACTAACTACTCGTCATATCAACTTTCGGACACTAATTAGGAAGATTAAATATAGATTACTGACAAAACTCATTCCACAACCCCTATCTTAATTTTCGAAACGAATCTAACGAGCCTAATTATGTCATGACTAGACAACGTTGTGCTACAGTAACCAGTCTCTAATGACGAATTAATTAGACTTAATGGATTCGTCTCGCAATTTCCGGTTCATTCGCATAATTATTTTTATAACTAATCTACATTCAATACACCTAATAGATATTGAAAGAGGATCAAAAAGTTTCACTTTGCACTTTTCTTCACAAAATAAACAAATGCGCTTGGACATTTAGGACTTAGGAGATTGATAAATTGCATGTCATTTTTTCAACGTTAGATATTACTTCCTCCGTTTCACATTATAATTCGTATGATCTTTTTACTCTAAATTTAACCGCTCATCTTAAGTTTTGTATAATTCGTTGGTCAAGAAAATTGCAGCTTCTTCTGCTTTTTTTTAACGACGCAGCAGGCCCCACCACCTGGTCCCACACCTCTCACCACAGCATCCGCTCGTGCGCTCCTGGACTCCAGCTACTGAAGCAAAGGTACATGGTGCCTTTAAGAAGGTAAGGCACCGAATCCGTGTCCGGTAGGAACTAAGAATACTGTCTGTCATAAATTTAAATGTCCGTACATATAAACTAATTTTTATGGGCCTTAATTGTGGCAGCCACCAGCCAGATGCTACGCTAGCCAGCACCCGGAGCTGGAATCAAGCAGTACTATCACAATTACAGTGTTACTGATATAGCTGGAATCAAAGTTCAGTTCAAGCCTACACAAGCAGAACGCGTATCTGAAACTGATGGGGTCATAATGAAAAATGCACTACCCCTGTCCCTTTGACTTTTTTGTGAACCATAGCTTCTTCATTGACTTAAAGCAATGTTATTACAATCATTCAGCAGGCATGCCACCTCTGATCTTCCCAAACTGACACTGAACTACTAGGAGGATTACTAGCACAGGTATGAGCAGCAGCATTTACTGAACGACGGACATGATTAACTGTAAAGGAGGAGAAGGCCGTCGAGATGTCCTGCACATCATGGAGAATTGCTGCCACCTCTGATCTTCCCTCCTTTCTTGAGCGCCACAGGGAGACTAACTCCTTAGAATCAGTTTCAATGATAACTCCTTCCCGCGTGCCAAGAGGGATTAGGCTGACACCATCTCCTAAGGCTTCCGCTTCAGCTATGAGGGCAGAAGCAACAGAGATTAGGCGTCGGGCCGATGCTTGTACAAAAGAACCATCTTCTCTGCGAATGACCGCCCCAGTGGCACCAGTGGAGGTAGACGCACTGAAGGCACCGTCAGTGTTAACTTTGATGTAGCCCGGCGGAGGTTTCTTCCAAGTTTCAGACTTGCTACCATTAGAATCAGCCTTCGAAGCTCTGTCCACCATCAATTGCAGGCACACATCCAGAGCCCATTCTATCGCCCGAACCGGATGAATTGCCACCTTTCCGTGCTTTCTGTCGTTACGGCTGTTCCAAAGCGACCACATGCCGCACAATATGACACATCGATCAGATTCAGAGCAAAAGGAGTGAATGAGGATGTCTACTGTCCATGTACGCGGGCACAAAGTGGGAAGTTTGATGCCCGTTCGCTCTTGCAGAATAGCTCTTTCAGAATAGCCCTGTCCCTTTGACTATTCAGCACATGCACCAGTAATTCCAGATAATATGACTATATGACAGTATTTTGGATCTGTACAAAATTCATGATCCAATAAAGTCAAGATTTAAGATTCGTGAATATAAAATTTTAGTTTTTGAATGACTAATTTTCACTAACCCTCATAATTAGTAAACGTATATAGCCTGATCAGCCATCTTGCATGAGCAGAGTATAGTATTCCAAACGGGCTGCCCAGCCCTAGCCTGGCCCTAGCACGATCTGGCCCGGCCCGATGCGGCCCGACACTATGCAGACCCGATGACTTTTTTCAAGCCTAGGCCTAGGCCCGGCCTGGCACTATCCAGGCGCAACTGAGGCCCGGCCGGTGCTCCGCCACTGTGGAAGGGAAGGGGGTAGTAGCCAGGCTGGAGCGCCTGCCGTGGGAGGGGAGGTGACGTAGGCCCCGCGGCTGAGGCGACGCCCGGGTGGTGCCGCCATCGCGACTGGGGGCGGCGGCGCAGGCCGCGACCGCGGGAGGGGAGGGTGCGACAGCGCAGATCGGTGTGGCCACCGCGGGAGGGGAGGGGGTGACGGCGGATTCGGGAGGGAGAGGGCGGAGGTGAGATCAGGAGGGAGGCCGGGAGGAGCTCAGGAGCAGGGAACGGGGGCGGCTGGTGGCTGGAGCTAGAGACTGTGGAGGAAAATTAAGGTTTCCTAAGTATTTATATGAGATGACGAATTTTTTATCGGGCCACCTATCGGGTGACAAAAATCTGGTCGTGCCTCGGGCCGGCACTACGGGCCGGAGTAGCGGCCCAGACACTATCAACCTATCGTGCCGGGCGAGCCCTAAACACTATCGCTCGTGCCTCATGCCGGCTAGGACCGTGCTTTTTAGGGTCGTGTCTAGTATCGCTCATCAGGCCTGGCCCATTTGGAATACTATAGAGCAGAGAAACTTAACCTGACTAACCACCAGGCCACAAACTAACCCGCATAGTTAGCAATGAAGCCCTAGAAGATGCAGTTAGCTGTATACTATTTTAAAGGTATACTCTCTACCACAAACTGTAGTAGATGCATGAGCAGAGAGCAAATGCTGTGAACTATTGAAATTTATTGCAGCGCTGCAAAATCTATAGTTAGTTCTTGGCTCAAAAAAAAATCTATAGTTCTGTAAAGAGGTCCTCGTACTGGCAGTAAGTACTTGCAAATCCTAGCGTGGAGAGAGATTCTCTCAAAACTTGGTAGTAAGGTGGCAAGATTCAGAGTCTCACTCTATGCTGATGATACGGCAGTATTCATTAAGCCAACGCTAAAAGATATCTCGAACTTGGCTCAGATCCTACACAACTTCGGCGAGGCATCAGGATTGCGCACTAACTTGCAGAAAACTCAAATAGCCCCAATAAGCTGCCAAAATCTAGTCCTAGACACTCTACGGGCAGCCTCCCTGTGACCAGAACTTCCTTTCCCCTAAGGTATCTGGGCCTTCCCCTCACGGTCAAACGTTTAGCCAGAGTCGACTTTCAGCCGATCATTGACAAGGCAGCCGACAAACTCTCCGCCTGGAATGGACGCAATTTAACGCAGGCAGGGAGGGTAAACCTCACCAAGTGCATCCTCTCCTCCCAACCAGTTTACTTAAAGGCGAACAAGGAATGGTTGGACGACCTTGACAAACTGCGGAAGCACTTTCTCTGGGCCGGCGACCAACAACTTACTGGAGGCAAGTGCAAGGTTGACTGGACTCGATCGTGCCTACCGAAGGAGAGTGGGGGGCTGGGCATCCCGAACCTCGACAAGTTTGCAAGAGCACTCAGGCTTTGGTGGCTATGGCACCAGTGGACCTCTACAACTAAGCCTTGGGCTGGTACGAAGCTGCCATGCGACGATAAAGACAAGCAACTCTTCGCTGCATGCACAACGATCACCATCGAGGACGGGAGAAAAACGACCTTCTGGGACTCTGGTTGGCTGCAGGGCCGTCGCCCGAAGGACATTGCGCCTCTGCTTTTTGAGATCTCACGGAAAAAGAAGCGTTCAGTCCATGAGGACATTAACAGAGGCATAACTACCGATCTTCTGGCTTCCTTCGTGCTCCTCTGGAACATGATCCAACGTGTTGAGTTGCACCCGGATCAGGAGGACACCATCACCTGGAAACTCACTAATTCAGGACTCTACTCGGCTGCTTCGGCGTACAAAGCGCGGTTTCTAGGATATACAAAAGCTCCGGCAATTGATTCGATCTGGAAAACTTGGGTGCCACCAAAGTGCAAGTTCTTTGCCTGGCTGGTTACTCAGAACCGCGTTTGGTCCGATGTCAGGCTGGCAAAGCGAGGATGGCCGCACAACGAAAGATGTACCCTCTGTCAGCAGACAATGGAATCCGCTCACCATATGTTGGCGGAATGCAGGTATACCAGGCGTATTTGGGAGCTTACCGCAACCGGGACGGGGCAACCGGCCTTGCGCCCGGCAGAGTGGATCCACACCAACACGCCCTCCCAATGGTGGAAGTTGATTACTGCCATCCCGAACATCCCTAGGAAGGGGCTGAGAAGCTTGGTGCTGCTTGTCATGTGGGAGGTGTGGAAAGAGCGCAACGGCAGAGTTTTCGATCGCAGAGAAACGGCAGCGTCATCGCTGATGGCCAAAATCCGAGAGGAGGCGTCAACTTGGACCGTTGCGGGGGCAAGAGACTTGAGCCTTTTTTTGGCGCGTGAATAGCCCCCCCTTTTTTTGGTGTTCTTGTTCCAGGCTATGGATTTTTTTATTTGCGGTTAGCTGCCCCTTTGTACTCTCTACTCTATCAATGAAATAGGCACTGTCTCGTGCCTGTTCGTTAAAAAAAAGGCAGAAAACATAGTAATTCACCAAAATGTAAATCAGTCAGACAAGTTTTTTCAGGGCAACCAAAAAAAAATTGGACTGCAACCTTAACCCTTCAATCCGTACTGAAGTCGTGCTTCACTACAACTGCAAGTCTGCAACCTGGAACTGGCTTGAGGAACTAGGGCAAAATTTGATCAGTCACATGACAAAGTTAGAATGCATAGCAATTCATTATCAACCAATGCAAGCAACGTGCAGACACACACAGGTGTTTCAAAGGAGAGATCCATGTTCCTCTCATAATGCCATTGCCACAGACTACACGATGCAAACATCCAAGACCTTGCAAAAGTTTGACTTAACTCGACACATTGTCTTTCCTAGAGTAGTGCAATACAAATAGTTTATCTGCGCGGACATTTAAATTTATGACACACAGTGTTCTGCATACAGTGATGTTTGAAGCTTCATAATTGTGGCAGCCAGAGCCTATGCTAGCAAGCACCCAGAGCCGGAAATCCAACAGTACTGTTACATTGTAAACTGTTAAAGTTCATTATTTTTGAACGAACCGCACAAGATAGTGCGTATTTCATTGATATAGCAGAAAAAATACAAGACTATAATCCTGGGAAATCATAAGCAGGAAAAAGAACAGAAAAAAAGAACAAACAAACTCCCCCGGTTGGATTGGGACATCAACACGGGTTACCGCACAACTATACTCAATGGTCGGTTGGATTGGGACATCAACACGACCAAAACTACTCACAACGACGACAGGGGAGACAAAACACAGCCACAACTTCCACCCACAGACCGCACTCCTGCGTGTATCGACACCGCTGAAGTGATCCACCACTGATAGAGGAGCAGAGGAGCAGACACCATCGCACCGAGAGGGTCACCGCCGTGCAGGACCCACCGCCGCAATGCTGTTGCACCCAAGCCGACCGCCCGACGTCGTGAAGAACACCGAGTCCGAAGCAACCCAACGCGCGGGGGCCTCGCCGCTTCCGCCGTTGGACGTCTCACGCGTGCGCAGGGACCTCCAACCCGCCACTCGGCACGCCTCTCTCGTGCGCGGGGACCTCCAACCCCGCTGCACGGCTCCACGCTCCGGACGTGTTTCAGGAATTGCCGTCAAGGAAGTAGGAAGAAGTGCCCTGCCCCTCGGGACCCGTATCAAGCCACCAGACCACCGCCGTGGTTCGAAATCAACCTGTTGCATTCCCCCTCGCACGAGCCGCCGCCATCGAGCTAGAAGACCGAAAATGTCGCCGCGCCATCTTCCGACGATGTACCGCACCGGGTGGGTTTAGCCGTGCTGAAAACCCCACCACGATCCGCTGCAGGCCAAGTCCTCACTAGTTGCCGTTGCCGCAAGCGCGGTCCTTGAACGCTGACCCGCATTGCACCGGAGATTGCCGAGCAACACCAGGCGCCGCGGAACGCTGCAAGCGGCCGAACAACAGACGAGTGAAGACCCCCAGCCACCAACAGGATAGCAGGCATCAAGGCGTGGGGTAGGTAACCCCCTTGTCGCTTGCCCTACGGCAGATTTGTCACCACCGGCTGAAGCAACCAAAGGCAGCAAGCCGACCATGCCGCCAGTCGAGCGGTGTCTCTAGAGACGACGCCTCCAAGAAGGTCGCGATGCCCGCAGGCACCGCCGTCGCTCGTCCAGGAGCTAGACCGGGTTTTCACCCAGAGACCACGTGTAGCAGGGGTTGCAACTCCAAAATGACGCCCTCAACATGGAGATCGACGCCCAGAGGCGCCGCCGCCATTCCGCCAGAAAGAATCTAACGAGAGCTTTCGCCCGGAGCATTGAACCCCCGCTGCACTCGCTTGACGCGGTAAGCCGGCACCACCGCCACGGTCACCCCAATCGATAGACGTCTCTGCCGCAGTACCACTTCCCGTCGCCGCTGAAGTCCCACAACTCTGCCGCCGTCCTCACGCCCTGGCACCACGCCACCATGGCGTAGCGCCGGAGCCGCGCCGCAGCAGGGGAGGAAGCAGCCACTCAGGGGCCCGCCACCGGAGCAGTCGACGGCCGGCGACGCCACTGTGCAGCACCCGTTGAGGGCGAGGGGGAGAGAAAGCCCAGAGCAGCACGCCGCCGTAGTCTCCCCCACCCCAACTCTCTCGCCGCAGACCGCCGCCACGCCCGGCCGTGGCACGGCCGGACCTCGCAGATCGGGGACCCTTCCGGTCGCCACCACCCGGAGCACCTCGCCAGCCTCCCGCACGACGCCGCCTCCCACCCCGCCCACACGCAAGCCACCGCCGCCGCGCCCACTCGTCGGGCCGCCGCGCCACGCCCACACGCCGGCCGCCGCCCGCCGTAGATCCGGCCGAGGCACCGGATCGCCCGCGCGCGGCCCGGCCGAGCATGCCCAGCCCTCGCCGGAGGCCGCCATGGCCGCTGCGCGCCGTCCCCCGCTCGGAAGCGGAGCGCCTCGGCCAAAATAGGAAACCATAGCCCCGCCGCCGCCTTCCTTGGGGCCGGCCGAAGCTCTGGCGGTCCCCTCCGGCGACGGCGAGGTGGGGAAAGGGGGAGGAGGGGTGGCGGCGGCAAGGGCTGGGAGGGCCGCCCGAGTCGCCCTTGCGGGAGGGGCGAGCGCAGGGGAATGGTTCCCTAAATGCGACGTTCATGTTAAAGTTCAATTTACTTCCATGCTTGAGCAGCAATCCAGATGCTGCATGAGCAAATGAAGCATTGCTGTAAACTATATATTGAGTTTAATTTCAGTACTGCAAAATCTATTTCATCGAACTATTTGAGTCTGATGAACAAGTTTGAGTAGTAGTAGGCCGAATTCAGAGTCAAGTTTGAGTAATAGCAGGCCGAATTCAGACTGCAACATGCCTTCTCTAGCTGGAAAAGAGTTCCAAGAAGAAGCCTACACAAGCAGAGAGCTATTTCGTACAAAATCTCATATAAGCAGAGAGAGAGATTCAAGACTGACCATTGAAGTCCACAAGCAGAAAACATAACTCACCCAAAAATGCTCAGTCAGATGCCCAGTAATTTTAGTTTTCATGGCTTGAACAACATATTGGACTAGTTTTCATGGGAAGTAGGAAGTGTTATTAGAAGGCATAGCAACTGGACTAAACAAAGGACAGCAGCATACAGGTGTTTCAGGAGACATCCTCTTATTATATTGTTCTTCTCATGATGCCAACTGCATGATGCAAAATGTGACATCCAAGAGACCAGATTTTCAGCTCAGGCCGTGTTTAAATGAATTTCAAAAAAATTTCAAAAAAAGGAATCTCGCATGCATGGAGTACTAAATAAAATCTATTTGCAAAACCTTTTCACACATAGGTGTAACTTTACGTGATGAATCTAATAAGCATAATTAATTTAATAATTTGCTACAGTAATACTACAGTAACCATCTTCTAATCATGTGGTCAAAGCCCTCATTAGACTCCTCTCGGAAATTTACCAAGAGGTGCGAAGGTAGTTTTATAAACTGTATTTATTTAACATCCTTAATTATTGGTCAAATTGCATTTAATACTCAAAATTTTTTACGTAAACACGGCCTGACACGACACGAACATTTGTGATACTCGACTCTCATCAGGACGCATGCAGTACAAGGACACTGATCAAACCAACTGAAGCATCACCCATCAACATCCGATCGAACTCCTCAGTCGACCTCCTCCATCTTGCTCTCCTCGGCGGCTCCCTCGTCGAGCGCGGGCATGTCGGCGTCGTCCTCCGCGGCGGCATCCTCGTCGATGTTGAGCCCGAGCTTGAGCATCCTGTGGATCCTGGCGGCGAACGTGTTGGGGTCGTCGAGGCTGAAACCGGAGGTGAGCAGGGCCGTCTCGAAGAGCAGCATGACGAGGTCCTTGACGGACTTGTCGTTCCTGTCGGCCTCGGCGCGCTTCCGGAGCTCCTCCATGATGCCGTTGTCCGGGTTGATCTCCATGGTCTTCTTGGACGCCATGTACGCGCTCATGCTGCTGTCGCGGAGCGCCTGGGCCTTCATGATCCGCTCCATGTTCGCCGTCCACCCGTACTCGCCGGTGACGAGGCAGCACGGCGAGTCGACGATGCGGTCGGAGACCACCACCTTCTCGACGCGGTCGCCGAGGATCTCCTTGATCACCTTGCACAGCTCCTCGAACTGCTTCTTGCGCTCCTCCCGGCGCTTCTTGGTGTCCTCGTCGTCGTCGTCGAGCTTGAGGCCCTCCTTGGTGGCCGACACCAGCTTCTTGCCGTCGTACTCCTTGAGCTGGCCGACGGCGTACTCGTCGATGGCGTCCACCATGAAGAGCACCTCGTAGCCCTTCTTCTTGAGGCGCTCCAGGAACGGCGAGTTCTCGACGGCCTTCTTGCTCTCGCCGGTGATGTAGTAGATGTCCTTCTGGCCCTCCTTCATGCGCGTGACGTAGTCTTTCAGGGAGGTGGTCTCGTCGCCGCTCTTGGTGGAGTGGTAGCGGAGGAGGTCGGCGAGCTTGGCGCGGTTCTGCGAGTCCTCGTGGATGCCCAGCTTGATGTTCTTGGAGAAGGCATCGTAGAACTTGGCGTAGTCGTCCTTGTTCTCGGCGATCTCGAAGAACATCTCGATGCATTTCTTCACCAGATTCTTGCGGATGACTTTGAGGATCTTGTTCTGCTGCAGCGTCTCCCGGGAGATGTTGAGGGGAGGTCGTCGAGTCGACGACGCCCTTGACGAAGGAGAGCCACTCCGGGATGAGCTCGCAGTTGTCCATGATGAAGACGCGGCGGACGTAGAGCTTGATGTTGTTGAGTTTCTTGCGGGTGTCGAAGAGGTCGAAGGGCGCGCGGCGGGGCACGAAGAGGATGGCCTTGAACTCCAGCTGGCCCTCCACCGAGAAGTGCTTCACGGCGAGGTGGTCTTCCCAGTCGTTGGTCAGCGACTTGTAGAAGGAGGCGTACTCCTCCCGCGTGATCTCCTCAGGCTTGCGCAGCCAGATGGGCTTCTGCTTGTTGATCTGCACCCATTCATGGGTGACCTCCTTCACCTTCTTCTTCTTCTTGTCTTTGTTCTTGTTGTCGTCGTCGTCCAGCTCCTCGACGTCGCCTTCCTTCTCCTTGCCCTTGCTGGAATCCTCATCATCCTCGTCGTCGCTGATCTCCTTCTCGGTGGTCTTCTCGGTCCAGAGGTAGATGGGGTAGCTGATGAACTCGGAGTGCTTCTTGACGAGGTCCTTGAGGCGGCGCTCCTCGAGGTACTCGAGCTGGTCGTCCTTGAGGAAGAGCGTGATCTTCGTTCCCCGACCGAGTCGCTCGCCGGCGGTGTCGAGCGTGACGGTGAACGACCCGCCGGCCTGGGACTCCCAGATGTACTGCTCGTCGTCGTTGTGCTTGGTGGTGACGACGACCTTGTCGGCGACGAGGTAGGCGGAGTAGAACCCGACCCCGAACTGGCCGATCATGGAGACGTCGGTGGCGCCGGCGGCCAGGGCCTCCATGAACTCCTTGGTCCCGGACCGCGCGATGGTGCCGAGGTTGTTGACGAGGTCGGATTTGGTCATGCCGATGCCGGAGTCGATGATGGAGAGCGTCTTGGTGGCCTTGTCCGGGACCAGGCGGATGAAGAGCTCCGGCTGCGCGTCCAGTTTGCTCTTGTCCGTCAGGCTCTCGAACCGGATCTTGTCAAGTGCCTGCAGTTGCATTTGGTTGGTTCATCGTCAGAAACCAACCCTTCAGCATCATCACAGATAACAGAGGAGCAGAAAACAGAGGAAACAGAGCACGTACATCTGAATTGGAGATGAGCTCCCGGAGGAAGATCTCCTTGTTGGAGTAGAAGGTGTTGATGATGAGGGAGAGCAGCTGGTTGATCTCGGCCTGGAACGCGAAGGTCTCCGTCTCCGCGCCCCCGGCCATGTGCACGTCCGCGGCCGCCATTGCTGATTCCGCTCTACGGTGTGCTCGGGTGGCTGAGCCTTACACGGAGGATCGAAGGTGCCAATCAGTCGCTGCTGCAATGGAGGTTGCGATGGACGGATTGCTTGCTTTGCTCTATTGTCACGATGGCCAGGTGGGACGAACAAGTAGGCTGCTTTATAGGGTGGATTGGGTCGGCAGAAGCCAGAGGAAGAGATGGGGAGGAGGAGTCGCCGGTGTTCGGGAGCCTTCGCAATCGTTCGTGCGCTCTCCCCATCCCCGGTTTCAGGAGCGCAGGCGCTTACTCGCGGGGATTCCAGAGCCTTCCTCCCCGCTCGCGCGCGGTTGAGCTGGGGCGGTTGCAGGTGTCCGGAAGCTTCTGCGGCTATCTGGGCGAGACGGGAACGACGCCACAACGCAGCGTACGTAGGGGAATAAATGGTTTTGGGCCAGAATCCACGGCCTGTGTCCTTCGGCTGGACCGACGCCAAAACATGCTTCCTGACACAAAACTGGCTAGAGTGGGCTACATAGCAGGCCTCTTTATTTCAGAACATAACAGCACCTGACACGTGGCGCCACGAGATTATTCCTATTTAAAAATCGCAAATAGTAGAATCCAGAGTAAATATGAAAAGCAAATCCAACAACCTGTAAATTCGGCTCAATCCAACAAGAGCAGCTATGCTCCCGGTTTCCCATTTTTTCAAATATAGACCAAATAACGATTTCAGTGTGCTAGTGACACATTAGAACAGCATCCTAGGCACAGATTTGCCAGATCGAGAACAGTTATTATAACTTAATAGATGTTCATAGGTTCCTCTTACAAACAAGAATGATCTACTCACATAGGATTCCACGGGTCCTCATGCTCCTATACATAGCAGTATAGCACCACACTAGTTAAACCATAGGTTGAACATCTCTTCCAACTCGCAAGTGGGCCAAGGCTTTTTGAGCTTAATCCCATGCTTGGCAGCGGACTCCATTAAGACGTGGGTTGCAATCACATTCGCTACAGACATTGGCAAAAGGAGCATCCAAACCAGGAATGGGCCCACCACGCGAGGGCTAGGCACCATTTTGTAGAACATAAGGGCATACAAGATTATCTGCAGCGTTACATAGGGATTCTGCAAAAATAACAAGGTAAAACAAATTAGTTACCACAGCTTATGCCATCGACAATCATGTTCGGGTAACAGAAAGTAGACATTACAGCAGAGGCCTATCATGATATCAACTGAAATCACAAAACCGAAAGATCATACAGTTGTCATCACACAGGACATAAAGGGGAAGGATTCGGCCAAGGCAATACACAAGTCTAACCAGCCACTGCGCAAGGTTGTGGAGACCAATTACAGAGGACACAGGGAAGGATTCGGCCAAGGCAATACACAATTCGAACTGCACATGGTTGTGGAGGCCACACCATATCACGGACCAAGAAATTCACAGAAAGCACATGGAATTCCAGAACTTTTCTTAAATTTCAGAAATCAAAAGCAATGAAAACGACATTGAGTGACGACCCTATTTTTATGATACTTGCATTGCTCATTTCCATAATTCTTGAGGCTTTCCGAAAAGAGATTGAATATTTGTAAATTATGGATGACATTGAAAGCTCTTCAAAAGGTTCCAAGTACACAAAAGCAAAACATCTGATATAAAGCAAGGTGACCTATTGATAGCATGCAGAGGATTAAAACCAGCTCCACACATCAGAACAGAGTATACCACACTTCTTTACAAAAAATAATCTCATATGTGGTTGATACATTCATTACACTACCTGAAAAAACCATAAATGGAAACAGATTTTTTTAAAAAAAGCAGATATTACATCACAGAGACCTAGTGGTATGAACTGGAATCATAAAGCTGAAAGATCACACAGCTGCCATCAGAGGACATAAAGGGGGGGAGGAGGGTGTAGCATTCGGCCAAGGCAATACACAAGTCTAACCCACCGGTGAACAAGGTAGTGGAGACCGCATAATGCTACTGACCAAGAAATTCACAGAAAGCACATGGAGTTCTAGAACTTCCATAAATTTCAGATATCAAAGCAATGAACACAAGATTGAGTCACATCCATGTTTTTTATGACACTTGCATTGCTCAGTTCTTAAGGCTTTCCAAAAAAGAAAGTTTGAATATTAGCAAATTATTAAAGATGAGCCTGGCAAGCTTCTCAAAATTCATAGCTGTGCCAAACGCACAAAAGGAAGGCATTTGAATAGAAAGCAAGATGTCCTATTGATAGTGTGCAAAGATTAAAGCCTGCTCCACACTAAAGAATAGCATACCGCACTACTTCCCAAAAGAGAATCGCGTATGTGATTGACATGTTGATCACACTACCTGAAAATCCATACATGGAAACAGGTTGCCAAAAAAAAAAAGAGAGAAATGTCTTATTGCGGAGTCTACACATGAACTGGGTTAAACTACAACATGTTCGATGCACAGCAAAGAATATATTTTTATAAATAAAAGCATAGTATTGGGAGGACAAGAGGATCAGCTGCCCAGAGAGTATAGTGGCATGATTTACTAAAGTTGAAGTTGAGGTTATTGAGTCAACTAAATATGATTGCAAGGTGTCTAGATTATAGAACACATAGTAAGAATTAGGAATATATAATTTACTCAATGAATTATTAGTTGTTGTCTCTTAGATACTCATTGTTTTCCCTCAAAAAAGATCAATGTAATATAAACAAATCATTTCTTACTTCTAGAGAGAGTACCCAGCAAGTCTGCTCATAGACATCTAAGTTGCTCAAGATGGGCATTCAATGTCTGAAACCCAATTTTTTTGGAAGTATTTAAATATGTTGACTCGCAAAAACCTAACTGTGAAACCTAACTGTGGTGTAGGAAATAAGAATTAATCTGTTTAATCTTGTGCCTACAGAAGCAAACCCATGTACAACAAAAAGGAAGCACGATTTGGGTTCAAATCATTAAATCCTATGAATCCTACACATCTGAAAATAACTAGTTAACTTTTTTCTATAAGGGTATGTATAATGCATAGATGCTTACATAGACAGCACAAACGGACAGAATGATGATAAAATTGTATAACAGTCTTGTTCAACAATGGTATCTACTACATTTCAGTGCTAAACTTCAACAAATTGAGCTATAACTGTCAGATTTTGCACTTGAGCAGGCTGAAGCGCCAGTAACTTAAGGATTGTGGCATGAAAAATCATCAAGCATATGTTAGCGCTGTGTTAAGAGCCTGCATTGTACGTCAGCTAAAGAAAAGGGGTAGAAACCTTATCACCCCATCAGTTGATTTAGTAAGATCATGTGGTTATTACTGAACAAAATACGTATTAAAAAAAGGCATGAGTTTTCAAGTTGTCCACCTTGTTATCCTCTATCTCAAACTGTGAATGCTATACAGGCGAAACAGAAATAAATCGCCAGGCAAGCTACGATTAGGGACACTAATGTGAGGCTGGGAAAATGGGCTGCAATGCCGTGGAGCTGGAGACGGGGACTGACTGAAGCTATACGCTAGGATTTCGGCATGAAGCGGAGACGGCAACTCGGAGCCCACACACCCATGGCATTTCATAGCTGCAAGCTGCCACCGCTAGTAGCGGCCCCCAGCGACGAGGGACCGGCGGTTCAACCTCTTCGCGTCGGTGGACAACGGACGAAGCGACTTCGGCGGTGGCCGGATGGCGAATCGGCGGCGGCTCCGCCGCGCCCGGCCGCGGGGAACCCTAGGTCGCACCGACGCATAGCCTCTCTCTCAATTCGAAATTACGCAGATTCAATCACCATGTCAAAGGTAGGAGTAGGAGGATATGCATACCCTGAAGAAGGCCGCCCAGTTGAAGCCCTGGGATTCAGGCTTGCCCTTGTCCCCAAGGCCGGCCGCCGTGCTCTGGTCGCCGCTGCCCGCCATCGCTGTGCTGCGGCGTGTTTCTGTTTTTCTTTTGCCCATGACTGGGCCTCGATGACGATAAACATCCGCCTGCCACTTTGGGCCTCCTATTAAAAGCCCATTAAATAAGAAGGCCGACCTCCTGCGTTGGATCAAGGAAATGGATTTTTTATATTTATTTTTCCACGAATTTAAAAAATAAATAATGCTTTGAAGATTTGTCAAATCTATACAATTGCCGCCATACCACACGGCGTCAGGTCCCAAACGGCATGTGGTATGGCGTTTGGTGACGTGTCCGGTGGGATCCAATCCAGACGCCGTACTATACGGCATTTGGACTAAACGCCATATGGTACGACGTTAAGCCTGCAGCCACCCAACGTTTGCAGGTCTGCAAACGCCAAAGAGTGGGCCGGGCGTCTGCAGGGCCTAAACACCATACGATATGGCGTTTAGAGCCTAGCACCATACCATACGGCGTTTAGGTCCTGCCGCCGTATGGCATGGCGTTAGGGTTTTTTTTGAATTAACTAGAATGCATGAAATTGCTAACATGAGACGTACACTTAACATGTGACGTACATGAAATAGATAGATACACAATTTTGCAATGGCATGTACGGCGCTTCTACTATCCTAACCATGCGTCTTACATAGTCCTAACATGCCTTAGGGAATTTAAAATTTTGATTACAACATTCCTAATTAATCTAGTTGTATGACAACTGTCCGGAGAGCATAGAGACGCCGGAGTGTTGCGACGGCATGTAGTAGTACCCACGTGGGGGTGGAGGTAAAGGTGGAGGGGACCAATCTTTCGGGAGGAGTTGATCTTCTTGTGGCATTCACAAGTGCAGGTCGAACATTTGCAGCATCGGCCATCTCCTGCGCCAGACGATGGATCTGGGGAAGCCAGTGTCTCCGACAGCTCCCGCTTTAGGTTGTAGATGACGACGTCCTCGAGGTAGTCGATGCACTCTTGATAGGGGCGAATAGCTGGTGGCTCCACCCATTGCGAGAAACCGCAGTTCTTTATTTGGGTGGAGTACTGCAAAAGGCAAGAAAACGTTAGCAAACCAAAAAAAGATGATGAACAATTTCATGGACATTGGGCAGTGCCAGAAGTGATGACCGGAGTTGTTCCATCCATCGTAGACTTGCATCACGCAAAACTCACTGTGTGAACACCTAGGCCACAACATTGTTTGCTTGGGTGCGTAACTTCTAACTTTACGCATCGATCTGAAGTCACTCTTGCCTTTTAGTGGGAAATTGGCTTCGAAATCCGGAGATTGCTGATGCCAGAACTCAAGACTCAAACCATGTTCATCCCCACTCGAGGAAGCCATTGTTGAATGCTGTGAGAACAAGGCAATGGAGTGAATGGTGGTACATATAGGCAGAAGAAGACTGGCTCGATGGTGGGCCGTTCGATCCGTGTGAAGGGAAACGAAGCAGTGACTCGGAGAAAACATACCCTACTACTAGAGCACTGTCGCTTTGTGGGCCAGTCGATCCGTGGGAGGGGAACGCGACAGTGACTCAGAGGAAACACATCCGACTCTGTATATGGCAGTCACTATAACGAAACACACATAACAGAGAAAAACACACGCTAATGCAATTCGATTAAAGTTCTTAAGGATACAAACTGACCCTAGGTGACGATGTCAATAAATCTAGAATCATTTGATACAGTCCGACTAATACTCTAGGTCTACTGAGTACAACGGGGGTATTTTCCCTTCCTGATGGCGCATCACATTGTTGCTTCACGGGCCTAGGCCGCTTCACATTGTCGCATCTCCTGGTGATAGCGAATTTCATTCTGCTCATCCTTTCTTTTTTTCCCCTCTTTTTTCGCCCTCAACCATGCGGAACCACCTCTCCCTTGCATCACGAGCTGCTGTCACACCTGTTTTTCCAAAGAAAAGCAAGTGCAAACCTATATGGATGCCAGGATCAAGTTTCATGCATATAGTTGACATAAGTGAATAACAGAAACAATATCACGTAAGAAAAAGAGAGATTATCAGAGTTTACGCTTAATCCTGGAAACGAAGACACCAAACTCCACAAGCAGTCGACTGGGGGTTGCGTACGCCTAGAACCAGCAACATCTTCATAACAACTTCATCACATCTTCCACTTTCTGAGCAACATTGTTTATAGTAAGGGTGAGCACATGTCGTACTCAGCAAGTGTGGGGAAAGTATGAATGCAAAGGCTTAGACAAGGAAAGGCTGACAGGTTGACTGTATTAAGCAATTTTAGATGGTCAAATTTTATTTAGCACCTGATTACTAAGGTATAAGTATATACCAACCCACATTAAGCAAAAAGGTAAGATACACCAAAAGAATATGGCAAGAATAACCAGAGAGCACGATTTAAGTCCATCTTCAAGTTCAATTATCATGTGAGGGTCCAGACCGCTCTTGACCGTGAGCACGACTAATCGATTAGTTTTACACTCTGCAGAGGTTGTACACTTTCACCACAAGTCGCGTAAAAACTCCGAAGAGCTTTGGACCCAACCACGCTGTGCAAAAGTAGGCACAATACCACACTACCAAGGTGTGGCTGCATAGGGACGCTACGAGGCCTTTACAAAGAGTCCTCCCATGTGTATTAGTCCATAGTAGTATGTCATAGAGGCTATCTTTCGTACCACACTTCTACTCACAGACGGTCAGCCATAGAGTACTTCCGTTCCAATACCTATTCGGAATAGAAGAGCCTTAAAAGCATTCCTCCGTATCCACACTACCATGCGAGTAATGGCCACACAAAGACTTCCCTAATTACTCGGCCAAGACCAGAGCCATATAGTTCTTGTGGTTGCACTGTTGTCCTGGGTGGTTCTCCATGTTCTGATTAATCATATGGTCTTGTATTAAACAACCAGAGATATATAACATAAAGGTAAAGCATGTTCATCATTATGTTCGTTAAAACCACCATAACCCAGGTAGAGCAACTAAGCAAAGCTACCCAACATAAAGGTAAACCCAGGTTGACAAGGAATGATATTAAAGACTAGGCAAACCTTAATAGGACCCATCAATATTAATGCAAAGCAATGCAATAGTGCTTAATAAAATTGTTGGGACAAAAGAACAAGGACACACTTGCCTTTAACCACAGAGTTGCTCAGAATTCTTCAACCTCTCGCTCTTCAAAGCTTCTCGAACAGCGTTCACTCTATGCGCATCAATCATCGGCACAAGCATACAAGCAAACAAGGAAACTAAGAACAATACACCAATCAAAAGAAAAGCTTTTAAAAGAACACACTAAAAGATAGAGATCGATTCTAAGGATCACCAAAGCACACAAACTGTGCTCGGAAGGGAAAGGTCTGATTAGCTGCACATGGTTTGAGCTAACACTAGAAAGGTGTAGAGCTTCAAATAGACTTGATCAAAAGGAGATACTGAGACTGAGCTGATAGAGAACGTCTATCGAACTATTTGCATATGTGAACATAAAAGACTATGCGAGCTGGGTTTATTTTAATTAACAAAACAAACGTAAAGGGTATTTCAGAAATAAAATATCCTATGTTGACATTAATGCAAATTACATTTTTATTTGCAAAAACTGAAGTAAAGAACTAGCCAAATTTTATTTATAAATATTTATGTATAGATTACATCAATTAAACACTTTACTTTAGAAAAGCTAAACTATATGAATCATCTAAACGTAACTTTATGATTCGAGTGGATCATATTATTATTGAAATCATCATGGCATTGGTATTAATCAAATTAAGATTTATTTATAGAATCGGTGTGAAAAGCCTAATCAACTTTTATAATTAGAAAAGTTAATTAGTTATTAAACAAATTAGCATTTGATTTATGAAAAACCGAAGTAAAGATCTAATTAGATTTTATTTACAAAAGCATGTGAAATAAATATTAATTAAGTTAATATTGATAATGAAAAATGGTGTTTAACGCTATGTATCTTTTATTTATAAAAAGGCATGCTTAAAAGACATTAACAAAAGTAATATTAAATTTATTTTCAGAAAATATACATGGTGAAAACATCACTACTAACGCGTGTTTTACATTATTATGAACCTAACGCAACTTGAGCAGATTAAAACGGAGCTAAAACGTGGAAGATATGAAGAAAACAAGATATAAGGACCTAGTCGTGATTAACTATAGATTTGGAGGGCTAGCTGAAAAGATCTGCAAGACACATTAAATAGTGCTCGCAAAAAGATCTAAGACCAGTGTTAGATCTGAAAAAGTCTCAGGTGGGGTTTATGTGTGAAAGGTGGGATCTTTCTAGTGGTTTCCTGGGAAACTTGCAAGACACAAAAGAACTTAGGAAGATTAAAAGATTACAAAGGGATCTAATCGCAAAGCGGCCAACCCATCTTCTACCTGTGATTCGTGACGCACAAAAGCTCCTGGACGGACAGGAAGCTCCTGGCCGACGGGGATTGAGGGGTTTCGGCGGCCTAGAAATTCAATTGAGAGGCGCAGGAGGTAGAGGAGGTCGAGAGGAGCTCCTAGGAGTGCTCACCATGGGCAGATACGGATGGTGGTGGCTGCAATCGTCGTCGGGGCGGAGGACAACGGCGGACGACAGGCAGCTCTGTCTCCCGTGCACAGGTGGTGCTCCGGCGATGCAGAGATGTCGAGGACTGGTGGCGGACCTTCAGCTTGACGTCGCGGAGCTCCAGGCGGCATCAGAGTGCCCCGCCGGCTGACAGACGCGGCGAGACGGCCGGTCAATGGCTGCAGTTCCTGGCGTCGGCGGTGCCGGCGATGCGGGCAACAAGGGGCACGGGTGAGGTGTGGAACAGATGGAGGAGGACGAGACGAACACGGAGAGACGCTCACCGACGTTGGGGACGGACCTTGGTGGCCGGAATTCGGCGGCGGGCGGAAGGTCACGGCGGCCAGCTCGGCCTCCCATGGACGGCGGCGTTCCAGAGGTCCTCCAACGGCGGGCGACGGCTCCTTAGATGCGGCTCGTCACGGAGAAGCTCTCAGCGGCGACGGCCTGCTCCGGTTGTGGCCCTAGGCGGCGAATCAAGCGAGCGGCCGGCGGCGGCGCTCGACCTCGGCGGTCCGATTGGCGGCGGCACAGAGCAAGGCAGGGGCGAAAGGCGGCGGTGGTGGCTAGGGCGCGTGGAAGCTCGGCCTCGCCTTAAATAGGCGCGGGGCACGAGGATGACCGTGCCGCGCACGCCAAGGAGAGGGCCGGCGGCGGCGCTGCCGTGCCTGGCCGTGCAGTCCAAGGCCGGTGGCCAAATGGGCTCGTGGCTCGGCCGGAGGGTGCGGGTCGGAGCTGGGCTGGTGTGGATTGGGTCGGGCCTTCGGGCTCGGCCCGGTAGGAAAGGGTAGGATTTGTTTTTTTCGAAATATTTTTTAGTGCAAAAACAAATTCAGGAAATTCCAGAAAATGCTTACAAGGCACGAAAAATACTCCGAAAATTCCAAAAATTCCAGAAAAATTCCCAGAGGTACATTGGGACACGAACAAGCCAAATAAAGTATTTGGAGTTCATGAAAAAGATTTTAGAGCCTTCTAATAAATAGAAATAGCTCAAAGGAAAATGAGAATAAATTCCAGAAAAGTCCGGAAAATTCCCAGAAGGATTTGGTCAGCACCTAAGCGCATTTTTGAAACCTTTTGCACTCAAGAAGCACAAAGAGGCATCGACATGAATGCAACACACATACATTTATTTAATTCAGAAAATCAAACAAGGCTTTTTCCTATACTATATTTCCTGTAAAGAAAATAAATGTCAGAAAAGTTTTAAAATTATGAGAAAATTGTTATTTTATTATTCTCTCTATTCACATCCTGAAATTGGAAATTTCAGGGTGTGACAGCTGCTCCCTTCACGTACCTCTTGTCGAAATCAGACTGCTCGGTATCTAGCCACTACATGAAATCACAAAGTGGAGGTGGAGTCTTTTTTTCAAAGACATGTCAACAAATAATAAAACATAAATGACAAATGAATAATCGAGAAATGTAGTAAGTCCTTACTTTCGCTCTATGATTCCGGTCAAATGGCTTGATCGGGTTGTGCGCATAGTTGGCGCACATGGAGAACCTCATCCCGTAGGCGTACCCGAGAACCGTGCACCTGACAAGCTTGCAGTTGTCACCGCAGAATCACATAGGAGTGTTGATCCCCTTCGCCACCTCGACAATGTCCTTCCTCTTGGTGAGGAAGTCCAAGTCCAACTCAGGTCCTGAGGAAGCCATTCCAAACCTACAAATCAAGATGACACCAAAATTTTAATTCAATTTAAATGTTATAACAATATCTAACGAAAAGATAATAAATATGTAGACAAAAAAATTAACAATAAGCAATGAAATATTGGTTTCATTATTACAACACGATCACAACAAGCAAGGAAACAATAGTTTAATTATTACAACACGATAACATCATCTGTTCGAATGTTACAACACGAAAGCATGAATAAAATGGTCCATTATTACAAACAAGTACGACTATGACATTCAGTGCATTCCTTGGTTATAGCGACTACTACGACGTGCACGCCCACGACCACGTTCACTTCCACTTGCTGAAGGTGTTGCACCATCATTGTTCGATGTGTTGGGATAATAAGATGTTGCTGTGCATTTCTTGTATGAGTGCCCTGGAGTACTGCACTTAGAGCAAAGCTACACGGAAGGGCCAGCTTCAGCTTCATCCATGTTGTTCCTAATCCTCTTCTTCTTCCGTCTACCAACGCCTTGGCACATTTCTGGATTTGGATCAGGTATGTAAAGTGCATTTTCCTTTGGGTCTTTAGTGAAAGAACTAAGGTAGAGGTAACCCTCAATAGTGCGGTTCCAAGTGTCAAGAATGGTTTGCTTCAACAAGTAGCTAGGCACGTACTGACCCCAGTGCAAACCTTGTGCTGCATAACATGCAGCGATCACATGTGTGCAAGGTCTATGTAACAACTGCAGCTTCTGGCAAGAGCATTTGCACGTGTTGTTCCCAAGGGTAACACGTTGGCTTATTTTTTCATTGCCCCCCTTCTGTGATTTGGCCTTGCACTGAACATGAAACTTGCACCGAACTTCATCGCCGGGAGCACGTGCCAGTGGTTCTTGTGTCGCTCTATGAAGAAGAGCCTTTTTCTGTGCTTTGTCCAAGTACTCTGTCATTTTGGTTGAATAAACCAGTTGATTGTTTTGCATAGCGGCATGTGCTGCATCTGCACGCTCAAGAAAATACTTCATAGTGTGGTACAGGAAGAACTCAGTGATGCCAACAAGAGGAAGAGCTCTGACACCACGCAAAATCGTGTTGTAAACTTCAGTAAAATTAGTGGTACTTATCCCATACCTTACCCCTCCCTTATCAAACATGATAGACCATTTCTGCTTCGGCTCATTCTCAATCCATTGGCTAAAGGTTTTCACTACACGCCCCCTTCTTCGTCTGACGTTTGGACCATCAAGGCCCACATCCTCAAGAGAAACTGGCTCTTGCCCAGGTTCAGGATTGATTGGCTTCTTTGCTATCTCTTCTGATGCTTTTTTTGTAAGCTAATCTAATTTCTTCCAAATCTGAAGGACCGGAACTGGCGACCAGAGAGGGGGGAGTGAATGGGAGCCGATAAAAATTATTCTCGAAGGAGATGGACACTCCAACAAGATGAACAAGGCTTCCAAAGCACGTCTCCGACTCAACTTCCTAAGTTGGCCAAGACCACGCAGCCACTGGAGTGCTACTGGTCCTAGGAACCAACAACCACCTACACCTACTCGAGAACGCATTGGAACTAGCAACATCGACCGCACCGGCCGATCGGTGAGCAAAGACCGGCCGACGGTCTAAGCCAGGAAGCCCCAAAATCACAAACCTGACCTTCTGAGCTCCAAAACGAACCAAACTCGAAACAACTGCAACACAAGACAACAGGGTACTCACCAAGACGTTCACCCGAGGCAAAACCCACAAAGCCTCTCACCGGTCTCGACCGGCCAGCTGACGCCGGGATGAATGACCCGGGTCAACTCCCCAAATCCAACTCCCGATCTCCGAATCACTCCACGGATTTGCACAAGACTTTGGGGATAGTAGGAACACCTCATGGGCACTCCATAGCCAAGATTTGGTCCACCAAAACTCACTAAACCGAGAGGAACCGAAGAAATCTCACCAAGAACGCCTCTAACCCTAGAGCCAAGAAAAGCCCAAAATCGAGCCCCTTCGCTCACGGATTTGGGAGGGGAATCACAGAGAAAAGAACCACGAAGGGTTCAAGCATACATCCCCTACCAAATCCCAAAGAGAAAGGCCTCAAATCCACCACAAGAAAATCGCCAAGAAAGGGCTCAAAATCACCAAAAGGAGAAATGGGAAAGACACATCCAAGCCTTGAGGAACCACGAATCATCTATACATACCAAAGAGGTTCATACAAGGTCTAGCTTGCTGCCCGATCATCCTTCCCTCACAAGATCTCACCATGAAGCTCTCAAGCTAGTCCTAGAAATTCCAAAGGAAAAAGGAAGAGGAAAATAGCAAAACAAAATGAGCTAGGGTTCCAAGAGATGGCTGCCATCCTCTCACCACTTGGGTTATATGGAGGCTAGCCGAAGACTAAAATGCCCCTAAGGCCTAATACTAGATACACACCCCGAGGGCACTTTGGGAATCTTTGTTCTTCGCACCATCGAGACGGATGCCCGGCCCGCAAACTTGGTTAGCCTCGACGCAAGCCTTGCGATCCCGACGTGTGTCCTCCGCTTGAAGTCTCCGGCTGCGTCGTCACCTGATCGACGGTGCTCCTCACCGGGTCGGCCGTCCGATCGTTGCACCTCAGTCCTTCGGTCTTGGTCTTGGCTTTGTGGATCAACCAAGGAACCCAATGGTTTTCGGTGAACCACCGGAAACCCATGAACTCGGTAGCCTCCGCCAATCACCACTCATGACTCGGCTCCCACGTAGTCTGGCTCGACCTTGGTTTTGAGGCTCAACCAAGAAAGCGTCCATGACTTCATCTTGTTCTTCTTGTCACCATGCGTCCCGACTTGACTCACTGGCCACCGGGTCCCTCGAACCAAGCCTACTTGTCTTCTCCACACCGAGGCCTCACCAAGAACGACCTTTCGAGCTTGTTCTTCACCCGCACCAACACTAGTCAAGCCGCAACCTGCACCTGCAATACTTAGCCAAGAATCAGTCCACACCACGTTGTCAATCACTCATCACACCAGGAAGCGACCTACCACCGGTCCTCGAACCACACAGGCTCTCAATCTCCCCCTTGATGAGTGCATTGACAACACACATTTGGTAACCAAAGAGAAAAGGAAAAGAAAAGAAACGACTAAAAGAAACTCCAACAAGCGATCGAAAGCCAAAGGAAAGGCAAAGAGCAAGATCACTTGAAGAAGACAAGTCTCGGACCCCTTAGGCAAGGGCAATGGCTCGACACATCCGAGACAAAACATGCTCAAGCAAAGAGCACGAACCACCAATCCAAAGCTCGAAAACCACAAAGAGCTCCCCCTGCACACATGCAAGCTCCTCCTGAACCAATGCAACTCCCCCTGGACGAATGCATGCAAACCACTTCACAAGCAGAGCAGGTAGCTTGACTCGACCGGTCAGACCGATCAACCTCACCGGTCAGACCGGTGGGCTAGATCGCCCAGCAACCTGACACTCACACCGGCCGATCGGTGAGCAAGACCGATAGGCCGATGACCACCGGGAAAACTGGAACCGCACGAGCTCAAAACTAGCTCAAAACCACTTGGAAACCTTCTAAATGCATGCAGCAAGCCAAAACATGCTCAAACTTCTCCCCTTGTTGACAATGCATGAATCAAAAAATGCAAAAATGCAACCTAGAGCTTCTCAAATAGACAAAATCCAACATAGCATGCTACACACCTCCAAATGAGCAAGTTAGATACTCTGTAGCTTTGTATGGACAAAAACTACAAGATCGCCAAGTTTCACAACAATTGGGCGAAGCTAAGATAGAAATGACTATTTTTGCGAAAAAACACCCTCTCATGAGCAAAGTCCTAAACATGATCAAAATATGTCAAAATGGCAAAGCCACACAAACTTCATGCTAAGACAACCATTCTAAGCATAAGACCATCATAAACACCCACAAGCACCTCTTGTCATGTCAAAGCCACCGAGCCACGTGCTTACTTCTAGATATGAGACTTCTCATTGGTAAGCAACATACAACGGTTTAGCACCCAAAAGCAAGTAAATTTAGCACATATGACATGGGAGCACGTTTTCCAAGCAATTTACATTTCATTTTCAGATTTATAATTGGTACATGAAATGTCTTTGCGACAAAAAGGAACTTATGCCCCTCCACAAGATGAAGCATGGGGGCTAAACATTCATGATGGCAAATGAGCATTTGGCCCCATATGATCAAAATAAGCTATCCAACCACAAATTAAGCATAGCCAAGCCACAAAAACATGTCAAGATTATATAAAGGCATTTACTCACAAGAGAGCATACCTATGACAATTTTTGAAAAACATAGCCATCAACCATGGATATAAATCAAGATCATCAAGAGCTAAGCCACACTAAGCCGTATCATACCAAACTAGCTCACAAGATCATATATAGCATACCATGGTGAACAATGTATATAGGAGAAGATTTTCCTACACAATGCATATTATACAAAAAGCATGCAAGCTATCATACAAAGATGACTATACACCATGATACAAATGCAATGCTAATGCAAGAAATGCACAAAGAAAAGCTATACATATGCTACAAAGGAGCTCCCATACACCCAGCTCAAGAAATCAAACAAACACCAAGCTCCCCTGCAAACGAGTGAAAGTTGCTTGATCTAGGGGTTTGGTGAAAATATCGGCTAGCTGGTCATGTGTGGGTACATGGATCAAAGAGATTTTTCCTTTCTCTATGTTGTCTCTCAGAAAATGATACCTCACTTCTATGTGCTTGGTTTTGGAATGGAGCACTGGGTTCTTTGCAACACTTATGGCACTTGTGCTATCACATTGAAGTGGGACATGGGTATACTCCTCACCAAAGTCACTCATGGTGTATGTGATCCAAAGGAGCCGAGAGCAACAACTAGTCATGCGGCCACATACTGCCTCGGTAGTGGATTGAGCAACACTTTCGACTATTTGCGGGAAGACCAAGACACCAAAGAAGAACCCAAGAACTGCAAGTCCAGTGGACTTCCTATCCAACCGACACCCGCAAAATCCGCGTCCGAAAATCCATGAAGAGTCAAAGAAGAAGACGCGAGTACCAAAGGTCAAGTCGAGAGTATGATAAATACCGAATATGCACTTGATCGCTTGTCGATGCGAAGTCTTTGAGACGCTTGAAAACGCGCATAGACATACCGAGAATTGGATGTCCACCTCGTCGCCGCAAGTAGAGGAGTGACCCGATCATGCTGCATTCTTCCGTCCACGTGTTCACCTTCCTCGTCCGCATCAAGAGTCAGTAGTCGATCATAGACGTCACCATGGCCTTGGAGTCCTCCATCTTGAACTTCCTCACAATGTCCTTGGTGTACTTAGCTTGGTGCACGAATGTTCCTTCCTTTGATTGCTTGATCTGGAGGCCGAGGAAGAACTGCAACTCACCCATCATGCTCATCTCAAATTCCCTGCTCATGTCTTCTGCAAACCTTGCAACAAGAGAGTTAGACGAGCCACCAAAGACAATATCATCCATGTATACCTGCACAATCAGGATATCTTTGCCCTGCCTGAGGAGAAACAAGGTCTGATCGACCTTCCCCATCTCAAACCCTCTCTCAAACAGAAACCCCCTCAACCTACCGTTACCAAGCTCTAGGCGCTGCTTCCCATACACCGCCTTCCTCAACTTGTACACCCGGTGGGGGTACTTCTTACTCTTAAACCCCGGTGGTTGCCTCACATACACTACTTCCTCCAAAACACCATTTAGGAAAGCACTCTTGACATCCATCTGGTACAACTTGAACCCTTTAGCCACGGAAAAGGCTAGAAGGATCCTGATCGCCTCCAAACGAGCTACGGGAGCAAAGGTCTCCTCGTAGTCGATCCCCTCTTTCTGTGAGTACCCCTGAGCAACAAGCCTTGACTTGTTCCTCACCACTTCTCCTTTCTCTCCCTCTTTATTTTTCCACACCCATTTTGTCCCAATCGGCTTACACCCCGGTGGAGGGTCAACCAACTCCCAAACTTGGTTTCTCTCAAAATTCTCCAACTCCTCATGCATCGAATTGACCCAATTATGATCAGATAGCGCGTGTCCAATGTCCTTGGGCTCAAAAGTAGCAACAAAAGCAGCATGAGCAAAGTGAGAATTGTTTCGAACCCTCGACCGTGTAGTGCGTTCATTGATGTCGCCGATGATTCTCGAAGCTGGGTGATCCACTTGAACTCGCCAGGGAGGTTCTCGCCTTGATGCTACCTCCCCTTCAACAGCAGCTTCGCATTGATCTGTGTTTGTCATTGTAGGTGTGGGAGAAGGCCCGTTCACCACGGTAGTCGAAGTAGTAGGTACATGCTCAGCCTCGGGCACCACACCGCCGTCTTCATCATCTCCATGTTCATGCTCCTCCTCCTAGAAAATCTCCTCGCCAAGTTCGCTGCCACCGCACACTCAAAACAAGTCGACTACGTGGTGTCTTATCAAGGTAACCTCGCAAGTCTCCACGATTTGGTTAGTTTCAAGGTTGAGCACTCGAAAGGCTCTAGAGTGAGACGCGTAACCAAAGAAAATGCCATCGACAGACCTAGCCTCGAACTTGTCCAACTTCTTATCTTTCTTCGTGATGAAGCATTTGCACCCAAACATGGAAGTGACTCACCTTGGGAGTTCACTGTGCATCAACTTCAGTGTTTTCTTCTTGTGAACCCCGAGGTAAATCCTGCTCGACACATAGCACGCGGTATTCACCGCCTCACCGTAACCTTCTCGGAGTCCTATGCTCATCGAGCATCGTCCGAGCCATCTCGCACAAGGTTCTATTTTTCCTTTCCACCACGCCTGCTCGGGAGGCGATACGACTCGAAAACCGTGTTCAAGACCCAAGTCATGGCAAAAGGTTTCAAGCGAGAGTTTTAAATTCCGAGCCATTGTCACCGCGGATCGCTCATATGGCATCTCCGTGCCTCTCGCTTCCTTAACCTCAAGACAAGATCTCGAACAAAACCAAACGCCTCCCCTTTCTCCTCAAGAAAGAAAACCCACGATATCGAGAATAGTCGTCCCCACCACAACCAGACGTACCACTTCCCACCCACCGATCGCACACGAGCCGGGCCAACAAGGTCCATATGGAGCAGCATGGACGCCTCCGCCATCACATCGGTGAGGGGTGGATGGGAAGAGGCTACCATCTTAGCATGCCGACACGCAAGACAAAACCAACTCTTTTTCAAACCTCACCGTGGCAATCCCCTGACCAAATTGAGTTTACTCAAGCGAGACAAAAGTCAAAGCTTATGACCCAACTTCCTATGCCACTTCCACAACTCACTCAAGAACCACCAAGAAACAACGCCCACACCAAGATCGAGAAAAATCCGCGAACACTTGACCCTGAACGACCATGCAAACTAGGTCCCTCGAGAATCCAAAACCGAGAACCACCAAACAACACCTCAAAGCCCTCATCCAAAAGCTGGACACGAAGCAAATTGAACCCGAGCGATTGAACAAGAGCAACACGCCTCGAGAGTGACCTTGTCACTTACCTTAATCTCACCTTCAAAGCACACCCGCCCATTGTCCCCAAAGGTGATGTATGTCTTGACATCACCGGACGAGACTTGAGAACCACCCTTGTCTCCTGGCCATATGCCTCAAGCAACCGGAGTCAATCAACCAAACTGTTCCTCAAGTCTCCCACCGAAATTCAAAACTAGAACGTGAGTGAACAAACGACTCAGGGGTTAGTACCAAAAGAGTAAAATCGGTGAGCCATTTGCTCCAAAGGGGTTAGCACAAACCAAATCATCACGCCTATCAAAGCTACCACCACGAAAACCACCACTGGAATCACCACTAGGGAACCACCCCTGTCTAGCTGGAGGAGAACGAAAACAACGAAAGGAAGACCGTGGACCATTCCTCCTCTCCATCTCAAAGCTACGACTCCTCCCTCCCTCGTATTGAGCACGAGGTGGAGAACGCGTCTAGCAACCGACCACCGCAAACTCACCCGGACCAACCACGGAACCATGACCACCTGAACCGAACCGAGCATCTGCACGAGCACGGAAACCAAACCGCTGTCTATCCAGACCTGCACCGGTCTGACCGATGGACTGCACGGTCTGACCGGTGGTGCTCGGCCAGCAGCACCACCTGCCACCTTTCAATCTCCCCAAGCCGGAACCATCCTCACAATCACCTTGGCCACAGGCATGCATACGAGGCTCGTGCACACCATCTAAAGGGCGGTACTGTCCTTGTTAGCCCACTCCTTAGCCATTCTCTCCTCACGCTTCCTCTTGAAGCAAAACTCACCATTGTGACCATCTCTCCCACAATAGTCATAATGAAAGCGTATGGGCTTAGGCTTAGGCTTGGGATGGGGCTGCTCACTTGGTTTCTCCCCACTCGGCTTCTCACCCTTCTTCTCTCCATCCTCACTCTCCTTGGAGCTCACAAACTTCACCGGTTTTTGGAAATCATTTGTTGGGCGAGGAAATATGGGAGGATCTGGGGTTGTGTCAAGTTTGTTTCTCAGTGGGTTAGGCTTAGGAGCATAGGCATTTTTGTGGAAGGTTTTTGGTGGAGCTGGGATATCACCAATCTTCTCTCCTCCCTCACCACTACACTCTCCAACCTTCTCCGAACCAAGCGCTTGCCCATCATAGCGCTTGTATGCCTCTATCATCATCCTAAGCTGTGGTTCATGTCCCGATAACCAACCCATCATTTTTGTCAACTCATCATTCTCAACCTGCAAGCGATCCACATAATGTGCAAGTTCCAGATTTTTCAAAGCATGCACTTCACAAGTAGAGCAAAAAGTGGGAACAGGTTCTTTCAACTTAGCCTCAAGCGAAATAGTATAAGCATGCATCTCATCAATCTTTCCATGCAAAACAGGGCAAGAAGTGCAAGCACCTAGCAAAGGTGTCTAGACTTAAGCTCACCACTTCAACCCTAAGCACATCTAGTTCATCACAAGTAGAGACATGTTTATCCTTAAGAGCGAAGATCAGCTAGGTACGAGCAATCACAACAATCAATCTCATCGAAACCACGGTGAAGCCTTAAGCGAATCAATCTCAAGCTTAGCATCAAGGTTCTGGGTTTCTAGCTCAGCTACTCGGTTCCTAGCATCTTCTAGTGAGGCCCTAAGCTCTTTCCTCATCTTCTTTGCCTCTCTAAGCATGTCATCACGATTATCAAGCAACTTGCCAAGACGCTCGTTCTCCTCACGCAAGAAGTGAAGCTCGTCACGTACCTCATCCTCGGAGTCGGAGTCCGAGTCGCTCTGGTGACTCTTCTTGCTGCCGGAGCTACGAGCCATGCCGCAGAAGCCATCTCTTGCGTAGCAGCTCAACCCGCTCAAGTTCTTGGATGACTTCTTGTTCTTGCACTGATCACCTTCATCTTCACTACTACTCGAGCTCGAGGAAGAGTAGGCGGAGCTGGAGTCGACGTCGCTCGCTCCGACCATCGCTCGGGCCTTACTGCCATAGCCGTCCTTCTTCCTCGACCGTCGCTCGTCCTTGTGCTTGTTCTTGTGCTTGTGATCGCGCCTCGATCTGTACTTGGCATCCTTGCTCGACCGGTGCTTGTAGCCGTCCTTGTAGCCGTCCTTGTTCTCCGTCTTCTCCGGACGATCGGCGACAAGTGTCACGGCTTGCCAGACCGAAAGCACGTCCGTCTTTGTTCTCCTCGTGTTCAACCGGTTCTCGTGCAGCCTCTCGAACCGCCTGGTCAGCAACGCCAGCTCGTCCTCTCCAAGCACGTCGAACTCCTCGTCTGGCAAAGACATCAAAGAAGAGAGTACATCACGGAGGATGCGTTAGCGTTAGACTTAGCCACTTTGCCACCGACGAGAGGAAGACTATGGGAGTCAGTCGGGCTCTCAAGACGGGCTGTCAAACCACGATCAACCTCAGCAGACTTAAGCTTAGAGAACAGCTCGTTCACCGTCAGAGTGGTGTACTTCTCGGACTCAAGAATGGCCTCGACCTTTCCATCCCACACGGTACGATCCAGCGTGTGTAAGAGCTTCACAGCCCTATCATGGTCATCGTACGGAGGACGTCGACATTGGCCCTCATGTTGTTCACAACCACCGTGAACCCTGGAACAAGGCATCAATAGACTCACCGGGAGATGAGTGAAGTTCTTGTACTCTCTCCTAGGTCGATACAACCGGTGCTTGAACCTCAAAGATTCCCGGCAAAGATGAGCATTCTTGACTCCAACCAAATCCTACAAGCTAAGTCCTCTGTCTGAACCCGATCGAATTCGGATTGACACAGAGCACGAAACAAGTAGTCGACCACCTTGTTGTTGGCGTCGAACATGTCCCTCGATCCCGGAGCAAGGAAGTTCATCGCATGAACATAAGCTGTGTTCACCGTGACATCCCAAAGGATCGACCTCACTGCGGAGGAACGCCCATCCTCCTCGCCACATCGGTAGTTTTGCCATCGAAGTGCGGAGGACCCGAACCCGTTCTGTACGCCATCCTTGGATCTTAGGCGGTTAGAATCAAGATCCATAACCGACTCTGATACCACTTGAAGGACCGGAACTGGCGACCAGAGAGGGGGGAGTGAATGGGAGCCGATAAAAATTCTTCTCGAAGGAGATGGACACTCCAACAACATGAACAAGGCTTCCAAAGCACGTCTCCGACTCCACTTCCCAAGTTGGCCAAGACCACGCCGCCACTAGAGTGCTACTGGTCCTAGGAACCAACAACCACCTATACCTACTGAGAGAATGCGTGAACTAGCAACGGTCGACGCAGCAAGGCCGTCGAGACCGTGAGCGACCGGTCGACCGGGGCCTTGCTAAAGTACCCCAACAGATCCGGAGAACTTCCACAGAAGGCTCCTACACCGGTCAGGCCGGTGTAGCTCGCGTCAGACCGGTCTAAGCAAGGAAGCCCCAAAATCACAAACCTGACCTTCTGAGCTCCAAAACGAACCAAACTCGAAACAGCAGCAACACAAGACAACAGGGAACTCACCAAGATGTTCACCCGAGGCAAAACCCACAGAGCCTCTGCACCGGTCAGGCCGGTGAGCAGCACCGGTCAGACCGGTCAGGCTGGGACGCTCGGGATGAACAACACCCGCGGGTCAACTCCCCCAAATCCAACTCCCAATTTCCCGAATCGCTCCACGGATTTGCGCAAGACTTTGGGGATAGTAGGAACTCCTCATGGGCACTTCGTAGCCACGATTTGGTCCACCAAAACTCACTAAACCGAGAGGAATCGAAGAAATCTCACCAAGAATGCCTCTAACCCTAGAGCCAAGAAAACCCCAAAATCGAGCACCTTTGCTCACGGATTTGGGAGGGGAATCACAGGGAAAAGAACCACGAAGGGTTCAAGCATACATCCCCCACCAAATCCCAAAGAGAAAGGCCTCGAATCCACCACAAGAAAATCACCAAGAAAGGGCTCGAAAATCACCAAAAGGAGAAACGGAAAGACACATCCAAGCCTTGAGGAACCACGCAATCATCTATACATACAAAGAGGTTCATACAAGGTCTAGCTTGCCGAATCATCCTTCCCTCTCACAAGATCTCACCATGAAGCTCTCAAGCTAGTCCTAGAAATTCCAAAGGAAAAGGAAGAGGAAAATAGCAAAACAAAATGAGCTAGGGTTCCAAGAGATGGCTGCCATCCTCTCACCACTTGGGTTATATGGAGGCTAGCCGAAAGACTAAAATACCCTAAGGCCTAATACTAGGATACACACCTCGAGGGGCACTTTGGGAATCTTTGTCTTCGCACCATCGGACGGATGCCCGGCGACCACAAACTTGCTTACCCTCGACGCAAGCCTTGCGATCGTGACGCTGCGTGTCCTCCGCTTGAAGTCTCGGACTGCGCGTCATCCGGTCGACCGGTGCTCCTCACCGATCGGTCGGTACCACCGTCGAGACTGTCGGACCCACCGGTCGACCGGTCCGATCTTCCGCACCTCCGTCTTGGTCTTGGTCTTGGCTTTGTGGATCAACCAAGGAACCCAATGGTTTTACGGTGAACCACCGGAAACCCGAACTGGTGTAGCCTCCGCCAATCACCACTCATGACTCGGCTCCCACGTAGTCCCGGCTCGACCTTGGTTTTAAGGCTCAACCAAGAAACCGTCCATGACTTCATCTTGCCGTTCTTGCAACCATGCGGCCCGCACTTGACTCTGCTGGCCACCGGGTCACTCAAACCAAGCCTACTTGTCTTCTCCACACCTGGAGGCCTCACCAAGAACGACCTTCGAGCTTGTTCTTCACCGCACCAACACCGGTCAAGCCGCAACTCGCACCTGCAATACTTAGCCAAGAATCAGTCCACACCACGTTGTCAATCACTCATCACACCAGGAAGCGACGTACCACCGGTCCTCGAACTACACAGGCTCTCAAAATCTCATTGAACTTTCTCTCCTGATTCTACGCACATAACTGCTTGAACAATTTTGTTAGTGCTTTGTTCTTGAACTGACTATGAAGTTTGCTCCATGCCTAATGCACCACCGCTATGAACATGCATTGTGCTGACGTCTTCGCTACCTTCTTTGATATCATTCATTGCCTGCAAAATACCTTTGTGCCTATCGTGTATGACATAGCTACATCCCCACCACCATGCAATCTCTCCAAAACCAATACCAACTATCACCATTCTCTCCTCACAAAGAGAATAGCCAATGGCAATCGATTGTCACCATCACTTGAAGATTGTGCCCTTGTATTTAAAGGAACGTGCCATCTATGCACCATGGGTAATGTTGAATGCCTCAATAGTGGGACCCAATGCTAAGAATGACCGCTACAGAACTTGCTGGCCTTGATACAAGATTATAAGTTTTGATATTTAAGAGAGCGATTTATTGTGTTTTCAGAAGCAAATTGTAATAAGATGCTTTATATGTACCCCACCATCTAATATCTTCGCTTGCCCTATATGCCTTGCCATAACTTATCTGTTTAATTTCTCCTCAATTGCCAAGATAATGGACTTGGGCTCAAGGCGGTGTTCTCTAACCGAGAGTACATTTGACTAGCGCAAAGAGAGATCGATGGCTTGCATCTAATCTTTTAAGTGTGATCCACGATCTGACCTCCCATTACTCCTTCCACTTGCCCTTGTAAGCATACAATCAAAAAGGACAGTTGGGGTTGAGACAACGTACATCATATATGTGGAGAACTCTTCACCTTAAACTCTTTCCAAAGTCAAAGTGGCCCACCACCGATCCTTGAGATCAACTACATTTGAATAAATGGCGTGAAACCTCATTCTCTTTGTACTCGCACATTCTCACCAGATTGAGTGAGTTGTGAGAATTGTAGCTCTACCACTTCAAAGCGGTTCATCTCATCCGAGGAGTCCTCTTCCCTCGCCAATCTCATCATCCTATTTCATCGCTTATTACTTCTTCATTTTCTTCCCCTCGTCAATCTCACCACCACTTCAAAGGTGTGCCATCGTTTCCTCCGCATCTCCTCCTTCTCTGAGCACCATCTTTTCTCGCATGTGCGACTATCTCCTGCCCTTTCACCATGATCAAGACCATAATCTTCCCTGGGACTTGACTACTAGACCCGATTGTGAACAACTTGACAAGCAAACCACAGGCACAATTTGGTAGACATCGATATAACTCCTCCAATGTGCGGGTTTTGAAGTGGCATAAGCTCAAGACCATCACTTGATTAGTGCCATTCGTGTCATGTTGCAGATCTCCGAGAATTCCTTGTACAACCAATTGGTTATGGCTCCAAGTTCTCTCTGCTCCGCTAATATCTTTCTCAAATTAAATTCTCCCAAGTCAACTATGTTCACCATATCTAATTTGCTCGTTCAAATACAATTTGACACTGCTTTTCGACATTTCGACGAAAACAATAGTCTCATTAACAAATAAGTGTGGTGACTAACAAATGTTACATGCAATCTAAACTAAACGTAATTTTATTATGTCATCTAATACTATAAATCTATGTAAATCTATACTAATTACATCCCCAATCTCTATTTAATCTACACTAACTAGATCTTTAATCTACACTAACTAGATCTTTAATCTACACTGACTAGATCCTCAAGCCTCAGGATAATTTGAGGAATATGCAAACTCTATGCTGAATTCATCTCCTTATTATGCTCAAGCGTGGAAAGCGAGCACCAAACAAGGGCATCATCAAATTGATCAAACGCAAGATCGATGAAAATTAAATATGGCACATGATCCTTAATGAGGCATGGCATACCGATGGCGTGCACGAGTAACCAAAGTATCACCTTATCAACTAGTGTATGGTCATGATGCGGTATTGCCTTGGGAGTTAAAAAAGATCCTAAGGACGCCTTCTAATCAATTATTCATGATTATTCATGATGAAACAAGAAGAAGACCTGGGTGATCGCTAAGAGCTTTAGAAAGTATGGATAAAAATAAAAGGAGAATAGCCAAATGGTATGACAAAGAAGGTCAAAGTTAAAGAATTTGCCCAAGGAGATCTGGTTTGAAACTCATATTACCAATGGGCCCGAGATCCAAAATGAAGTGGTCACCAACGTGAAGGTCCATATCGCGTACCCATACCAATGCGATATCTTGGAAACTTTGGAAGGAGAAAAATTTTGCTAGAGCATTAATAAAAATATTTGAAGAAATATTACCCAAAGATGGTTGACGCCAGATATCATGTCGAGCAAGACGATTGAGATTTCGAGCTATAGCCGATTCTAAATGTAATCGCTTGAAAAAAAATATGAAATAGCCAATGGCCATTGATACATTCGGTTTCAAATCATCCGAAATAAAATCGCCTCAACAAAAAGTATAATGTATTCTCTTATCTATGATTAGATGGTGGTATTACAACTCGATCCAAGATTACATTGAAGTGATAAATTGGAAAATTCGTGATAGTTGATTATGCATCACCGAACAAACAATGATTCTAGATCATGTGAGGGACACAAAGAAAGAGAAAATAAAAGGAAGCGAAGTTTGAAAGATGAATCAGATTTGCACTTCTCCATCAAACCCGATAACAAGACATAGGGTTGTTCTTCTTCATAAACACATAGGAACAACATCCACTCTCCTCCATCGATGCACCCAAGACGATCACAAGGGTTCTTCTGTGGACCTCTGCTCACAAAAGGAGACTAGAGAGAAGCATGTCCTAGGTTATATCACGAATTCTAGCCATCGAATGGGAAGGAAGAAAACCAAGATGAAGCAAAGCTCTTAATCTATATTTTGAGCCATGGGCTAGGTGAGATGTGTTTCGAAGATGAGGACGACTATTTATCGCAGTACCGTGGAAGAGATAAGGATGAAGTTGAGAAGGAAACCAAATGCTAGATCCTAAAAGAGGAAACTAGTGAATGGTACTTTTCCAAAGGTTAATCGATTGGGTACATTTCAAAAAGGAGCTGACTTCACGCACAAGTCATGAGATCTTCTTAATAACATCCACAAAGGTGAATTGGATCTTCCCTGAAAGGCAAGGGAAACCAATATATCCATCGGAAAATCTAAGAACCTAGAGAACTTGTGAAGGAACTGGACAAAAGGGAGTTTTATAGGAAAGAAAGATAGAGAAAGATGAGTATCATGGCAAGTTCCAAGAAGTGTCGTGATCTTTACATTGAAGGAACGGACACTATCAATAGAAGTAATGGAGACTTATTGCATTGGCCAAGCGAGTTAAAGAAATTTGGCTATCTTCAATCAAGGAAGTGGATTGAAAAATTTGAGTAAAGGATATTTACTCCGAAACTAGGGGGCATGGTTGACATGCTTGGAAAACAAGTCAAAAAGGATAAGAAGGAGTAGTGGCGGAGAATAAGACAATCGTGATTGAATAAAGAAAGTGGTTAACAGAGCCGCCGACAAAGGCAACCGACGATCCATCTGGACGAGCGGTCAACTTGATCCGATGGTAGCCAAGAATCAGCAGAGGAAGAAGGTAATAATTGAGACAAGACGCTGGCAAGACACGTGAGGGAATCATACAACAAGTCGAGTTAGTTTGACTCACAAGTCTTTTTCTATTTTTAGTAGTGTTCGTTTCTTTACATGGGTAAACAATGCTATCTAGGAGTCAAGTTGTCCTCGGACATAAATAGCGACTGCATTCAAAACCAACACAATATCAAACACCGCCTCGCAAACCTTTACAATTTACGATCTACTACAAGATCTACTTTGTGACTTTGCCAAGTCCTTTCCTCAACGTGTCCTTCAAGTCGTACATCGATCGATCTAAGCAGAGTACCGTTTCAGAATAACCCTAGGCTTTAACACTACGTGAAAACCTCAAATAGGTCACACAACATTTGTAACGACCCTTAACACGTTACATGCACCCACATCCGTAACGGTTGTTGTTTGGCCTGCCCATAAGCAGCAGTCGACCGGGTTGGCCTCCACAACGCTACCAATGTGGACTTCGTAACGGGCTTCTTAAACGTCATGAATTCTTTAACAGACGTTAAATCGAGTTCATTACAAAAACCTATCGTAACGGGCTTGTAAAGTCCACATCGATCAATGCCGGTAACGTTTAAGTCCATCGATCGCTGCCAGACGGTAACGGCTTTAGTGTCCATTAGATGACCATTTGACACCTATAGACCGAGCTCAATAATTAAGTCTAATAGCACTCTTCACGCCGGAAGTGAGCGGCGGAACAACAAAGGAGACGGAGGTTTGTTAACTGTCTCCTTTGTGAAGAAAGGAGATGAGTTTGTGAATCCGCCTCCTTTGAGTCCGTCTTCATCGTGTCACCGATCTCTCATTGCTTCCATTTCGACATACTGCACAATCAACACATATATCTTTTGAGACAAAATAGACATCATAAGAGAGATAACTTGTCCACATAGATGAAGATAACTTGTCCACGTGAATAAAGAATAATTATTACAAGCTTAACTTAACTTGTCCATCGTGCTAGGACTTAACTTGTCCATCACATTAATTATTTACTATGGTCGTGCTATCGACCATACACATCAACAAAAGCATGCCCCTTGAACATCCACAAAAGTATGGCTATCTGACCCTGCACATCAACAAGCTTGAACTTCCTCATGCCCCATCAAGATTGGCTCTTTTGCCTCTTCGAAGCAACCAAGGATTGAAGCCCTTCGAGCATCTTCAATGGGCTCAAGATTTTGTTCAAGAGTATACTTGTACCTCCTTATGTGCTTAGCCTTTTGATGAGGATGTTCACTTGTGATTTTTTCAAACTCGTGTTTCACATAATCCCGCATTAAGGTTTAGAAGTAACTCAAGCTCTCGTGACTCATAGAGTTTTGCCCAAACAGGTTAAACATGGTATAAGAATAACATAGTTAATTCGAACTAATTTGCCTCGTAACTTGGAGCAGATATAGGAAAGAATCATCATAGGAAAATTATATAAGAACTTGAAAATTATCCTAGGCTTCATAGGTGACAAGTAAAAGCGTAACTTAGTTCGAACTGATTTGCCTCGTAACTTGGTATAAGATCATGACAAGCATGGAAGACATCATCATAGGCACTAACTTTATCAAGCTCAAGCTCAAGCTCCATCTATAGAACAAGTAAAAAGGTAGTGAGATTCAGAAACTTGCCTCGCGTCGCGTGGTCATGCTGAGTCGAGATGAGGTCCTCTACACCTTCGCCGACCCCTCTTCGCCGCTGCTGACACTTGTGCTCGCAGTGGAGGCGCCCACGCCCCCTCGCCGCACGCCCTCGCTGGCCCTCGTGAACCGAGAGGATCCCCGAGGACCCTCGTCTTGGCCCCTAGATTCACTCCACCGCTGGCCCCTCTCCGGCCATCGTCGTCTCCTCTTGCCGCCATCTCGCCAAGACGCTGATCCAGTTGGCACACCGCCCGGTTCTTCTCGATCCCGTGCGCGGGTCGCCCGCCATTCCTCACGGCGCCATCGTCATCTCGCCTCCACGCCTCCTATCACCCTAGTGAGAAATGAGGAAAGCGTGCGCTTTTTAAGGAAAGTGCGCTTATCCATTCGGAAGAAGAAGGGAGAGCGGAGACTAATGGGCCGGGCGGTGAATATTCATTTTGCAAAATGGATAGTCACCGACGCGTTAGCAAACCCGCCGCTTTGTTGGTCGGCGGCAACGTTACCTTCTTTATACTAGGTCTGACACGACGCTGGGGCCCGACACTTTTTTTGAAATGACACTTGCTTCCTCAAAAATTAGGGCCCATAGAGCAGCACCTAAAAATTAATAAAAATACGAACAATTCATAGTTTTTTGTAAGAATCGAACAACTCATAGTTGGGCATTTGGTATTTTGAATAAAATATGAACAACACATCGCCTCCTTGTGACCACATGTCTCTTTGTGGCCAAGAGCTGTCCTGAGCATACACGGGTTCCGAGGCGTGTGACCGGCCGCCTGACGATTCACCGTCTTGTCAATATAACTCCCCAACCGTCCAAGAACTTCACAACCGCGGCACCAAGAAAACCCCAGCACCACCGTCTCCGGTCACCAAGTGAATCCAAGAGCTTCTTCTTCCTCAAGCGTGCGCATGGCATCGTCAAGCGAGCCATCCAGGAAGCGGGGGAGGGAGGAGGAGGATGACGACGAAAGCCGCCACCGTCGGCTCGTCAAGGAGGGGACGGCGCTGGCGCCCGAGGAGCCCGAGGAGGTGCCGCCGCCCGCCAACGAGCAGGAGGTGCCGCCGCCCGTCCAGCCGAGCAGGAGGTGCCGCCGCCCACGACGAGCAGGAGGCGCGCAGTGCAGCCGTGGCGGTCGTTTCTGCTCGTCCACTAAATGCTGACGAAGCCACTTGGTCAATGAACTTGTTCCGCGATGCTTTCGTGAGGCTTCGACGGGTGGCCGTTCGTCTCAGGGTCCCAGTACCCAATGATCCGCTGCATAGAATCGTGAAGGATTACGCCTTCAAGATCAATATCTTGGCTGGGGACCTTGAGAGAGGAGTGCTCGCCCCCATGGCGACGGCGGCGATGATGGCGACCTCGGCGGCTCGGCTCCGACTCAGGACTCGAGCGGTGGGGCTCCTCCGGCGGTGACTACCTCTGCTTAATTAATTTGTTCCTCTATTAATGTGTTCCTCTTTTGTGTTTGTTGAACTTGTGATGAACTAGTAGATCCTCTGTTAATATGTTCCTCCTGTGTGTATGTTGAACTTGTGATGAACTAGTAGATCTAAGAGACGCGGTTAGATAAATCCATGTCTCCTATAACGCATTGCAATGTCTATGGCAGCAGCTTACAATGAATTACAATGTGTATGCCAGAAGTTTGTTACTCTGTTTGTGTCATTATATGGCAGCAGTTTACAATGAATTGCAATGTGTATACGAGTTATGCCGTAAGTTTGTTAATTACTACATTTGTGTTAATCCATCGTCTCCTTTGCCTCGTGCTGCAATGAAATGTCAGCACAGATGAATTGATGAATTTTGTGATGTGTGACACATTAAGATTTGTGACCCAATTGTCATTCCATCCATTCTTCATTCATACATTTAAGTTTGTCATCTGTGATAAAATTTTCATTCTTCATCCACACAGATGAAGCAAAAGCACCACTTTTAACATCAGAATTACTTCTTTGCAGCATACATCCCCAGTAAACATCCGAATACTACACAAAAAACAGCCACAATAATCAAGTTCATCTTCCAGATCACATTGTCCATCTTCTCCTCCAAATTGCTTTCTTCCTCTCGCTTGTCCGATTGCTTGCCTCGCTCGCCGCTCCCAATTTGACATTCCACCGAATCAACTACTTCATCGACCGTGCGTTTGCCTGATTCGGACGGTCGAAAACAATGACACCAAGATCCTTCAAGATTCGAGATATTCCTTGTGGAAACGATAAAATCCACAATTTCTCGGTGTACTGCAGAATCAAAAGCACATAAGAACCCTAACTCAAATTTGGGAGACACAATGACTACTCACCGAGTTCCTTGCACACTTGAAATAAAGAGCGTGGTTTTCACCTTCCTTCTGCGTCGCCCTCCACCACCCGAGCCATACCACGGTCGCAAGGGACTAGTGGAAAGCCGCTAGCTCACCGATCGATCCAAGCCGATGGAGTGATTGCGGCTGCTCCGGCAACCTTGAACCACTGCTCCCTCGCCCGTGCACCTCAGGGAATCGGCGTGGTGCGACATGTGCGAAGGATGGCGGGGAAGGGCGGACGGGGGCGGCGGTGGAGTGGATATTCATTCTCGGGGAAGAAGAACAGGGCGGGCCGGGCGTATGGATATTCATTGACGAGGCATTTCGGACAATGGAGCACTTGTTGGCGGCGAGGGTTAGTGTACCCGCGTCAGGGGCGGATGCATATTCATTCGGCCACGACATTTCGATAATGGAGCACTTGTTGGCGATGAGGGTTAGTGTACCGGCATCAGGCGGATGCATATTCATTCGGTCAGGGGCATTTCGGACAATGGAGCACTTGTTGGCGACGCGGGTTAGTCTACCCACATCGCGTTTGTCGGTCGGCGAAGCGGTTATCTTTTTATATAGGCTTCGACAGCACACTATTTTTTCGAATTGAAACTTGCTTCCCTCAAATATTAGAGCCCATAAATAGCACCAAAAAAATTCGTACAAAATACGAACAATTCACAGTTGGTAATTTAGTATTTGAATAAAATATCAACAACCACACTTGTTTAACAAATTTCTTAAAATTAGATTTTTTATCTCTTGTTTACGATATAATAATTACAATAACATCTTAGTGTGTTCTAAAAATTCTACAAATTGACTTGGCAACATAATTTAGGTCCCTAAGCTTGTCTACAAAAATTCAAATGGTTTGAAATGGAAGATTATACTTGTGTACAAATGTCTACATCTCTCACATAGTTTCTTAGAATGTTACTTCAACATTGAAGTTTTCCACACTTTAAAACATGTTCGAACTCATATGCATTTGAAATTTTAACATAATTATGTTCACCATAAGATTAATGCAAAGTTTCATTAGTAATGGTTGTGTAAAACAAATATTATTTCTATGTTGTACTTATAAGGAACAAGATAAGGCGTATAAACAACATCCAAGAAATGGAATTACATACGAAAAAATGTCATAAATGAATAGATGTTGATTTTAGAAAAATTCAGAAATAAATATCATCAAATTTGGATTACGGATGACAGAGAAATACGTGATACAAAATTTGATTACAGATTAAAAGGGGAAAAGTAAATTGTTCTTCATTCGAATAGACCTGGCCCGCCCCTTCATTGGCGACGGGTGGTTGTTAATCATCGTATCATTTGCGCATCCGAACCTTTTTAATAAATGCTCCGCCTTCCGCCTTCTATCCCCTTCTCCGGCTTCCGCCTTCCTCGTCTCCGTCACAGCCTCGTCTCCGTCGCAGGGATGGCCCGCGACTCTAGGGGGAGGTTCAGCAAGGAGGAGGCCCTGCGGCCACGTCCCCGTCCGTCTTCCTCGGTCTGTCGCCCGCCCCAAGAGAGTGAGGTTTCGCGACCGAAGAGGCCGTCAGCCACGCCGCCCGTGCGTCTTCCTCGGCGCTCCATGGAAGAGGCCGGTTCTTCGTCGGCCCGGGGAGGAAGCCGTACACGCCGCCAAGTTGGCGGACTCGGTGATGCCCACCATGGAGAGGCGGGGTTTTTTTTGGGGAAGAAGCGGTCCACGCGCATTGAGGTGAGCGCGAACTCCTCTGGCGACAACCCGGGCAGAAGAGTGGTGGTAGACCTCATCTCCTCCGGTGACGACTCCGGCAAGAACTCCGGCGACGACTCGACGCGACTCGCAACAACTCCGTGACGATTACGAAGACCATGAGGCAAGTTTCGAAACCATCACGCACGCGATTTGTCCTTGTACCTTCATCTTCACCGATCAATTGTTCTAATGCATCAATTTCCATTTGTTGTAGGAAGTTGCTGCACATGACATTGATAGGATTTGGACTGAAATCAACAAGCTCAAGGAATCAGCTAAAGAGAAGTAGGCAAGTTTTGAAACCGATTAGAGCTAAACTTTCTTGTAAGATGTTACAACTGTTATGAAGCTTGCATCAATATAATTTTCCTTTGTTTAGGAAGCGTCTTTGTTACTCGGGATGACATTGACTACATCTAGAAAGGAATCGACAAGGATGATGGCAGCTTAAAGCCACACAAAGAGGCGGAGATTGAACTTCTAAAGAAGAATGCCGAAATGGCGGAAAGAGTTGCAAAACTAGAGACAAGGATAGCTGAACTTGAGGCAAGCACAAAGAAGCCATCTAGCTAACTAGTTCTGTTGTAGCTAAAATCTAGTTTGGTGACGCGCCCAGCTAATGCAGTCTAATTTTGGTGATGTGCCCTGCTGATGCATGTCAGATGTGAATATGTTTGTTATGAGTTAGTTTGCTTGGTGATGTGAACATGTGATGCATGTCATATGTGAACATGTGATGTGATGCTATATCAACAGTCACTCTTGTTTGCTTGGTGATGTGTTAGAGCCCATAAATAGCACCTAAAAATTGGTAAAAAATATGAAAAATTCATAGTTGGTAATTTAGTATATGAATAAAATATCAACAGCCACACTTGTTTAACCAAATTTCTTAAAATTAGATTTTTATCTCATGTTTATGATATAATAGCAGAGTAGTACTTGACTACATTACTCGTTTTAAGGCCCACACAAGCCCACTCGCGCTAGGTTAGTAGGGAAGGACGCCTCCCTCACGCAGTCTCCTCCCACTCTCCCCTCGCGCCGCCCGCTTTCTCCCCCCGCCGTCCCCTCACCTCCCCCACACGCGACACACGCTACACCCCTTCGAGGCCGCCACACCACGCTTCGGCGCGATGTGCACCACACCTCGGCGGTGAGATCCGGAGGAGAAGGACCCAGCGGCGGCAGCGGCGACAACGATGACTAGAGGAGGGATCCAGGCGGCGGCGGCGGCGACTAGGAGGAGGAGGAGGATCCAGCCACAAGGTCGGCACGAGGGCGAGGACATGGCGGTGGCGGCGGCGACGAGTAGAGATCCCTCCGCTGCGGTGACAAGGTCGTTGCGAATCTGGGATTTGAGTTTATGGTATGCCGCTCTAAAAATGTCTTATACAATTCGGTAAATGCATTCTACCAACTCGGTAATAATTGTAAAATTAACAACAATTCAGTAATAACTGTAAAATTAACAATGTAATTTGGTATATTTGCTCGAGTTTATGCAATTAGGCCAAGCAAGCGTATGCAACACACATGCGTTCAGATAATCAAGTATACAACATATGCGTATGTATGCTTTTCTTTTATATAAATGCGTATAAATATACTTGTACTTGTGGGAATTGCAGGGTATGCCGTGGCTCCTTTATATAAGTACATGTGGACATACTTAGCTGTTGATGGTATACATACTTAGCATTTCCCTTTAGATTGACTCTTATATTTGGTTTTGCTCTTGTTCCTATGTACATGTGCATATTCTCTCCAAGTTGAATAAGTACCTCATCGAATGAGGCAGCTTGCATCTTCCTCTTTAAAATGGTAAGGTCGCATTGCCCGAACTAATTTTTTTGGTTCTTGAATTTTGCATTTATGTTAATGGTTTACCAAGAACCAATGATATTACAAGGCTAAAGTAGTTCTTGTAATTCCCTTGACTATTAATTCACGGGATAAATCGGCGAGGACTATAGACCGGGCCACAAGATGAAGAAGAGAGTTATGGCAGCTAGTGCACAACAAGACCAGTGGGTGGGGCTCAGCGAGGCAGAGCGCCAAGGACATCCACAAAGTGGCCAAGTGATACAATGATAGTCAGAGGTCAACATAGGGGGATGCGGTACCATTGACTCAAAAGCGCCGGTTCAGGGCGCTTGCGGGGCTCGTTGCTAGATAAAAGATACCTTTGCACTTGCCAGAATTCAAAGAATTAAGCAATGATGAAAAGTGGGACTTGTTTGATAAGCATGTGCGAAACACTTGAAGTTCCGGAAGGCGCGAAACCGCGGGCATTCAAGCTTTTACGGAAGACGGCAACAAGGCATGGAGACAATTCAGATTTCAGCTTAGGCGAGATTTTATCGAGAAAAGGACTTGAGCCATTTACAAGGCACCCGTTTATCATCCCGGAACAATGGATGGAGTTCATGAAACAGGAGGAAACCGAGCAAGCCTCATCTGTTAGTGTCAAGTTCAAAGAACTCCGAACACAAGCGAGCACAACATGGGTCCAAATGGTTATCGTGAAACTAGAACAATGGGAGGAAGAGGATAGACAATTAGCTATAGCCGGTATCCCCAACCCATATGACGCCTACCGACGATCGCTCCAAGAATTGGCTGAGCAAGGAGTAAGCTAGTGATTAAAGACCATGTTGCCGTGATAGTGTTCAACAACAAAGAGGCAGAAAAATTGGTTGCAGACATCAAGGAGAAGATTGCATGTGCGTAATCTTCGTGAATGGCAGGCGAGAGGAGTATGATGTGCTAAGTCGGTGCTTGGGCCGCCTGAACAACCGTGTCGCGTGCATGGTGTCTCCAGCTACCAGGGCTGGAAGTATGCATGGCCTCAGCACGCTTCCATGTACAGGAAGAGGAAGAGGATGAAGATCGACGCATCAGTTGATACGGAAAAGATAAAGGAACAAATCAAGCAAGAACGGTGGTGAGATGCGTGCATGAGAACATGCAGATGCAGAGGTGGTGTTGTCACCGATGGTGTTGTCACCTGTCCAATCGCAAGCCCTTCACCCGCCACATCAAGAGCAACAGTGCGTCCGCAGATAATGTAGGTTTGATCGATGGCACTGCAGAGTTGGCGACGGAGGTCCGCTGTGATGATCGTACACATGAAGACCTTATAGGCATGTTGGATCGAACCCACACACGTGGCCTATGGATCACGTGGAGGGTCTTCAATGTGAGGCTGCAATTGGTCTTGTTCATCTAGAGTAGACTACGCTACAAATAGTCCCGATTCATGAAGACTGTGTTGTGGTTGAAGTGCTCACGTATATACTATCTTTGCGGATGAACTAGTGGAATACCCTCCTAATGACGAGGTGATGAAACTGACAAGTCAAGGACGAGGTTACAGTGGAGAAGGTGTCGAATTGACATCAAGGGAGCACCAACATGTAAATGTCGCTCACAGGCCTGGTAGAGATTCCTTGTAGTTCACAGTAGTACCGGATGTGTTCCTTCCTCACATGGTTCCCCATCCTCCTCCTCCTCCTCAATCCCCACATCCACAAGACGCGTTCCATTCGGACCTCCTCCTCGTCTGAAAAACTTGCATCCCCACCTCCTCGTCATCCCGAAAACAGAGAAAAACTTGCATCCCCACATCCGCAAGATACACCAAATATTCCATCCCCACCTACTACTAGTCCTGAAAAAATAGAAAAACTTGCATCCCCACATCCACAAGAGACACCAAATATTCCATCCCCACCACCACCACCTCCTCCTCCTCCTCCTCCTCCTCCTTCTCCTCCTCATGAAACAACAAAACCTACACCCCCAAATGAAAGTGCTCAAAATAATCATGCCAAAGCAAGTACATCTAGGCCTAATACCTCTGTAATAGCTCTTGGTGAGACACCACTGTTACCAGTCAACCAGAGTGATGTGTTGGGTGGTCGATAAATCTGTCGGCGACATTTCAAGAAAGTCAGAGGTACATCCGGGCCCAATACCTAGTAATAGCTCTGGTGAGACACCACTAGGCAAGAAAACCCTTGAGAAACCTTCAGCCATTTCAAATCAGCAAGGAAAGAAACTTGCCGAAAATAAAATCTCTACACCACGTACAACAGGCAAGAAATCCCTTGAGAAACCTTCAGCCATTTCAAAGCTGCAAGAAGAGAAACTTGCCAAAAATAAAAGCTCTACACCACCTATAGCAGGCAAGCAAGCCCTTAAGAAACCTTCTTCAGCCATCTCAAAGCAGCAGGAAAAGGAAATTGCTGTAAATAAAACCTCTATGATGCCTACTAGAAAGCGATCTGAGAGAAACACCGAGAAGCATCCTTGGGCTATGACTAACCCAAAGCGATCTGAGAGAAACACCAAGAAGAATCCTTGGTCTATGAGTAACCCAAAGCGATCTGACAGAAACACCCAGAAGAATCCTTGGGCTATGGTTAACCCAATTACAAATTCGGAAAGAGCCTTCTCGGTGATGATGATCTCAAAAAGGCTGCTCCTTGTACCAGAAATCTCCACACATTCTACATGCAACGTGGTAAGTCAGATGATGAATCTTCGATTATGGTTGCACTTCGGCCCGGGACCAATGCATGGCCTAAGAGAGGAGATGAATCGTCAAACGGACTCCTGCAGATACCTGTGCAACTCAGTGATTTGTATGATCTCTTCAACTTGGATGCTTTGGATCTGACACTTCTCTGCTGCTTCATCCTGTAAGTTGCTTGAAAATTTAATCTGCTTCTCACTAATCAGTCTCTATCAAAATGTGCTTTTTGCCTCACATCATCTTTACCTTGTATTTTGCCTCCTTACACTTTGTTTTTTCTTACTAATAGGAATATGGCTGTAGAAGTTGAGAAGACGCAGCTTGCTTGCCTTCCTTGATCCCGAATGCCTTTGCTCGACAACATTGACCGACGGATGACACTATTGCTTTCTCTGTGTCCCTATATGTGCGTGCCTTGGACAATATGCTAAAAGAAACTCATCCTTACCGCTTATCTCGATGCGAACCCTTTGGATTGCGGTGGCGATCGTTCAAGCGTGAAGGTCTACTATCTTGATTCATTGAAGAGACTTAAGACTGATACTACCCCTTTCGAACAAATCATTAATGAGTAAGTTATTTCTTTCTTAAACTGCGGATGTTCCTCAACAAACTATCGCAGTATATTAATTAATAGTACCCTAACCATTGTTGCATGTTTCGTTGTAGGGGTTGGGAACGTTATCGTGGCAAAAGAAGTTGCGCCTTAGCACCTTGGAACATGTCAAAGATGTTAAAGGTACATACCACTTATTTCCTTCCTGTGGAAAGCTAGTACTAAAGCTTGAGTTTATTTCTTCTCGATCACCACTATTTTTCTTTGTACATTTATTGCGGTGCCACCAACAACCTTCGAATCCAAACTCTGCGGCTTCTATTGTGCCTATCACATGCTTAAATTAAAAGATAGAGGCCCGGATATGGAGGTACTTTCTTGGGATCTTCATTTGTAAAACCTGCAACTGAGCACAATTCTTGCTTATTAGCACTGCACATATTTGGTAACCACCTATATATGTGGTGATGGTGACATTGTTATATCCAGAGATTAGGGCTAGATGAGCATCTCTCCACAAATCCATCTGGTCTATGTTCGTGAAAGAATTGCCACATTCCTCATGGAGCAATTGATCACGGTCGGAGGAAAATTTCATCTTGATGAACTGTGGGCTAATATTATACATGGTGACTAGGAAATTTTGCATTCCTCCTTGTCCCATGAATTTTGTGATATTGTTGTCAAGCTAGTTAACTATGGCTGTGATATTGTTGCCAAGCCAGTGATGCTTCTTTAATTGTGAGATGATGATGCTGAATTTTGTCATATGATGCATGTGAATTATGTGGATTTTGTGAATTTGGATCTTTGGATCTAATTTTGTGAATTTAGTCATATCTGGCTGGTTCGGGATGCACCTGATGGTCGCCAAATCTGGTTGGTTCGAGGATGCACGGCAGCGCAGCGGATTCTTGTAGGGGTGGCCTACGATATCAGGCGTTAATTTAAAGCTCGTTACAAACATCGATCGATGAGTAACGAGCTTCATTGAACGCCGTTACAAACATGCCAACAATGTAACGGGCAACGCGTAAAGCACGTTAGATCTTGACCGGTGGGCCCCAAAACTTGGCCCGTTCGTCAAGACAGAAGAGACGCAAGTTCACAGCGCGTCTCCGATGTTGATTTCATAATGCAGTGCTCTATTTTCGTGCCCATTACCAAAGTTCCCTGTGGGCCCAGAGAAACAGCCATTTCACGTGACCGGTGAGTAGTTGTGGTACTGGTTGTTGTTTGATGCCCATTACGAATCCTAGATGTCTTTGAGGACGCTGTGAAATAGACGCGTCTCATTTCGTCTAGATAGAGGAGACGCAGGTACACAGCACGCGTCTCTGATGTTGAGCTACTGTAACGGGCTCTGTTTTAGTGCCCATTACCAAAGTTCCCTGTGGGCCCAGAGAAACAGCCATTTCACGTGACCGGTGGCTAGTTGTGGTAACGGTCGTTGTTTGATGCCTGTTACGAATATGTGTTATTAGTAACGGGCATACCTTTCTTGGCTCATTTGTAACACTAAAGGCCATCTATGCCCGTTACCAAAGTGAGTTTTTCACGTACCAATTCTTTATTCAATGGCGCATCACTGAGGTTTCGTCTAGTTCTTTATTCACCCTTTATCGATATTAGCTAGATCTGCAAGTTTTCGTACCAATTCTTGTAGTTTTAGCTTTTATCACCAATTTATCCAGCTCAATCTAGATCTCGTCGGCTTCCACTATCACACCGATCCGCACTGCTCGAGCTACCGACGCCACAATCGCGATCCTTGATTCTTTGATACATACTTACACTTCGACTGCTTTTGAGCCTGCCGATCCTGTTTTTGTATACATACTATTGAAGACCCATCGGTTCTCTAGCCGATCCCTTAATATTTTCCATTATCAATCAACAGTCGATTGGGGCACGCCCTGGGGCCGGAGTCACGTGTGCTACGCGCGGAGGTGACGTCCTATTTTTGCGTCAACAGGATGCTCGGAATACAGGCCTACACTGCTCAGGAATCTTGTCACAAGTATAGGGTAGAATATGAAGGCTTTTCACGGGTAGGCATGCAAAATATTTGGAGGTTCACGAGTGTGCTTTGGTCCGTAAGAACGAAGAAGGAAGATCCTTATATCCGCATAAGTTAAAAAGATGTGTAGGCATTATAGTGGGAGGAGCCGCTGTTCCGCTTTATAATCTGCGACTGGAAATGCACCCAACTTCACTGGAGCATGGGCCACTTCTAGGTATCCGTCTCCCGCCTATATTGTACGCCACCGGAATCCGACCCAATCTCACTGACAATATGGGGCAGTGCTTGCACAGCCCCCCTTGTCAGTGGCCCCGAAGCAAGTGCAGGTTACCAAATTTTCGTTTCGTGGTCAGGAAGTCGAAAGCGGGATTTTCAAATTCTGTATTCCCTCGTCTCCCACAAATAATAAATACTCTACTCTATTGGTACCGCGTTAGTATTACGAATTTATATGCGTCATTAAACTTGTGACACCGCAAAATAAGGTCTCGTCATTCATCGCGGTTTGTGACGCTCGATTAATGACGGAGGGTTTTCGTAACAACAGCGTCATAAATCACGGTTTATGACGAGAAACACCCTTTTTTGCGTCACTCTTCAGCACATTCTTTGTAGTGAGAGAAAACTAATAATGAGAGGTGGGAACGAGGGTAGGATAGATAAATACCTCTTCCACAATCAGTTAGCTAGTGGACCACCCCTAATTAAATTTAGCTATGTGATCTTCAGCTAAAAGGGCAATACACTAAATTTATATTACATGAAACCGGTCAACAAAATAAGCGTGTTTCATGTATAATGTGGTTTGCAAAATAATGTTGCCATACAATCACTTACACTTTCTACTTTCAAATTTCACCTTAAATTTTTGTTTAGAAATTCTCACACAACAACGCGCGAGCTATCATCTAGTTATTGTATATTCCATGTGACCAGAATTGATTGGCCACTAAATATAAATTACCTTCATTAAACTTTCATCCTTTCACACTTAATAATCGGTCCACGCATCTCAGTCAACTTTACCATGGCCAAGAATATTGCTCGATAGATTATAACCATTGCACACATTATTGCAAGATCTACCCACTTAGAGTATCCCATCTCCACTTGTAAATAGTTCTTTAGTATGTTATCACCTCCCGGGATAACTCCATTACTGTTTGGCTGGTCTTCAAATGCTAATCCAAGTAATTCATTCTTGTATAATCCCAGAATTCCGTACTTGTAGTAAGAGATGAAGTACACCGGTACTTCCACAAATTTTGGGAGGTCATTAGGAGCCTGAAGAAACCACCACCAAGCATCAATAGCGCCTGTATTCCAGCCCCAATGACCACACCAAGGAGAAAATCGGGCACAATTGCTGCAACAATCATCATCAGGCCCTCCACTAGCATTGTGCATGCCCATAATACTGCCACAAAGTAGATGAAGTTGTCTATTCCTTGTCGGAGACCAGTCATGTAATATAGTATTGCTCCTGGTATTATGCAGTTGAGTCCTAAGAATGGAGCTGATGAGAGTGTGTTGGAGATCACAAATGCAGTGGCACCATAACGTCCATTCAACCTTTCCTTCCGGAATACCTGAATTGCCAAAGGAAAAGGTTCTTTATTAGAGAAATGCATTTTCTTGTGGATAACTGAAGAGTTTTATTAGGTTAACACCTTCATGTCCTCTGCAAAAGATGGGAACCCTCCAAGTGAAGCGATTGTCAATATTGTTATTATACACATGATCAATGATATTCTGGCCTGAAATATGTACAGTAATGTGAGAGTTAATGATTTTGCTCTCTGTTTCTGTGGGTTTCGCTACATAATATGTATGTACAACTTACTTGGATGGATCCAAGACTAGTGTCGCTAATATTGTAGAAAACTGTACCAATGCAGAAGCAGACAAAAGAGAGAATTGCAAATCGCAACCAGTAGTAGCCTATGTCTCGATGCATGTTCACGCTCGATCTTTTGGTAAGCACAATCAATTTGGTAAAGAAACCAGCTTGCCTTTCCTTAATTGATGGCAGAACCTGCAAAGAGTACATAGCAAAAATAAAACTCTTTATGTGTGTTTAGCCAAAAAGGCACCTCATTTGTGGAATAAACTAATTGAAGGATATACATCATTCTCTATCCCCGTTGCCTTCATGCTGGTTACAAAATTATTTAGAGATCCGAAGGAATTAACAAGAGTTTCAATTGCTTCAGCTGCACTTGGAGATTCCATGCCGGATAATTCCTGTTTGATCACATCACGTTAATACTACGTAAAAAATAAATATTCCCCATAATTCCAGTTTCGTTCAAGTGAAGCAGCTCTAAATCTGTAGAAGAAAAATACATAAATATCTATAATTATCAAGTTACTTTCATTAGATACATTATGTAATATGTACTGGCCGCCTGTTTATTTGATATTGTAGATTCTAATATTTTTTAATATAAATCTGGTCAAAGTTAGGAAATATTGACTTAGGACAAAGTTAAAAAAAACTTATTATTTTAAAATTTATACTCTTCCGCCTGAAATTATTGGTTCTTTTCACTTTTCTAGGTACTTAGCTTTTAATGTGTGCGCGCGTGCTAAGTAAACATATATAAAAACTATTTATTTCACAAAGGTAAAACAACCTATAGTTTGAAAATCAAAGGAACAGATAATCATTTTGTAATGGGGTTCAAGAAGACGTACCCCATCAAAACTCTTTGTTTATAATTCGTAGGTAGTGATCAGAAGGATTCCTCCTCAAGGGACATGGAAAGCCATTGCTGTTGAAGAACTGACAACGAATAGAGACAAGGAAGCCATGAGCACTGAAGAGATTCGTATATGCTATTTCGGTTTTTCTTATCCATAGTTTTGCTATGCATCTAGAAACAATATATATCTTAATGTATAGTAAACTCTATGAATCTAAAACAAGTCAAAACAATTTATAATGCAGGACAAAGGGAGTAGTATTGGTTGCCACTTTGTGCATTCTAAACTAAATACTCCTTCGTCTTACAAGACATCCAAGAATTCAAAATTTATCCTAGGGCCATTTAGATAATTACTTCTATAATTAACAATATAAGAGTGGATGATTGGTGGATTATTAATAAAAATTAATTTCTCACCATCTTGCTAAAATGTTCTAAAACCTCCAGAATACCTTTATCTCAGGATGGAGGGAGTATGTTGCGTGGCTGTGGCCTGCTACCCAATTTAAGCACAACTCCCTCCGTCCTGAAACATATATTTATGATAGAATGTGCGGATGTCCGCAAATTGCAGGATATAGGCGCACAAGAGAACTCCTTTAAATTTCAAAAACAGGAAGTTGTAGAATGATATTTTGTGTCACATTATATAGAGAATAGAGTATTAAATGAGTGGTTAAAAGATAGTACTACCCACAGCAAAAAAAAAAAAAAAAAGACAGCACTAACCTCAGCTGCCTCAGGAATCGGTCCAAAATACACCATCCTCCCATTCGCTAGCAGGCAGAGACCATTGAAGAGGTCGAACACCTCGGCGCTCGGCTGGTGAACGGCGGCGACAACCGTTATTCCCGTGGTCCGAGTGAGCCTCGCGATGTGCAGCATGACATGGTACGCGGCGGCGCTGTCCAGCCCGCTGGTGGGCTCGTCCAGGAAGAGCAGGCCCGGCGGCGACGCAAGCAGCTCCATGCAGATGCTCACCCGCTTCCGCTCACCGCCGCTGATGCCCTTGCATATCCGGCCGCCGATCCGCGAGCCGGCCACCGCGGCCAGCCCCATCTCCCGCATGATGCGTTCGGCGCGCGCAAGCTTCTTGGCCGTCGGCATGGATCCCGGCAGCTGGAGCTGCGCGGTGTAGTGGATGGCTTCTCTCTGTTGGAGTTCCGGCGAACTCCTTCACCGGCGAGCTCTGCAAATCACACACGCACACACACGAATGCCAGGAACACAATGGACACACGGTGGTTTTTGCTGCGAACTGAACTTGGCAGCCTTTTCTGAATATATTCGAGTCACCTAAATACAAGCTAACTGAAGAAAAGCTAACTGACTCTCCTACAAGCGCGGCAAGCCGATCATTGGATCGTGCCATCCCACAACCCCACGGACGTGACGCGCTATACTCCTGAAGACGCGCTCCACACGATCTAGTCGTGCGCTGAGCTCCCTAGGACTCGCTCTGCCTGACTTGCTGGCAAGCTTATTCAGTAAACAAGCAAAGAACAGACACAGGTTTACACATAACATTCACCTCCTAAACCTGAGTCTGGGTCTTGATGTTGACGATCCCAATGCGGTCACGCAGCTCCTGGAAGAGTACCTGACCGAGTGATTTCGTCATGATGTCCGCGAGCTGATCCTTGGTGGAGATCTGCTCAAGGACGATCTTCCCGCCCTCCACGCATTCTCTGATGTAGTGATATTTCACCTCAATATGTTTGCTTCTGTCGTGATGGACGGGATTCTTGCTAAGATCGATGGCAGACTTGTTGTCTACCCTGATTACCGGCACCTTCGACTCTGAACTCCCAATGTCCTTCAGTAGCCGAGCAAGCCAAACACCCTGACACGCCCCACTTGCTGCTGCTACATACTCAGCCTCACATGATGAAAGAGCCACAATCTTCTGCTTGCTTGAGGCCCATGTGATGGGGCTGTCTCCAAGACAAAATAACACACCAGTTGTGCTTTTTCTGTCATCAACATCGCCGGCATAGTCACTGTCAGTGAAACCAATCAGCCGGCCTCCACTACTTGGGTTCTGTCTTCTCCTGTAACACAAACCATGATCCAAAGTACCTGCAATGTACCTCAAGATGTGTTTCACAGCAACCCAGTGATCTTCATGTGGCTGTTCCAGAAATCTGCTCACCAACCCAACAGCAAAAGCTAGATCTGGTCGAGTGTTTACCAAATACCTCAGACCCCCAACCAAACTTCTGTAATCAGTGGCATTCACCAAAGGTGTGTCACTTCTCTTACTCAATTTCAGTCTTGGTTCTAATGGTGCTGAACAAGGATTGCACCCATGCAGACCACCCCTTTCAACTAGCTTTGCTGCATATGCTGACTGCCCAATTGTGATCCCTTCTACTGTTTGCTTCACTTCAAGCCCAAGGTAGTAGGATAACACACCCAGATCACTCATCTTGAACAGCTTCATCATTTCATTCTTGAACTGACTGATCCCAGAATGTCTTGTAATGACCAAATCATCTACATACACACCAACAATCAGTCTGTTCTTACCAATGCCTCTGGTGTAAACACCATGCTCTGCTGTACTTCTCTTGAAACCCAGTGAAAACAGGCTTCTATCCAGCTTATCATTCCAGGCTCTTGGAGCCTGTCTGAGCCCATACAATGCTTTTCTAAGCTTCAGTACCTTATGCTCAGCTCCCTGCACAACAAATCCTGCTGGCTGTGACACATAAACTTCCTCAGCCAGATCTCCATTCAGAAACGCACTTCTAACATCCATGTGATGCACCTCCCATCCTTCTTGAGCTGCCACTGCCAGAAGCACTCTGACAGATTCTAATCTTGCAACTGGAGCAAAGACTTCCTGAAAATCAACTCCTGGACGTTGCACATATCCCTTTGCAACTAATCGGGCCTTGTACTTCACAATCTTGCCATTTTCATCACGCTTCACCTTGAAGACCCACTTCAAGCCGATTGGTTTATACCCAACAGGAAGATCAACCAGTTCCCAGGTGTTATTCTCTCTGATTGATTTCATCTCCTCGCACGCCTTCCGCCAAAGATTTTCGTGTTGCTCGCTTCCGAATGTGGCTGGCTCCTCCGCACTAGTGAACATCAATTGCCCCTTCCATGTTACACCCATCGCGGCGAGCTTGGAAGCGGACCGCTCGCTCGTCGTCGTCGTGGTCCGCATCCACCGGTCGGCGTCGTACGGCGGCGCGTTGCAAACTCAATGCGGGTGTCCGCCACGGGCGATCTTGGCGGCGCTGCGGCGGTGTCACGGGTGTCGTGGGTGCTGGCGGCGTCATGGGCGCGTCGTCGACGCCTAGTGTCGTGGTAGGAGTGGCCGGGATCCCTCCGGCCGGTTCGTTGTAGTCGACCACGTACTGCGTGACGAAGAACTCCGCCTCGCCGCTGCCACCGCCTCGGCCTCGGCGCCCACTCCCGTGTCCGCTTCATCGAACACAACATCGCGCGCGACATGAACGCGCCGCGCCGCCGGGTCATACACCCTGTACGCCTTGGTGCCCTGCTCATAGCCGAGCAGCACCATCTTCTTGCTCCGATCCTCGAGCTTCTTCAGGTGAGGCTTCACAGTCTTCACATGCACGACGCACCCGAAGGTGCGCAGATGCTCCACCGACGGCTTGACGCCATGCCAGGCTTCATATGGCGTACGCCCGGTGAGGCTCTTCGTGGGCGCCCGGTTCAGAAGGTACACCGCCGTCACGACGGCTTCTCCCCAGAACTCAGCCGGCACCTCTCTTCCCTTGAGCAGACTCCTCGCCATCGCCACCACCGTCTGGTTCCTCCGCTCCACCACACCATTCTGTTGCGGTGAGTATGGAGCAGAGAAATGTCGCCGTAGTCCCTTGCCTGCGCACCATTCACCAAACTCCACAGAGGTGAATTCCCCACCATTATCGGTGCAGCACTGCCGAGCACGCAGCGTCCGCCTCGCTTGCACAAGTGCTTGCCAGTCCTTGATTGCCTGCGCAGCTTCATCTTTGGAACTCAGTAGCCTCACCCACATGTATCTTGAGTGATCGTCGACGAGCAGCAGAAAGTGACGGCGCCCTCCTGGCGTCGCCGGCGTGATGGGCCCGCAGAGGTCACCATGGACCAGGTCCAGCAACCCTGCGCTCGCATTTTGCCGCCGAACGAGTTCCTCTTCGCCGCCACCACGCAGCGTCGCCGCTGCTCGGCGTCTCGATGTCGGGCAGTCCTCGCACCATTCCTGCCTTGGCAAGCTTCCGCAGCGCGTCGAAGTGGAGATGCCCATACCTTTCATGCCAGCGCCACGCCTCGTCACTGCGCCGGGCGACGAGGCAGACAGGCTTGGCGAGCTTCAGCCGGAGGGTGTACAGGCGCGCCGCGGAGCGCGTCACCTTGACGATGAGGCGCTTCTTCTCGTCCCAGATCCGCAGCACGCCGGCGTCGATGTGCACCGGGCAGCCTCCCTCGTCGAGCTGCCCAAGGCTCACGATGTTGGCCGTGAGCCGCGGGATGAAGTAGATGTCGTCGAGGCGCTGGTGCTCCCCCGTCCTCGCCTCGAAGAGGATCGATCCACGGCCCTCGATGGCGACCACAGATCCATCCCCAAATCTCACCATCCTGCGAACGCCGGTGTTCAGCTCGGTGAAGGTCTCGTGCACCCCCGTCATGTGGTTGGTGGCTCCGGTATCTTGATACCGGAGCCCCGCATCGCGCGCCCCGCCGCCGTCCGAGCTGGGCGAAGACCTTCGCTTCCACGAGATCCACCACGCCGCAGTGCGGCGCGGCAGTGGCGTTGACCGCCGCCGATGCGAAGAAGAGGGCAGGCCCCTCGTCCTCCTCTGCCTGGGCCACATGGGCCTCGGCCTTCTTGGGCTTCGACGGACACTCTCGGGCCCAATGGCGGTTTCGACACCGGCGACCGGTTCAAGCCAGCTTTTTCCCGCCGCCATACTCGCCCGGCATGCCCGCCTCGTCGTGGCTTTCCCCGGCGAACGCCGGACTTGACACCGGAGCCACCGGCGTCGGAGAATCGACGCTTCTCCTCCTTGGCCTGCGCATCCCACTGCTCGCGCGTCAGGTACACCTTACCATCAGCACGGGGCGGCGGCGCGTCGTCTTCATGCTCTGCTTCTGCCGGCAGCCGGGCCCGGGTAGCATCCTCGTGAGCTTGGAGAGGTCCGCCGACACCTGAATCGCGATGGCCACCTGCCGGAGCGACTTGGGCACGGTGCGGAGCAGCTTCTCCACGACCCTCCGCGGCGGGATCACCTCCCCCACGGTCTCGAGCTCGGCGACGATGTTCTGCAGACGCAGCGTGTAGTCGTCGACGCACTCGCCGGAGTTGAAGCGGATGTTCTCGAATTCCCGGAGGAGCCGCTGCGCTCCGCCTTCTTACACTGATCGAACCAATCCGGCGCTCCTTCACAGCTTCCCACGCCTCCAGCGCAGTCGCCTTTGATGCGAGCGACGCCACCATCTCCGTGGGCACGGCGCTCGTGATGGCATCGAGCGCTAGGCGGTCCTCCTTCAGCGAGACGCCGCCCGGCTCGATCGCCTCCCACCACTCTCGGGCCTGCAGCTTGATCTTCATCAGCAACGCCCATGTGGTGTAGTTCGTCTTCGTAAGCATTGGCCAGTTCGGCGCGCCGGCGGTGATCTCCCGGACGACGCGCACGGTCTCACCGCTCCCGCCGGCGCCGTCACCACTTCCGGGTTTCTTCGGCGACCCGGGAGGGGTCTTGACCTTCTTGTCGTTCCCGTCACCCGCCATGGACGGCGCTCCCGCTCTCCTGCTCGGGATCGCGCGCCTTTTCAACGCCGGTTGTCGAGGTGGGCTGACGGAGCCGTCGTAGTGCATGCACTGGCGCTCAGGACCCTGACCTCGCTCTGATGCCAATTGTTGGAGTTCCGGCGAACTCCTTCACCGGCGAGCTCTGCAAATCACACACGCACACACACGAATGCCAGGAACACAATGGACACACGGTGGTTTTTGCTGCGAACTGAACTTGGCAGCCTTTTCTGAATATATTTGAGTCACCTAAATACAAGCTAACTGAAGAAAAGCTAACTGACTCTCCTACAAGCGCGGCAAGCCGATCATTGGATCGTGCCATCCCACAACCCCACGGACGTGACGCGCTATACTCCTGAAGACGCGCTCCACACGATCTAGTCGTGCGTTGAGCTCCCTAGGACTCGCTCTGCCTGACTTGCTGGCAAGCTTATTCAGTAAACAAGCAAAGAACAGACACAGGTTTACACATAACATACCGTCAGCGTGGTCATCAGCGTGTTCTCTTGGGTTACATAGGCCTGCAATAGCATCGATGCTTTAATGATCCGTACCTTATTAGCATTCAGACATCAGACACGAATTGAAGGTCTTACCGAGGTGCCGTAGGAAAGCCTCTCCCGTCGGCCGTTAACCAAGATATCTCCTGTTCCATTCATGTCTACCCCGAGTCGACCTGCAATTATATTCAAGAGTGAATAGGTTGATCACCTCACGTGCTCTAAGTTTAATTTCTTTATCCAAGAAACATGAATTTTTGTGGCCTAAATCCTGAGTGCCGTATTTCTGAATGAACGAATGTCAATTCTGACGAACTGCGTAAATCCATTAGGAACAAAATAAAAGCACTATATTAATAAGAATGTGGCTAATAATGTTACCAGATAGAGTATCAAGAAGAGTGCTCTTGCCGCTGCCGGAGGCTCCCATCAGGGCCAGCACTTGGCCGGGACGCGCGCAGCCGTTGATCCTGTCGAGAATCCGCTTGTGCTTCCCCTTCTCGTCGACAGCCGTCACTGAAACATCGTGCCACGTGAGGAAAACCCCGCGCCCGGTTCCATGCTTACCGATGCCGCCCACGCCGTTGAGCGGCGTCGTCGGGCTCGGGGTCGGCGTCCAACGTGAACGCGGCAGCATCGGCGACGCTGCCGTAGTTACCTTCTTCTCTCAGCGGCGGGTACCAGGGCAGGACTAGATCTAAGATACACAGCTTGTTGACTAGTTTGTGCTGCCTCGTGATGCTTCGAAGAATAAAGTATAGAGAATTCAAAGTGCTGAACGCAAGCATTGACTTGTTGTGCCGCCCGATGCTCTGCTTCGAAGCGCAAAACTAGCTACATATATAGAATTCATTGCGCCCAACCATTTATCCATAATTATATCATTTACATGTAATTATTAAAACATTTTTTTTGACGGTCAGGGGGGAGGGGGGATATCCACACCTGAATTTCATTGCCAATGGTCTAGCAAGGACCAACGTTACACTTTAGGTGATCAGAGCATGGGGTTTACAACGGAGGATGAGGACTGCTAGGCTATTTACATAGATAAAAACAGCTGACACCATGCATCAGTGACGAGGCGGTCGGCGACCTTCAAGCGTTGTCCCCGGAGGCGAGCTTCAGCTCGGCAGCATTCCCAGAAACGGTGGGAGGAAGGCGCTGCCTGAGAGAACACCACATCATTCCGATGTTTCCACAACATCCAGCAGATCAGCAGCACGAAGCAGTGGTAGTGCAGGAGGGGAACTGCCGCCGGCCTGCTGATCTCCCACAGGGAACGGACAGAACAGCCGATAGTGTCTACCCCCAAGGAGGCCCAGGCGTGCGCGGTGAAGGGGCAGTGGAGAACGACATGGTCGGAGTCTTCCGGTTGACCGCAGATTTCGCAGGCGTCGTCGTCCACGATGTTCTTCTTCAGCAGGTTGCTTCGGCATTGGATACGCTCCTGGACAAGGAGCCAAGCAAAGAACTGAACACGCAGCGGGGCCCTGTTCCCCCAAACGAACTTGTAGAAGGTGCACGGAGCAGGGCCTGTCGCGGTCATGTGCGCGGTGTAAACAGGCCCAGTGCTCAGGGACGCGCCACCGCCGGCTAGGACGCAGCGGCGCGCATTGCCGCCATCCCGGAGGTGGATTTGGGTAAGTAGAGCGTTCACCTCGACGAGTTCAGCAGCCGCCGCTCGCGTGAGCCTGGGGACGAGGTGGAGCTTGATGCCGTCGTCGCAGACCCGGCGCACCGACACCTCCGTGTTCACGCCGTGCGAATAGAGGAGGGGGAAGCGGTCGCACAGCTTGCCTGCAGCCAGCCAGCGGTCCATCCAGAAGTTCGTGGCCCGACCGTCCAGCACCTCACTGGCCATGATGGCGCGATAGACCGGCAGTAGGCTCTGGAGGTCCTGCCAATGCGAGCAGTCGATGTCTCCTCGAAGCGCCACCACGTTCACGCATTCCCGGACCCAACACGCCCAGGACGAGTCACCAGGGTGGTGGAGCCGATGGAGGAGTTTGAGCAGTAGGCAGTGGTTTTGCGTTGCGAGGTCGCGGATGCCCAGGCCCCCTTGCTCCTTCCTTTGACAGGCGCGTTCCCAGGCGACAAGGCACTGGGCGCCGCCGGCCTTCTCCTCCCCAGTCCAGAGGAAGCAGCGGCGCCGACGGTCCAGTGCATCGAGCACACCGGGAGCTTGAGGATGGACATCGCATACGTCAGTTGACTGTCCATGACGCTGTTGATCAGCACCGCATGCCCCATCCCATTCAGGAGGGAGGCACGCCACCCGCTGAGGTATTTGTCTGACTTGGAGATCAGCGGCGCGAAGGCGGAGAGCCAGAGTTTATCCCCGGACAGCAGCAGCCCCAAGTATGTCTGGGGGAAGCCGCCAAGCTGGCATCCCAAGATGTTCTGGAGGTCGGCGACCAGGGCCGGGGGCGTATGCATAGGCACCATAGTGCTTTTTCCGTAGATGATGTAGAGGCCCGTCGCCGCCGAGAACTTGTCGAGCACCTCGCGAAGGGCTTGCACACTGGCGCGGTCCGCTGTGAGCAGGAGCAGCGTGTCGTCGGCGTATTGAAGAACTGGGCAGGGGAGCACGGGCGCGGCAGGGTGTTTGATCCGCCTGTCCTGCTTGATCATTTGCTGGAGCACGTCCGCCACCAGCAGGAACAGATACAGGGACAACGGGTCGCCCTGGCGGAGCCCCCGTTTTGTAGGAGAACCATGGCCCCGGCGGGCCGTTGACAAGGACCGCAACTTTGGATGTTGCCAGCATCTGACAAACCCACAAACCCAGTGGCACCATAGCGGGGGGAACCCGCGTGCCGCCATGACCTCCGCAAGGCAGTCCCAATCGACCGAGTCGAAGGCCTTGGCAAAATCGAGCTTGAGCACCAGGGTTGGCAGGGCTCGCTTGTTGTAGCATTGCACGAGCACGACGGCGTAGACGAAGTTCTCCGAAATAGATCGCCCTTTGATGAACCCCGTCTGATCAGGGTCAATGAGGCGGGGGATTTCTTGCTGCGCGTGAGTCGTCATCATCTTCACCACAATCTTGAGGGAGAAATTTTGTAGGCAGATTGGTCTGAACTCCCCCAGCGTCACGGCGGCGGTGTGCTTTGGGATCAGGACCACGTAGGAGTGGTTGAGTCGCTCCAACTCCGCCGTGCCATTGTGGAACGTGCGGGCTAGGGCCATGACCGCCGGCGCCACGGTGCTCCAAGAGGCCGAGTAGAAGCTGGGGCCGAACCCGTTGGGGCCGGGCGAGCTGTTCCGGTTCATGCTCCGGACAGCAGCGCCGCTTCTTGCTCTGTGAAAGGCACCACGAGCGGGTCGGCACGCGCGGTAGGGGCGTCGGAGTAGAGCGTCGTGTAGTCGACCGAGAGTGGTGCTGTCGCAGACGCCACGCCCAGCAGCCCTCGGAGATGCGCCGTCAGTGCGCGTGTCTTGTCCTGGTGCAAGGAGACCAGCGCCCCCCCGACGTGCAGCACGCGGATGTTGTTGCGCCAGAGACGACAGCTCGCCTGGGCGTGGAAGAACTGCGTGTTGGTGTCACCCTCGCGGATGGCGTGGGTCTTGCCACGCTGTTTCCAGTATGCCGCCCTCTCCCGCAGCAAGAGCGCCAGGCGTTCCTGGCAAGCGTGGCGCAGCATAGATTCACCTGCAGATAGGGGACGTTCTTCCTCGAACACATCAAGCAGGTAGATAACAAACTTGCAATTGGAATGCAGGGTGGGTGGAGCACGCTTACGCCTCGCCCATACCTTCGACGCACAGCAGACTGCCTTCAGGGAGCCGACAAGGGGCCCGGCCGCGTCGCGTGCAGTGGCACCATGCCAGACCGGCAGGACCGCAGGGAGGAAATCCTGGTGTTTGAGCCAGGCGTTTTCAAAGCGGAAGAGGTTGGATTTTGGGATGGCCGTGGAAACGAGGAGGTGAAGGGGGTGTGATCAGAGGTTGGCTTGGGGAGGGAGGTGAGTGAGGAGTTAGGGAAGGTCATGCTCATGGAGGTGTTGAACAAAACCCGGTCGAGCCTGGCGAGCGTAGGCGAGCTGCGGTGGTTGGACCAGGTAAACAAGCGATCGAGGAGAGGAAGATCGATGAGAGCGAGTTTATCAATGGTGTCGTTGAAGGCATCGCAGAGGTGGAGGTTAGCGTTCCCATTGCTATTCTCATCTCCTCCTCGCGTGAGATTGAAGTCTCTGGCGAGAACCCAGTTCCCCGAGACGAGGCCGGCGACCTCCTCGAGATCCTCGAGGAAGGGCACGGAATCGCGGTGATCGGAGGGGGCATAAACGATCGTGACTGTGAAGGTGTAGTCTGACGCGGTTGAGGAGAAGACCGTGGTCAATGTGTGCCTGCGGGTTGTAAAGGAGACGAGCGACAGCGCTCCGGCGTCGCAGGCGGTGACGATGCCGCCGCGGGAGCTGTCGGCGTCAACGCAAAGGAAGTCAGCGAGATTGACGGGGAGGAACGAGCGAGCTTTGGCCGAGTCTATACTCGTTAACTTAGATTCCTACAAGCAGACGACGTGGGGGCAGGCAGAGACGAGAGTGTCTCGCACCGTCGAGCATTTGTGATCGTCCCCTAACCCGCGAACGTTCCAAGAGACGAGAGAGTAAGAAACGGTGCCTGAATTCATTGGGATGGCATAAGCGCCAGGCTGCAGCCCTGGGGATGAACCACAGAGGCGGATCACAAGTATTACAGACGCACACACGGGCTAAGTTAAAGTTCCAGAGAGGACAATAACAAAGGTACGAAACGAACTCGATACAACAACATAAAGCGTGGAGGACGGCAGAGGATCGGGGGATCATGCCGGTAGGGAGCGCGCTACTGCTAGTGGAGTTAGTCAAAGCAGTCCGCGCGCGATCCACCAAGAGTTCAAGCATCGGCCCTTGCCCTCGCCTGGTCAAGCATGTCGCTCATGGCCTTCCCAATGGCCAACACACGATCCAGGGCTTTCGCAGCTGAGTCCCCCAGTCCCACAGCATCAGACAGCTTCATCAGATCCACAGCAGCAATGGCCTTCCTAGATTCCTTCATCAGTTTCTTCTTGGCGACCAGAGCTTGCACCGGTTTGGAGCAAAGCAGGAGGCTGTTCTGCAGAGCTTTCAGCTGAGTTGCCTTAGCAGGCCACTGTCTTCGCCGCAATCCTCGCGCTGTTTCGAGTCCCCAGTGGCACATCGGCGGGGCGCGGGAGAGCAGGGGCCGCGCGGGCGCGGCGCCGAGCCATCGCCAGGAGCCGAGGCGCTGTCGGAGCTGACCACAGACGCCAGGGATGAAGGCGGCGCCGGCGGCAGAGTGGCAACGCCCGACACAGGCGGCGGGCGCCAGGTGAGGAGCAGCACGGGGGCCGCGATGTAGGTGGAACGAGCGGGGAGCGTAGCAGCAGGGAGCCAGATCATGACGGGCAGGGGGAACGCGTTGATGAAGCCATGGCAGAGGATAGCAGCGCCAAGGAAAGCGGCAGGGTGGATGGGGGGCGGCGGCTGTTGCGGCGGGTTTTGCGGCGGCACTACGGGCCCAAAGTGCGACGACAGGTGCCCGGGGCCGTGGTCCGGGCCGTGACCAGGCGGCGGGGGTTGGATGTGGCCCGTAGAAGGAGATCCAATCCCCCGCGGCGTCGATCTGCTGCTCCCTGGGCCAGATAGCCAGGGCCTCCAGGCGCAGAACCAGCCCACGCCCGCTCGGGGGGTGCACGCTGACGCGGGAGGGCACACGGGGATGCTGCAACTCAACGACGAAACGCATGCAGGAACGATCAAAGCCAGGGATGCAGAAAGGATCGATTTCTTTGACCTTGCCGATGACTTCGAAGATGCTGTCAACCTTGTCTTCATCCCAGTGCTCCTCCGGGTAGTTCCAGCACGCCACATGGGCGAGCCACTGTGGCTCGCGGAGGAAACGGTCAGGCGTGTCCTCCACCCGCAGCAGCTTGATGACCGCGCCCCTGATGTGGATGGGCTGGACGTGCATGGCGAGTTCCCTTGCTGCTGGCATCCCAAAGTGGAGCACCGCCACCCCATGGTGGGACGGCAGCACTTGGAACCGCAGATCTTGGGCCGCCATGTTGAAAGCCATATGGATCAGCGGCGTTGGGTTGGAAGCAGCGATGGGTGGTTCGATCTCGATGAAGGCGAAGCGAGCCGCGCGCTCCCAGTTGCCCTCATCGACCCACACCTCAACGTACTCCGGGCCGGCGGAGATGTCGTCGCTCTCCACAGACACTTCGTCATCGGCCTCCGTGTCGTCGGGCGCCAGCGAGTCGCTGCCCCCGTCGGACGGGGCATCGTTGCGGCACACCCTCCGCCGGGAGGCGGGGAGCACGACGGCGGGGATCTGCGCGGGCGGGCTCCCAGAGATCAGGGGACGGCTCGGCGAGCCCACCATCCGGATGTTACGGCGTGTGGAACGCCGCACCCGCGCCCGTGGTGGGGAGGGGACGCGCCCACCAGCCGTTTGCCGGTGTCGACCGGCTCACGGAACAGATCACCGAGGAAATACGGTCCCTCATCCACCGGCGCAAGTGAGGGAGCATGCGGCGGGACCTGCGGAGGGGCGAATAGCTGGTGGATCCACCCATTGAGAAACCGCAGTTCTTTGTTTGGGTGGAGTACTGCAAAAGGCAAGAAAACGTTAGCAAACCAAAAAAAGATGATGAACCAATTTCATGGAGATTGCTTACCCATGCGTATGGGCAGTGCCAAAAGTGACGACCGGAGTTGTTCCATCCCTCGTAGACTTGCATCACGCAAAACTCACTGTGTGAACACCTAGGCCACAACACCATTTGCTTGGGTGTGTAGCTTCTAACTTTACACATCGATCTGAAGTCACTCTTGCCTTTCAGTGGGAAATTGGCTTCGAAATCCGGAGATTGCTGATGCCAGAACTCAGGACCGAAACCATGTTCATCCCCACTCGAGGAAGCCATTATTGAATGTTGTGAGAAGAAGGCAATGGAGTGAATGGTGGTACATATAGGCAGAAGAAGAAGACTGGCTCGATGGTGGGCCGTTCGATCCGTGTGAAGGGAAACAAAGAAGTGACATGGAGAAAACATACCCTACTACTAGAGCACTGTCGCTTTGTGGGCCAGTCGATCCGTGGGAGGGGAACGCGGTAGTGACTCAGAGGAAACACATCCGACTCTGTATATGGCAGTCACTATAACAAAACACACATAACAGAGAAAAACACACGCTAATGCAATTCGATTAAAGTTCTTAAGGATACAAACCGACCCTAGGTGACGATGTCATTAAATCCAGAATCATTTGATACAGTCTGACTAATACTCTAGGTCTACTAAGTACAACGGGGGTATTTCCCTTCCTGATGGCATCCGGCCCCGCTTCCTTGGCCCGACGATCCCTCTCCCTCTTCCTCTCTCTATCTGCTTCACGGGCCTGGGCCGCTTCACATTCTCGCATCTCTTGATAGCGAATTTCATTCTGCTCCTCCTTTCTTTTTTCCTCTCTTTTTTCGCCCTCAACCATGCGGAACCACCTCTCCCTTGCATCACGAGCTGCTCCCTCCACGTACCTCTTGTTGAAGTCAGACTGCTCGGTATCTAGCCACTGCATGAAATCACAAAGTGGAGGTGGAGTCTTTTTTTCAAAGACATGTCAAGAAATAATAAAACATAAATGACAAATGAATAATCAAGAAATGTAGTAAGTCCTTACTTTCACTCTATGATTCCGATCAAATGGCTTGATCGGGTCGTGCGCATAGTTGGCGCACATGGAGAACCTCATCCCGTAGGCGTACCAAGAACCGTGCACCTGACAAGCTTGCAGTTGTCACCGCAGAAGCACATAGGAGTGTTGATCCCCTTCGCCACCTCGACAATGTCCTTCCTCTTGGTGAGGAAGTCCAAGTCCAACTCAGGTCCTGAGGAAGCCATTCCAAACCTACAAAACAAGATGACACCAAAATTTTAATTCAATTTAAATGTTATAACTATATCTAACGAAAAGATAATAAATATGTAGACAAAAAAATTAACAACAAGTAATGAAATATTGGTTTCATTATTACAACTCGATCACAACAAGCAAGGAAACAAGAGTTTAATTATTACAACACGATGACATCATCTGTTCGAATGTTACAACACGAAAGCATCAATAAAATGGTCCATTATTACAAACAAGTACGACTATGACATTCAGTGCATTCCTTGGTTATAGCGACTGCTACGACGTGCACGCCCACGACCACGTCCACTTCCACTTGCTGAAGGTGTTGCACCATCATTGTTCGATGTGTTGGGATAATAAGATGTTGCGGTGCATTTCTTGTATGAGTGCCCTGGAGTATTGCACTTAGAGCAAAGCTGCGGAAGGGCCAGCTTCAGCTTCATCCATGTTGTTCCTAATCCTCTTCTTCTTCCGTCTACCAACGCCTTGGCACATTTCTGGATTTGGATCAAGTATGTAAAATGCATTTTCCTTTGGGTCTTTAGTGAAAGAACCAAGGTAGAGGTAACCCTCAACAGTGCGGTTCCAAGTGTCAAGAATGGTTTGCTTCAACAAGTAGCTAGGCACGTACCGACCCTAGTGCAAACCTTGTGCTGCATAACATGCAGCGATCACATGTGTGCAAGGTCTATGTAACAACTGCAGCTTCTGGCAAGATCATTTGCACGTGTTGTTCCCAAGGATAACACGTTGGCTTATTTTTTCATTGCCCCCTTCTGTGATTTGGCCTTGCACTGAACATGAAACTTCCACCAAACTTCATCGCCGGGAGCACGTGCCAGAGGTTCTTGTGTCACTCTGTGAAGAAGAGCCTTTTTCTGTGCTTTGTCCAAGTACTCTGTCATTTTGGTTGAATAAACTAGTTGATTGTTTTGCATAGCGGCATGTGCTGCATCTGCACGCTCAAGAAAATACTTCATAGTGCGGTACAGGAAGAACTCAATGATGCCAACAAGAGGAAGAGCTCTGACACCACGCAAAGCCGCGTTGTAAACCTCAGTAAAATTAGTGGTACTTATCCCATACCTTACCCCTCCGTTATCAAACATGATAGACCATTTCTGCTTGACTCATTCTCAATCCAGGCTAAAAGGTTTTCCTTTGCCGCCCCTTCTCCGTCTGACATTTGGACCATCAAGGCCCACATCCTCAAGAGAAACTGGCTCTTGCCCAGGTTCAGGATTGATTGGCTTCTTTGCTATCTCTTCTGATGCTTTTTTTGTAAGCTCATCTAATTTCTTCCAAATCTCATTGAACTTTCTCTCCTGATTCTGCGCACATAACTGCTTGAACAATTTTGTCAGTGCTTTGTTCTTGAATTGACTATGGAAGTTTGCTCCCATATGCCTAATGCACCACCTGCTATGAACATCTGGCCATTGTGCTGCTCTTTGACGTTCTTTGCTACCTTCTTTGATATCATTCATCACCTACAAAATACCTTTGTGCCTATCGTATATGACACACACGTTTGGCACATCCCCCACCACCATCTGCTTCAATCTCTCCAAAAATCAATATCAACTATCACCGTTCTCTCCCTCTACAAAAGCAATAGCCAATGGCAACAACTAAATGCACGCCACGGTATAAGGATTGTGCCCTTGTATTTTCCTGTAAGGAATGTGCCATCTATGCAAATCACTGGTCAACACTATTTTAATGCCTCAATAGTGGGACCCAATGCTAAGAATGACCGCTGCAGAACTTGCTTCCCTGGCCTTGATACAAGATTATAAGTTTTGATATTGTAATAACTGCCCGAATTTAGCGCAGCTATTGTGCTCAGCAAGGCAGGCAAATTGTAATAAGATGCTTCATATGTACCCCACCTCATCTGCAATACCTTCTGCTTCGCCCTATATGCCTTGCCATAACTTATCCTGTACTTAAATTTTTCCTCAATTGCCAAGATAATGGACTTGGGCTCATAGGCAGTGTTCTCTACAATTTGAGAGTACATTTGACTAGCGACAATACCGGACGAGAGATTGCGATGGCTTGCATCTAACTGGTCAAGTACACAAGTGTGATCCACAACAGATCTGACCTCCCATTACTCCTTCCACTTGCCCTTGTAAGCATACAATCGAAAAGGATAGTTGGGGTTGAGACAACGTACATCATATATGTGTGGAGAATTCTTCAATACCTTAAACTCTCTTTGCAAAGTCAAGGTGGCCCACCTCTTCACTGCATCCTTGAGATCGACTACATTTGAATACATGGCGCCGACTGAAACCTCATTCTCTCTGTACTCCCAGGGCACATTCTCACCAGGATTGACAGTGAGTTGTGAGAAATTGTAGCTCTGCCAGTCACTTGGCACAAGCGGTTCATCCTAGTCATCTGAGGAGTCCTCTTCTAACCCATGTTCATCATCCTCAGCCTCCATTTCGTACTGTCTTATTACTTCTTCATTTTCTTCCCCCTCGTCAATCTCACCACCAGCTTCAAAGGGTGTGCCATCGTCTTCCTCCTCATCTCCTCCTTCTCCCTCAGTTGCAGCACCATCTCCCCTTTTGCATGAGATGCAACACCATCTCCCCTGTTGCCTCAGCTTCACCATGATCAGCACCATAATCTTCCCCAGGGACTTGGCTACTTGACCCGGCATTGTGAACAACTTGCACAAGAAAAACCACAGGCAAACCAATTTGGCAGGCATTTCTGATATAACTCCTCCAATGTGCAGTGCCTTGAAGTGGCATAAGCTCCCAGCACACCGGATCACTTCTGTTGATTAGTGCCATTATCAGTAGGTCATGTTGCTCTAGATCTACTGAGAATTCCTTATACAACCAATTGATTATGGCCCCCCAAGTTCTTTCTCCCGCTCTGCTAATATCTTTCTCGGCTGAATTAAATTCTCCCAAGTCAACTCCATGTTCACCATATCTAATTTGCTTGTTGTCGAAATACAATTTGATACGAACTATTTCCGACATTTCTAACAGCACAGAAAACATTAGTCTCTATTAACAAATAAGTGTGGTGACTAACAAATGTTACACTGGCAATCTAAACTAAAACTGTAATTTTATTATGTCATCTAATACTGTAAATCTATACTAATTACATCCTCAATCTCTATTTAATCTACACTAACTAGATCTTTAATCTACACTGACTAGATCCTCAATCTACACTAACTAAGTACGTAGATTAATAGAGTTAAGATTAGCATATTACCTCCAACGAGACGAAAAACCGGCAGCGCTTCGCACCTTCTACCACCTCCCCCTCACTCCCCCTTCTCCTCTCCCTGTCTTTCTTTTTTTTCTAATTTTTGTGACAATTTCGGCTGAAATTCGCGGTTTATAGGGAGAGGGAAGCAACCGCCATATGGTATGGCGTTTGTAGCCACTGCACAAACGCCGTGCCATCTGTGACTGATCTTACAACCAGTCAAACAGTTGGTCAGCGCCCCAAACGCCGTACCATATGGCGCTTAGGGACCAGATGCCATACCACACGGCGTTTGGGACCCTGCCGCCGTGTGGTATGGCGGCAATGGTATATATTTGACAAATCTTCAAAGCATTATTTATTTTTGGAAAATCATAGAAAAATAAATATAAAAAAATTCAAGGAAATGGGGTGAAATTCTATATTATATTTTCCGGAAGTTACTAAGTTTGAAACTTCTAATGTCTAAGATTCGTACAACCAACAGTAACCATTAGATCTACACCAAATCTTAACACCACAACCTCCTCCCATTGCTTTTACGCGCCCCACTGGGCGCGCCTCCGCCGGCGTAATGACCGCGTCGGACGCGAGCTCGCGTGGTCGCGCCACCCCGCCTCCTGGGCGCACGCTGGTGCCCCATGCACGAGCTCGGCGCCCCACGCCGGCCGACCGCACGGAGGTGAAGGAGCCGCGGTTGGAGGTAGAAGATGCAGAAAAAAATGTTGGCAAAAAATGTTGGAACATTTTAAAAATGTTGATCACATTTTCAAAATTGTTGATCAATATTTCCATGAAAATGTTGACCAAAACATGTTGGTAAAATGTTGGGTACAATATTTTTTTTAACAAATGTTGGTGAAACTCTTTTAAAAAATTTTGTTTAACTTTTTATGAAAAATGTTGGTTCAACATTTTATTTGAAAAATGTTGTAACATTTTTAAAAAATGTTCCAACATTTTGTAATTAGTAGTTATGAGGTGGGCTGGTGGGAAAATAATAGCTGCAAGTTTAGATGGGCTTTAGTAAGCTGGAAGTTTCAACCCTTATCCACCTTCCATAACACATATAAGAGCCCCCCGAAAAGGGTCTATTCCATAACCATCAACTATCTCAACTCTCAAAGTTGTTCGGATTTCAACCTTCGTCTCCAAAACCAGATGTTCGACGCCCACAAACTATTAAAACTGTCCTATTAACCCTCTTGATGGGTTTTAGTAGTTTTTGCAGACGTGGAACTATGTCATTGATCCTTGCTGTCACCACCTCGATGGGCCCACATGTTATCTTTATGCTTCTCTTTCTTTGGTTCTCTCTTCCTCAGACGACAACGCTACGATGTTCGAACAAAGATGTGTCGATCCGGCATCGGCATGCCATGCCATCACCCTGCCACACTGCTCGCTGGCGTACCGTGCTGCTGCCTCACCACGTCGGCTGTCGCGTCTGCCCTGCCACCGCCCCATCGCACCAACTTGCTGCACCGTCGCAACCACCGTGAATCGAGTTGTGTGGCTGGAGTGGGGAATGAATATGGAATGAGGAGCGGCCATGGCCATCGCCATCGGGGGTAGGGCCATGGGAGTTTCCCGCTATCTTCCACGCGCAACGGGAGAGCCAGATCTGGCTGACCCCACCCTCTCCTAGCACGGTGGATCTTGAGGCCCGTGGAGAGGTGGCCTTATCTGTCGAGGAGGGCGAGGAGCTCATATGTCACACCCGGCCCAATTGGGATGGCCCATGAGTGGCCCATGAGCGCAGGTGCACGTGTTTAGTGCCACATTGCTAGTTGAGCAAGGGTGGAGCCAACTTATAAGCCTTTGTCCACCAGCCATATCACCTTCGGGTTAACCCTTTTACACGAAGCGAGGACGAAAGTGTAAGCAGGGTGCTATGTGTACATGTGCTCGCCCCTACGGAAGGGCTGGGCGGTGTGGCTTTGGTGGGCGGGGTGTTACAAATGGTATCAGAGCCGACCCTCGCGGTTGCGTGTATGGGTCAGTGTGCGGACATAGGGCGCATGGCGTGTGTGGGCCTGAGATGGGACACACGGCATGGCATATGGGTCGACCTTTGGATGTCTGATCGTGCACTAAGAGGGAAGGTTCCTGGACATTTGCTCAGGTCAGTCTGCGGACATATGCTTGCATGTGTGGGCCTGGGATGGGGCACACAACATGGTGTATGGGTCGGCACTGGACGGGTGAGTTGGACCGACGAGGACGTCGATTTCTTTGAGGGGGGGTGAATGTCACACCCGGCCCAATTAGGATGGCCCACGAGGGGCCCATGAGCGCAGGTGCGCGTGTTTAGTGCCACATTGCTAGTTGAGCAAGGGTGGAGCCAACTTATAAGCCTTTGTCCACCAGCCATATCACCTTCGGGTTAACCCTTTTACACGAAGCGAGGACGAAAGTGTAAGCGGTGCTATGTGTACGTGTGCTCGCCCCTACGGAAGGGCTGGGCGGTGCGGCTTTGGTGGGCGGGGTGTTACATCATAGGCCCCCTACTCTCCACACTTGCCTAGTCCTGCTACCGGCCATGAGGCCCACCCTCGCCGAAGAGGGCGACAAGGGGAGGGAGAGAGGGAGGGTTGACGGAAAAGAAGGTACATTAAGAGAGAGGCGGAGTCGGCCAGGAGGTAGGGAGGAGGGAAGGGGCAGCGCTTTGAGCCACTACTCCGGCGATGGCATGGACGCCCGAGCCGCTGCTTCGAGAAACAACATCGAGGAAGGAGAAATGAGAGGAAGGTTGGAGAGGGAGGCAGGCGCACTGCCAAAGCATGAAAGGACCTTGTGATGCCTAGAGGGGGCGGGGTTGAATATGATCACTTCAAATTTCTGAAACAAAATGCAGCGGTTAAAACAAAAGTCGGAACTTCCGACGCTATGTCGAAACTTCCGGCACAGGGGCGGAACTTCCGACCTAGCAGAGTTGACTAAAACGAAATTCAAAAACTGAAGTGAAACAGTCAATTCTAAAGGAATCAAAAGATAAGTTTAGAGGTTAAGAACCACCTGCAACCAAAGATTTATATAGGAACAACACAAATATATATATTGGGACAAATCTAGCTTCTAGGGTTAGTGAACAAAGAGGAGAACTCAAACAAGCAGGAGACAAGAGATTTAATCCAAAGTTCACTTCCACCAAAGAAGCTACGTCTCCGTTGAGGTTCCCACAAAGAGAGGGCTATCACCAAGAGCCTCTTGCCTCACCCAATCCCCATAAAGGAAGATTAGTGCTCACTAAGATTTCTCCACAAAGGAGAGGGTAATACAAACGATCCCGGGTGCTCCGCACGAAGAAGGCACTCAATGGGCGACGCCTAACCGTCTAGAAGCAAGCTTCAAGAGTAACAAATGCGAATCGATGCCCGAAGATGCTTCAAGTGCTCCTGAGATTAAGGGGATGAACCGGTCACTCAAAGTTTCTCAATCTCACGCCTAAAATCTCTTCTCACCCAAGCCCTAGCTCAAATCACTCAAGGAATGGCTCAAGGAGGGAGTGGGGAGAGTAGTGAATGCTCAAGGGTGTGTTTGTCCCGTGGTAGGTCAGCAACAAATGAAGGGAGAGGTAAGGGGGTATAAATACCCGCCACCAAAAACTAGCGTTATTCTTGCGAGAATACGATTATCGAACTTCGTGTCGAGCCGGAACTTTCGATGACTGCTGGAAATTGAAAACAGAGAAGGCGTATCGGTACTTCCGACCTAAGGCCGGAACTTCTAATGGCTACTGGAAATTAAACTCAAGAGTCCGTATTGGTACTTCTGGCGTAGGACCGGGACTTCCGATGAAGGCTGATCTTTTACCAAAAGATCAACTTGTGCACGTGTAAGCTTTGTGTCTCTTCTAGGTTTCTTGGGTATCTCAAAATAGCACTTTTAGCATCTCAAGACCTTCAATCCGCATCCCCCTTTATAGTACAATGTTTCCTATACTCAAATTAAAAAAGAAAATGAATTTAAATCTTCAAGGAGCCTTAACACCGAAATTGCGAGTTGGGGGTCTTCTTTTGGTCAAATCGTATTTTCTTTTACTTTAGTCCTGCACACATCTTAATTAAACCATTAAATACCTCAAATTGTGTTTGTCATTACCACAAAACAATTAGGGGCCAAGATGCACTTTCAAAGTAGGTGCTCGCGGAGAGCAAGTGGGCCATCACCACTGCGCTGGTAGAGGAGCCGAGGAGAGCCTCAGGCACACTGGCTAATGGGAAAGAAGGGCGGCGAACGGGCCGAGGGAGGAAGGGCGGCAGTGTTGAGTAAAAAAGAGGAGTGACGACTGACGTGTGGGCCCCACGAGAGGTAGTTGGTGTATAGGGTGAATTTTAAAAGAAGATGGGTGCACAAAACTGGGTATATATAAAGGAGAGAATTTCAATGACCATGAATATTTCTTTTGGAGGAAGGAAATAGAGAAGGACGAGTGCGGACAGTCTTAGTCAAGGCTGCATATGGTTCATTTATTTTTCTTTAGTTCTAATGATTGTTGGTCCATATATATATATCCATTAGTCAGAATCAGAGGAGAAGTTTAGAGATAGATTATTCTAATTGATCGATCAGTCTATTCGGCAAAGAGATATGAGAGGGCAACCGTAGTTAGAGTCCCGACTGAATAATATAATATGTATATCATCACAATAATAATATAATAAAGAAACAAAGCTCACCTGCTCTTGTGTTCATCTAGATTTAGTTTGTGTGCTTTACAACGAACGAAAGCCCATCAAACTTCATGCTCTTCTTCTGTTTACTAAAAGGTTCATCAAATCCAAATCAAATGGGCAGAAAGCCAGAAAAGAAGAAAATTAAAGAAAAAGGTGCTCTGTCCATCAAAGTTGATTCATTCGGAATACGCAGACAAAGCAGACCCCGATGGCACAGCGGTAAAAAGGCTAAAAGCGCCAAGGTGCGAAGGTGCCCGTGTTGGAGCAAGGTGCTGCAAGGGTCGTGTCGTGTGTCGCCACCGCCAAATTATCCAGCTTGTGTTATTACTGCCTGCTTTTCTGGGGTTTCATGGACCCCAAAGGACAACATCAAAGGAATCTCTGTCCCCTTAGCTTGGTCGAGTTTTTCTTTCTTTTTTTTACAGATATAAAGGAGACTAACAGCATAATGGTTCCATGTTCTTATTCTCTTGTTGAACGTTTGCACTCCCTTACACGGAGGGAATGCTCTTTTTGTCGCAAGGAAAAAGCAAAGAGATCGAGTAATAAGAATCTTTCCATGTGGGAATTAATGTGAAGGGAACGAAAGCCAAAGAAGCTAGGAGTATATTTGAGACGAAATACGGGAACATGTACTACCTTGCATGAAGAGATGTTTAGGGGGGCGTGAAAAGAAAAAAAAAGTCCATGCTTTAGTGTAATTGAGGAGGTAACTATAATTGAGTTCCGAAGTAATTTTTATCATTACCAAAGGTTATTGTGTCTTGCAATAAATAAATCAATTTTATATCTTATAGGACTGCCACATCGTTGAATGTTATTTTGGTCATTAGACCTAAACACTACCGGGGATATGAGCATCAGTACCGGTGCTCAACCCCATTAATACCGCTTATTGACCCGGTATTGAACCTCCGAGACTAGAGGAGTAGGACCTTTAATACTGTGTAAATAACTGGTATTAATGAGGAACCTTTGAGTACTAATGCTGTTTGCAACCGGTACCGAAAGGACTTACCCATTCATGTGCCGTCCTCTCCCCCTCCCGTCCTTCTTCTTTTCCTTTTCTTTTTTTCTTTCTCATTTTATTTTTCCACACATTCAATATCTTCATAATCTCAGAGATTGAAGAGAATTTCACAATCTCACATATTCAACAACACTCTGCAATCTCACACAGATTCACATTCACAAATTTTCCAGCACAAACACAAATTTCACAACACAGTCACAAATTTCCAAGCAAAAAACTAAATTTCACGGCATAATCACGCCGCCAGGAGGGCCACCAGCCACGCGCGTCGCTGACCGGCTAGTCCACCGGCCACCTCCGGGCCAGGCCCGTCGCACGGCCTGCAGCCCCCAACCGCCGGCCTCCTAGGCCTAGACGCCGACCTTCAGAGTCGCGCGCCCGCCTCCCAGCAAGAAGGCCGCGCCGCCAGCCTCCAGCCGCCGCGCCGCCATCCTCCAGAACTGTGGCGCCCTCCTCTAGGCCGTCATGTCGCCGGCCTCCTCCCCGTCGTGCCCCAGGCTGCCATGCTACCGGGCGCAGCCCTCCTCCCTGCTGATACCTCCCTTGTACGTGAGAAAGAGAGAGATGTGAGCCAGAGGAGTGATGATGAGAAAATGAGATAAGGGAGAGACATAGCAATCACCAGAGGAATAAAGGAGAGAGAAAGGGTATGTATTGTGCACGGCTCTTGGATTGCCTTTTAGTACCGGGGTGGAATGTGACCCAGTACTAACGGGCACCTGTTAGTAACAGGTTTTTACCACACGCTGTACTAATAAAGGGAGGGCGCATCATTTGTACCGAGTGGTAGGAACACCTAGTACTAATAGTAGGCAGGCGCAGAGCATGGGTGTCGGCGTTGGGCCGGGGCCAATGCAGTCCTTTCCGATGCACAAGGGTGGGGCAGGAGGACACGCCGGTGGGGCGGAGCTAGAGCTCCCCATAGAAGCGAGGGGCGGCGGCGAAGCGCGATGCGGGTCGCGGCAGCTCGGTCGAGACTGGAGTGGAGTGGGAGAAGATGTGGGTTTGTAGACCCACGTGGCTGCTTCAGCTATGTGGGATAGCTTGTGGGAGCTAGCGATGCAGGTAAGCCCAACGGACTGGCGGCGTGGCCCGCACCGCTTGCATCCCTACTAAATATGCCTTTTGCGATAATCCTAAAACCCATTCTTTTTATCTCAGTGATTTCTAAGCCTAAAACATATGAGGCTTCACCAAGACCTTTCATATCAAAATTTGAGGACAAAAACTTCTTTGTTTCCTGTAGTAGACTGACATCATTGCTAGCAAGCAAAATATCATCCACATACAAGATCATGAAAATGTATTTCCCACTTTTAAACTTTGCATAAACACAGTTGTCCTCTACATTCGGTTCAAAACCAAATCTTTTAATTGTATCATCAAACTTTAGATTCCACTGTCTAGATGCTTGCTTTAATCCATAAATGGATTTCTTTAGACGACATCCCATATATTCTTTTCCTTTTACAACAAAACCTTTCGGTTGTTTCATGTAAATGTTTTCTTCCAAATCACCATTTAGAAATGTCATCTTTACATCCATCTGATGTAATTCTAAATCAAAATGTGCCACAAATGCCATTTTTTTTTGAAGGAGTCTTTACATGAGACTAGAGAAAATGTCTCATTGTAATCTACTCCTTTTATGTATAGCCTTTTGCCACAAGTCGTGCCTTATACTTTTCTATGTTCCCTCTAGAGTCACGTTTAACCTTGTAGACCCATTTACAGCCTATTGTTTCGGCTCCTTTGGGAATTTCTACCATTCCCAAACATCATTGGAACTCATCGATTTCATTTCATCTTCCATGGCCTCCAACCATTTCGATGAGTGAGCACTTCTCATGGCCTCTTCATATGAAGTGGGATCACCCTCCATATGAGCTACCTCTGTATTATAAACTTTATAGTCATCAGGAATAGTTGGTCTTTTAATAACTCTTTGAGACATCCGAGGGGTCTCTTCTGTTGGCACATTCTGTGCATCAACATTTGTTGGCACATCATCGAGAGGTGGCTACTGCATCTCTTCCTCATGTGCAACAGTGGATTCAATCGAATCCTGAAGGACAGGTTCTGGATCTTCACTCATTGTTGCCACGGGTGGAGTTGCAATAGGTGCTTGCACCACAAGGGTCTGTCAGTGTAGGTCCAATAGGTAGTGAGAAATATGGCTCCTGAATCATTGGATTGGGTGCATATCCTCAAGATCAATTTTCCGAACTACCGTGCTCCCCTTCATCATTTCATCCTCTAATAAAACAGCGTGTCTCATTTCTACAAACTTTGTATATCTGTCTGGACAGTAGAAACGAAGACCTTTTGACTTTTTAGGATACCCAATGAAGTAGCAACTAACTATTTTGGAATCTACCTTTGCAATGTTTGGGTTAAGCACTTTAGCCTCAGCTAGGCTCCCCCACACACGCAAGTGGTGTAGAGAGGGTACTCTTCCTATTCACAACTCGTATGGTGTTTTGGGCACTGACTTGCTTGGTACTCTATTGAGAATGTGAATAGAGGTTTTAACGCCTCCATCAACAAACCCAATGTCAAGGTGGAGTAACTCATCATGCTACGCACCATGTCCATCATTGTATGGTTACGCCTTTCAGCTACTCCATTTTGCTGAGGCTCGTCCGACATCGAATACTGGGATACTATGTCATTCTCCTGCAAAAACCTTGCAGAAGGTCCCGGAACTTGGCCAAATGGGGTGTGCCGACCATAGTACTCCCCCCACGATCAGATCTCACTATTTTAATTCTTTTATTAAGCTGATTTTCAACTTCAGTTTTGAATATCTTAAATTTATCCAGCGCTTCCGATCTACCTTTAATTGGATAAATATAGCCATAACATGAGTAATCATTTGTGGATGTTATGAATGAGTCATAGCCATCCACGCTTTTCTCAAGAAATGGTCCACATATATCAGTGTGGATTATCTCTAGAGTTCCTGTGCATCATTTTGCACCTTTTTTTAATTTGCTTTACATATATACTTTCCTTTAACACAATCTATAGATTGCTCTAAGTCAGAGAACTCTAATGGAGGAAGAAATCACTTTTAATGAGGCTCTCTATTCTCCCCCTCGAAATATGGCCTAAACTATAGTGCCATAATTTCGACGACGTATCATGAGTTCTCTTTCTTTTCTTTTGAACATTCTCCGATCCGAAATCGTTCGCAACATTCACATTCACATCGCACACATAATTAACTTTTCATGCAAGGATAATAAATAACGCTCATTATGAAGGTAAGCAATACCAACACAAGCATTATTATATCAAATGGCACACCGGTCACATCCAAAATGATATTCAAAATCATCTTTGTCCAAACATGAAATACTAAGCAAATTTTTGTTCAACGAAGGAACGTAAAAAAAATCTCTAAGCAAAAGTGTAAAACCATCAACTAGCTCCAGAGACATCGCCACTTCAACTCGCTTGACTCCATTTGCAACTTCAATGCATCTTTCTCTTCTTTCCGTGGTCCGGGTTGAATGGAATCCCTGTAAAGAATTTGCAACATGAATAATTGCACCTGAGTCAATCCACTAAGTAGATTTTGAAAACTATATATACAAGGATTTATTTACAAAAGAAACTATGTTCTTACCATTAGAGGCCATGATCGACTTTAACCAAAGGGACATTCTTTCTTGTAATGCCCCCTCTTCTTGCAGTGGAGACACTAATCCTTGTCCACTGGGAGAATATTCTGCTGATGACGATGCTGCTGTTGCATGGGACCTTTACCATGTGCCTTTGAAGAAGAGCCTGGATTGTAGTTCCTTCTCTTATCTTTCACAAAGTGCAAGGAACCACCATTCTGAGATTTAATTCTTTCCTCTTCCTACACACATGGCTATAGTCTTTTCCAAATCCCACTACTTTGGATGTATGTTGTAGTTGACAACAAAAATATCATACTCTTTTGGCAGGGAAGCCATAACCAGATGAACAAGGAGCTTGACAATCTCGGATCCACATCCAAGGCTTTAGCCGTTCGGTTGCTCATCCTAAGGATGTGCTCTCTTATACCTATTTCCATTGCTTGTGTACTTTTCATTCACTAGCTTCTTTAGCATTTAAGTGGCATATGTCTTTGAAGATCTAGTGAACTGACTCTTTGTCCTTTCAAGTAACTCTGTAGTAGAAGCACAACCTTCGATTGAGCTCGTAAGTGAGGGCTCAATTGTGTTCTCTATAAAAGTCATGCACTTTTTGTTGGCTGTGATCCACTTTTTATTGGCAATAGACCATGACAACTCTAAAGGGGCATAATCCCTTTCTTTCTTTTCCCACGTAGCATCATCATCTTTTTCTTCTCACTCTGTCTTTGGTCTCTGAAATGGATGTGGTTCCTTGATTACCCAGTCAAGCTCTGCACAGACGAAAGCCAGGTGGACCTTTCTGCTCCATTGTTTGTGATTGTCAGCATTGAGGGTTGGAACTGAGCTGATGGAGTTCATCAAGTTGAACCCTCCTTAAAACCACAATAAAGTGAGATCCATAACAACAATTGCATGCATAAATCCAATGTTGATCAAAATTAAAACATACAATTGTTTATGCAATTAAATCCATATCACCGTTGGGCAAAAAATAGAAACAAATGCATAAAAAAATCATTTAATCATGATAGTGTTATTAACAACGTTGGTTAGTAAATAACAACATCATAATTACCAGAATAATCACTTTGACATGCTCTTTAAATTTAATTTTCCGGTGGTTCCAATTAAATTTAAAAAACAAGCATCACTTTAAACAATTCGCAGTAGAAACATGAATACAATTCATGAAAAACATACTATTACGAAGCATTCTGTCACTTTTCTAATCTCTAAGCAATTTTCTCATTGGTTCCAATTGAATAGAGATTTAAAACTATACTGTCCTTTTGGCCACGGGAGAAAACGGCTCGGCCGGTCTCCTCGCGTCCACCTGGGCTCGTAGCTCAGCAGCTGACGGCTAGGCCGCCCAAACGGCTCACGCGCCGCGCACGCCTGGGCCGAATCTAGCCCAGCAAGGTGCCAACCATCACTGGCCATCCATCACCACAGACGGGATCGACGACTGTCCATCCTTTTCGCAGGAACAAAACAACGTCCGCCCCATGACCCCCAGAAGCCCTAGCACTATTTCTTTCCTCCCCTGAATCTCGCGCGCAAAGTGGCGGCGGCGGAGGAGCTCCCGTGGCCGGCAGTTCACCGGCGACGGCGAGAGTGGACGCACTGCCAGCACAACGTCGCGACCGTCTCCCCCCTTTCTCTGTTTCTTTTCCCTCCCCCTCTTCTCCAGAGCCACAAGATGCGAGATCCAGACCACTTCCGCCATGCCCCCCAGGAGGGTGGTGGCGCCGCCGTGGGTCCTCTCGCCGGTGAGCGCGTTCCCCACGACGGAGAGCGTGCCGCCATCGAGCGGATTCACACCGCCATCGAACGGATTCGCGACGGTGCCCTTTGGCCCAAAACCGCATGGCGGCGGATGCCCGACTAGAACATGACTCGCTGTGTGTGTCCATGAGAGTGTCATGGAGACGCTGGCGGTGGTGAGGCTAACGGCGGAGGTAGGTCCCACAGTAGGTCCTTCTCCCCCCGATCCTTTGCATATTTGGATCTAGGGTTAGGGTTTTGAGTTTTCACTGTTTCTTTGATTTGATTTGAGATCGATTTTCCTTCTTTTCTTCTACTCGTGACCAGATGTCCTTTGCATATTTGGATCTAGGGTTAGGGTTTTGAGTTTTCACTATTTCTTTGATTTGATTTGAGATCGATTTTCCTTCTTTTCTTCTACCCGTGACCAGATCTATGACCTAGCATGGCTCTAGTACCATTGATAGATTACACGGATCTACTAGGTGCACATCTAGTCAGGTAATTGTGTTCATGAATCATGTGTAACCGAGTGAGGAGAGGGAGAGGGAGAAGTAAGTGGGAAGGTATACCTTCTCCAGCTAAGGAGCTGGAACCTGCCTCCATTGATGGTGTGGCTGCACTAAGGCAGCGACACGCAATGCAGAGGCGTCGACGGCGGCGGTGACGCTTCTCGTCACTCCTGCGCCCCTCTGTAGATCGGATAGGGTTTGTCGGTAGGGATTGCGACTGGCGGGGAACCTCGTTACACGAGCCTGCGCCCCCACCTCACTTTATAGCGTAGTGTGACAAGGGTCTGCCAACCATGTAGGGTTGGGCGCCCCCGATCAGTGCGAGATTAAGGGCCCAATGGGCCGTTGGGCCCACTAGTGAGGAGATCAATCTAACAGATCGGCTTTCACCACCGGTTTGAACCGGTCATGATGACCATTTCCTAAGCAAAAAAAAGAGAATGTTCTACTAAAAGTGTGTGTGTGTGTGTGGAAAATCCATTCTACACAAAGTAGAATACAGTAATCCATACATAAGTCCACAATCGTGAATGACCCCGGCTATTTGTTCTTGACGTGCTATTGCCCATCAGTACCTCCGGCCAAGGTGCAGAAGAAAGAAGTGAAGGGGAGGGAGGAAGAGGAAGAAAAAATAGCTACCAAGTGTGGCCAAGGGTGAAAACAACTTTTGACGTCCTCCTCTCTAGCTATTTTTTACAAAACTGGAGTGTCGACCAGCAAATTGGTATCATTTTGCATGTCCCGTGGTCAATTTTTCCCTAAGTTTCAAAAACGTTGGAATTGTATTAATGAGCGATGAGTTGATGATACAAGAGGGAAGGTTTGTAAAAGCAACAGGAGGAATTGCTCAGATATACCCGTGAGCATCTTTTGTCATTCTTTGCTCCTTTTTCACTCAATGATTCATTCGTAGTATAAGCACCCTAAAAAGATGTCAGTCATGAGTGTAGCTAACACAACTGTAAGATAAAAGATGTGCTCTGACCAAAGTAAAAGGCTGAGAATCATAGAAAGAAGAGGAGGAACTTGATATGTCTTCACGAACACGCACATACCAGGAATATTACCATGAACACGTAAGGAATAACAGCATCCAAATCTGGCCGGGAAAGTTGATAGCGTGCACTCTAACCCATTGAGAATCATCAACCTTTGAGGACCATTATTTTTTTAAGACTGGCTAGTGCTTAAGAAGGCCGGCTAGCTAGCAGGACAATGTATCACTCCACCCTATATACTCTCTTCCCCAGCCGTGAGAAACACAAGGGGGGAGCTAAATCACTAGATGCAGGCATGTCAATCTCGAGTGCCATGCAATGGTGGGAGAAGTGCCAACTGTGCATCCTTGTGCTCGGCAGCCTCTTCTTCCACTTGTTCCTCAGTTTCTCCCATCTTGTGCGTCAATTCCATAGACTGCGCAAGTTGAGAGCGCTGGTGTGGATTGCATACCTAGGCAAGGACGCCTTGGCGATCTACGCCCTTGCCACCCTCTTCAACTGGAACCAGAAGCTGACAACACTGGATGGGGGGAGCAGGAACAGCGCCCTAGAGCTTGTCTGGGCGCCTGTTCTCCTCATCCACCTCGGCGGTGGCCGGAATGCTATCACAGCCTACAGCATCGAGGACAACGATCTATGGAGAAGGCATGCCATGACCATGGTGTCACAGGTCACGGTCGCCTTGTACATCTTCTTCAGGTGGTGGTATTCCAGCGAGACAAGGCTTCTGATGGCGGCAGCCTTGCTCTTTGTTGCTGGCATCTTCGAGTGCATCAGCAAGACATGGGCCCTCAGGAAGGCTAGCTTCAATACCATGCTGGCATCCACAGCTGTGCCTGTGCCCTGCCCCTGCCAAGAGAAGAAGGATGCATTGGCAGCATTGCTGCGTGCTGGAGATGGTGCATTTCTTCATGGAGATGGTGCAATTCTTCAGACATCATGAGGGATTTTATGTCACGAGAAAGAATGGAACGAATAATACTGAGCCTTGAAGACTATGTACAAGAAGCAAAGCAGCGCGTGCGATGCGCAGAGAGTAATCAGGAGGAGCTCGATAAGAGCGTCATCATTGATACCATCAAGAAGTTTGTTGACCTGCCTGCTCCATATTCCGACCGACTCTTCGTGCTGAAATCTTTCATGAAGCTTGATGGGTCTCATTCACATGGTGCGACCCGGTCTCTCCTCGATGATATGTTTCTCCGCCTCTACACCAGACGGAAATCAGGTGATACTCCTATTGGTGCCTTCTTCATTGGTTTGCACATCGTCCTGGTGCTGGCTTCTCTGGTGCTCTTTGTCACGAGCAGCAAGGATGGTTACAACGAGAAGGACGTCTTGGTAACATACGTCCTGCTCTGTTGCACTGCTTTGGAGTTTTTTGTACCCCACATTCTGAACTTGCTGGCTTCTCCTTACCGGAATCGCGTTGCAAATTCTACCTGGTGTGACATGGTCTCCCAGTGCAACCTCCTGGCCTTCTGTGCCCGGGAGATGCAACCCACCATTGAGACGTTGCTCTCAGAAAAAATATGTATTAGGCTGGTGCCCGACGCCCTTGCTATTACCAGCAAGCTGGTTCACACACATCTCACACTTGGGTGGGAGGACTCCATACACGACGCTGCATCCTACAGGAGATTCAACAATCTCAGGGGCCAGCTTACCCTGCAGAAGCACGGTCAGCTGGAGCGAATGGGGTGGAGCTTGGACATGCCTTTCGACCAGAGCGTCCTTGTCTGGCACATCGCCACGACCATCTGCTTCAGCATGTCGGACCAAGAAGTTGATCCCTGCCATGGAAAGGTGATATCCGACTACATGTTGTACTTGCTTCTCATCCGTCCTGACATGCTATTGCCGGGCACAAGGCAGGATCTCTTCATGATCACCAGCAACGAAGTCCAGCGCATATTGATGGGTATTAGAAGGGAACCATTCCTCGACGAAAAGAAAATTGCAGAAGAGCTTTTCAAGGCTGTGGACAAAACCACCGTCACCGCCACCGCCACGGCTACGGCCACGGCCATGGCCCCACATAGCATCACCACCACCGCAACTGTTACAGCCACGACCACCAGCAACCCTACTGCCCTAGGCATTATAATCCCTGATGCATGCAGGCTCGCCAAGGCGTTGATGAAGAAGCTTGACAGCGAGACAAAGTGGCAGCAGGTCGTCCAGGGCGTGTGGGTGGAGATGCTGTGCTATTCCGCTGCCAGATGCAGAGGGTACCTGCACGCCAAGAGCTTAGCTGAAGGATGTGAGTACCTTTCCATCGTCTGGCTCCTATGGTCACACATGGGGATGGAGACCCTGGCCGAGATGACTCAGAAGCAGGAACCTGTCCCAATAATGGTCCAAGAGGACGAATGAAAGATCCCGCCAGTGGTCATTGAATTTTCAGACATGAACGGAGTCTCGGAGAAGAAGGTGCCTGGCTGCTTGCCCAATCAGTGGTGGTTTCTTGATTGCTTTGTTGTTCGTCAATTTGTGTGCTTCAATAAATTTGTTGTTGGTTTGTGCCTTTTTCCCCGCTGAGTGAGTGTTTGGTCTTGTTGTGGCGCTGATCGAATAAACTGCTCCTGTGTGATAGCAGTGACTTATGACATTTGTACTCTTCATTTTAGATTTTGTTGAAGTTAACTTGTCTGCGTACGCCTTTAGTGCCAAAATGCCTACAGAGGTCCACATAATATATGTATGATTTGGTTGCTGCTAATGCATATATTATTATTGATCTACGTACACAAATTTTAAGATAGACTTTGGAAAGGTGTATGACAAAGTTAAATGACAGCGTATCCTATGCAAACCAACTTTGTACGCAAACTATGGAAACTCCCATCTCAATCGCTAGATCTCCATCCGAAGGTCAGAAAGAGAGATGAGTAATTTTAGCACTTCAACCCTCCCACCATTACTTTTCTTAATTACAATTTTTCTTAACACCCCTGAACGGCACAGGATGACAGGACGGAGGGAAAACATCATCGAGACACACCTCACCGCCGCCGCCGCCCGGGACGCCGCCTATGTGTGAGATTGGCCACGTGGATACAGACGAGTAATTCGAAATTGAAGTGCTCTGTTCATTTTTCCCACAAGAAAAAAAAATCAATCAAAAGAAAACGCCAGCGCTCGATCGAGCGATGTATCATCACGAGCTCTCGATGCCGGCGGCCGGATGGAGCAGGTTGTACTTGGCCCAGACGGCGTCGAACGGGCACGGTCGCCTGGCGTCCAGCCGGTCCCAGGGCTTCCCTTGCCGCTCCAGTGCAGCAGGCTGACGGCGCCGACGTGGAGCTCCTGGCAGAGCCCGCGGTAGTTGTCACCGCCGAGGCCGTGCTAGTTCCACCGGTGATCCACCGATGTGATGTGGCCCGCGAACACGAACAGGAACAGCGGTAGGGAGCCCAGCTCGTAGATGCGCACGCGCTTCTGGAGCTCCATCCCCTCGATTTGCGCGGTGTAGTCCGCGCGGCGCCACTGGGCGAGGTCGAGCACCATGACGCCCATGTTGAAGTAGTAGGTGCGGCGGCCGGCGAAGGTGGAGGAGAGCGCGGGCGACGCCCAGAACCCCGACGTGAAGTAGGTGGTGAAGTCGGCGCCACAGTACTCGGGCACTGCCACGGCCGTCTCCTCCCCCGGGAGCGGCATCGCGGCGAGGGACGCGATGTCGTCGGTAAGCACGACATCGAGGTCAAGGTAGACGACGCGGCGCACGCAGGGAGGAAGCGTGGAGGGAACGACACGCGCACCATGGCCCGGAGCTCCTCCGCCGTCGCCCTCAAGGATGGTGCCGCGGAGGCAATGAAGTGGAAGTAGATGGACTCCGGGCAGGAGGCGTGGTGTAGCACGGAGGGCACAGCCGCCATGGTGCCCCGGAGGTAGGAGGCGTCCAGCGTCATGGCCACGTTTACCGCCGCGTGCGGAGAGCACGACGGGATCGGAGCTGGGCACTGCGGCGCCACCGAGCTGGTGAAGTGCGGCGCCTCGCGGTACCTCGGCACGGCGAACGCGACATCTTGGTGAAACGTGTGTGTGTGATGCCTTGTTGGAGGCTGAGTCCGTGTGAGCGCGCTCGAGGCGTCGGCCAATCTCACGCCGTCACGCGGAGGCGGCATCCCAAGCGGCGGCGGCGAGTCGAGGACACGATGCGTCGCGAGGAAACGGCGTGCGACGCCATTTTTCCTCCGGGTCGTGTGCCGTTTCGAGGGGTGTTTAGAAAAATTGTGATTGGTAAAGGTAATGGTGGGAGGGTTTAAGTGATAAAATTACCTACCTCTATCTAGCTTTCGGATGGGGATCTAGCGGCTGAGATGAGAGTTTTCATAGTTTGCATACGAAGTTGGTTTGCATAGGATACGCTCCCAAGTTAAATAGGATTTCCTACAACAAACTCTTAGAATGAAAGGTTTTAACCCAACATGGTGCGATTGGGTTAAAGCATTTGTTCAAGGGGGCAATGTGGAGATAAAAGTGAATGACCATTTAGGACAATACTTTGAAACCAAAAAGGGTCCTCTCAGCTGGCTCGTTAGATTCTCCTTGGTCTTTGCGCTACTGGATTAGGCGCAGATCATACACGGACGAGGAACCGTACGTATTGATTGGGCCAGCACGCGGGGAGGCGAAGCGGACGGCCTCAACACGAGCGCACAGGGAGGCCAAGCGGACGTCCGGGTGTTGCCACTGTGAATACATAGATCAATTCTAGACACGTTTTATTTTGTCATGCCCATATCAAATCTGGACGGAGGGAGTAATATTGTTGTGGATATGTTGGCAATCATCATGGCTAGAGCTAAAGAGGATGGTTAGGTGAAAGGGGTAGTGCCGCATCTGATCAAAGATGGCTTATCTATCCTTCAATATGGGGATGACACTATTATTTTTATGGACCATGATATTGAACAAGCAAAAAACATGAAACTTCTTTTGTGCCTTCGAACAATTATCGGGTCTTAAAATTAACTTTCACAAAAGCGAATCTTCTGTTTCGGGCAAGCGAAAGACTATGAATCTCAATAATCATAGCTTTTTGGGTGTAAATTAGACTCTTACCCTTTTTGCTATTTAGGGATCCCAATGCATTATAGAAAGCTATGAAACAAAGACGGGAAGGAAATAGAAGATAGAATAGAGAAAAGGTTATGTGGTTGGAAAGGAAAACTCCTATCTATAGGAGGACACGTCTAGCTGATAAACTCAGTTCTCCCCAACTTCCCTATGTTCATGCTCTCTTTTTTTAGGTCCCAAGAGGAGTCCTTAAGAAAATTGAATACTATTTTTTTTGAACGAACGAGCACGAGACAGTGCCTATTTCATTGATAGAGCAAAGAGTACAAGGGGGCGGCTAACAAATAAAAAATTCCAGTGCCTGGAACAAGAACACACAAAAAGGGGGGGCTATTAACGCGCCAATAAAAGGCTCAAGTCTCTTTCCCCCGCAACGGTCCAAGTTGACGCCTCCTCTCGGATTTTGGCCATCAGCGATAACGCTGCCGTTTCTCTACGATCGAAAACTCTGGCGTTGCGCTCTTTCCACACCTCCCACATGACAAGCAGCACCAGGCTTCTCAGCCCCTTCCTTGGGATGTCCGGGATGGTAGTAATCATCTTCCACCATTGGGAGGGCGTGTTGGTGTGGATCCACTCTGCCGGGCTCAAGGCCGGTTGCCCCATCCAAGTTGTGGTAAGCTCCCAAATACGCCTGGTATACCTGCATTCCACCAGCATATGGTGAGCGGATTCCATTGTCTCCCGAGGGTACATCTTCACAGCGGTTATCCTCGCTTTGCCAGCCTGGCATCAAACCAAACGTGGTTCTGAGTAATCAGCCGGGCAAAGAACTTGCACTTTGGTGGTACCCAAGTTTTCTAGATCGACTCAATTGCCGGAGCTTTTGTACATCCTAGAAACTGCGCTCTGTATGCCGAAGCAGCCGAGTAGAGTCCTGAATTAGTGAGTTTCCAGGTGATGGTGTCCTCCTGATCCGGGTGCAACTCCAAGCGTTGGATCATGTTCTAGAGGAGCACGAAGGAAGCTAGATGCTCGCTAGTTATGCCTCTGTTAATGTCAAGGTCGCGTAGCCAGTTGTTGGAAAGGGCATCATGGACCGAATGCTTCTTTTTCCGCGAGATCTCAAAAAGCGGAGGCGCAATGTCCTTCGGGCGATGGCCCGGTAGCCAACAAGAGTCCCAGAAGGTCACTTTTTTCCCATCCCTGATGGTGATCGTTGTGCATGCTGTGAAGAGTTGCTTGTCTTTATCGTCGCATGGCAGCTCCGTACCAGCCTAAGGCTTAACTGTAGAGGTCCACTGGTGCCTATAGCGAACATGGCCTCTTTTGCCATTTGTTCGAGTTGATTATGGTGATTCATGCTAACACAAGTAATGGGACTAACCACATTGTATAGCATGTCTTTGTAGGCAACATGTTAACTTGTTGAAGACGCAAAGAAAAGAAAAAAAAGACACCGTTGGATGAACCGACGGTATCTTGGAACAAGCGTCGGTGTATGCATCGGAGTACTTGGTACACTGCGCAGAGGCTAGAATCAACAGGCACTGTCGGATGAACCAACGGTCCATTTTGTAGATGCGCCGGATGAATTGTAGAGGAGAAGCAGCGAAGTAAGAAGTTTCGGATGAACCGATGGTCCAATGTAGGGCACCGTCGGTCTATCCGATGACCAAGTTTAAACAAGACAAAGATGCCGGATGAACCGATGGTGGAGCAGCGATTCATCCGACGGTCTCGAAGAAGCTAACAGTAAGGTTTTGGCCGCGAGGTCTTCAGCACCGGATGAACCGACGGTGCGTCGGATGAAGCATCGGAGAAATTGTGTCAACGGTCATGAGCGGTGGAGGGCAATGGCTAGTAGCACTGAATGAACCAACGCCTGGAAAAACGTAGCGTCAGATCATCCGATGGTACTACTTTCTGCAGCTTTTAGCCAACGGCTCTTTGGACGCCTTGGGCTATTTATACTCCCTCCACTCACCCATTTGAGATTGCTGGATTGTGTGGAAGTGCAGAGGAGTGCAAGACACCTAGAAGATCATATCCAATCCATCCAAGTGTTAAATTGCTCATCCATAGACTTGCACATGCTTTGTGTGTGTGTGCTTAGTGCTAGGCTTAGCTTAGAGTTGAGTGAGTGCAAGGTTGTGCCAACTTTGTGAGGTGATTCTTGAGTGAATCAAGTTGTACAAGGTGCGCTGGAAGCCTTGGGGCCTAAGTGGCTCACCGGAAACCGTCTTCGACCCCCCGGCTTGGTGTAGAGTGGCGAGGACACTTTGTGCGGGGGACATGGAGACCCTCTTCCTAAGTGGAGAAGCTCTTTAGTGGAGGCAGCATCAATGTGACCAAGGGAGCTTGGTGAGTGCCTAAGTGGCGAGCCTTTGTGGCGAGTCAAGTGGTGCTCTTGGGAGACTTGACTTGGTGGCCGGAAGCAATACTCTTGCGTGAGTGCTTCAACAACGTGGACTATGGGTGGCTTAGTGCCTACCGATACCACGGGATAAATCACGTGTCAAGAGTTTGCTTCCTATCATCTCACTTTATGTTTCTACATTACTCTCTTGCAATCTTTGTTTGCCTTTACTTTCCTAGAGTAGTATCATGCTAGGATTGGCTATAGGTTGCAAAACTTGTTTTGGGATGAGGGTTTCACACTAGATCAACCTTAGATTGCACATCTAGATAGATTTGATCTAGTTTACTTTATGCAAAAGTAGTGAAGCCATAGGTTAAGGTTTAAGTTGCCTAATTCACCCCCTCCCCATCTTAGGCTACGAGCATCTGATTCCTTACAGTGCCAAAGCCACCGAAGCTTGAGTGCTCTCGCAAACTTGTCGAGGTTTGGGATGCCCAACCCCCCACTCTCCTTCAGTAGGCAGGAACGAGTCCAGTTAACCTTGCACTTGTCTCCAGTAAGTTGTTGGTCGCCAGCCCAGAGAAAGCGCTTCCGCAGTTTGTCGAGGTCATCCAACCATTCCTTGTTCACCTTTAACACGGTAAGGAAGTAAACCGATTGGGGAGGAGAGGATGCACTTGGTGAGGTTTACCCTCCCTGCGTGTGTTAAATTGCGGCCATTCCAGGCGGAGAGTTTGCCGGCTGCCTTGTCAATGATCGGCTGAAAGTCGACTCTAGCTAAACGTTTGACCGTGAGGGGAAGGCCCAGATACCTTAGGGGAAAGGAAGTTCTGGTCACATGGAGGCTGCCCAGTAGAGTGTCTAGGTCTAGGTTTTGGTAGCTTATTGGGACTATTTGAGTTTTCTGCAAGTTAGTGTGCAATCCTGATGCCTCGCCGAAGTTGTGTAGGATCTGAGCCAAGTTCGAGATATCTTTTAGCATTGGCTTAATGAATACTGCCGCATCATCGGCATAGAGTGAGGCTCTGAATCTTGCCACCTTACTACCAAGTTTTGAGAGCAGGTTTAAATCCGTTGCCTTTGCAATAATGTGTTGGAGCGGGTCGAAGGCAAGCACAAAGAGAAGCGGCGAGAGTGGGTCTCCCTGGCGCTGACCCCTGCCATGAGGGATCGATGGTAGCATTATCCCGTTGAGGAGGACCCTCGAGGTGGAGGAGGAAAGAAGCGTAGCCACCCAATTACACCATTTCGGCGGGAAACCCCTCTGCTGCATAACGGAAAGGAGGTAGTCCCAACACACTAAATCAAAAGTTTTAGAGATGTCAAGCTTCACTAGGAGAGTCGGTGACCTGTTGCGGTGAAAGCGTCGTGCGATAGTCCAAACATAGAGGAAGTTTTCATGAATACTCCTCCCTTTTATGAACGTGCTCTGACACGGCAAGATGAGGCATGTGCAGGGCAAGTCAGAGCGCCAACGCTTTAGTGATGATTTTTGCAATGGCGTGGATGAGGCTAATGGGATGGTAGTTAAAGACGGCCTCTGCACCGTCTTTTTTGGGGACAAAGACAATGTTGGCTTTGTTGAGAAGATTTAGATCACCACAGCGCAGGTCATGGAGGGAGTTGATTGCTGCCATAACATCGCCTCTAATTATGTGCCAACACTTCCTAAAGAAGATGCCCGCATAACCATCCGGTCCAGGTGCTCGGTCCGGGGGAGTTGTGAAATGGCATGAACGATTTCAGCCTCATCGAATGGTTTGTCTAGGTGGGTCATGTTGATCTTCGGGAGAGCAAGGGCCTCCCAGTTGAGGTCCTGCGAATGTTGGCTCGGGGAGCTCAGGAAGTCAGTGAAGTGCTGCATGACCACATCTTGCTTGTCTGATGGGAGAGCGCCCAACCTGAGGATGTGCGAAGCCGTTGTATGAAGTTTTTTTGCCTGCGTACATTAACCTTGAGGTGGAAGTATTTTGTGTTTGCGTCGCCTTTGCGGAGGTTGTAAATACGTGAGCATTGCTTTTTCCGCGCTCTTTCAATGACCACCCAACCTAAGACATGCTTTTCTAGTTTCGCCACGAGAATGAACTCGCCTCAGAGGGGCACGCGTCTTGCAGAGTCGAGGAGTGGCCCGACCACCTGCCATGTGGAGCTTAAGTCTGGTGTCAGAGATGATGGAATTGCTCCATTTTCTTAGGGCCTGCGCCGTGACATGCAGTTTGTGACCTAGACGGTGAAAAGGTTCCATATGTAGCGTAGGCTGGTTCCGCTTGCCGGATCTCTCCTTAAATCGCGCAGTTGGCCCGAAGTTCTCAAATTTAAAAGGTCGTGACTTCCTTGGTCGTGTTAGGCGGGCCAGAATCAAGGGGCAGTGGTCAGAGTGCGAAGAGGAAAGAGTGTGCAGGGTATGCTCATCAAAAGTGACGTCCCAGGCCGTGTTGCAGAAGAACCGGTCAATACGTGTAAGCGTAGGGCGCCGCCTTTCGTTACTCCATGTGAATTTCCGGTTCTGTAGGTGGATCTCTTTAAGGCCGCAGGTTGAGAGAGCGGCGCATCAGTTGGAGATTGAGGCGTCTATTGTTCTTGTCACAGGCTTTGTAGATTAGGTTGAAATCCCCGACGATCAACCATTTAGTGTCGACATCAGGCCGTAGATTCCTCAGGTGATTCAAAAAGGCGCATACATTGCGCACGGCCCGTGTAGACGAGGTGAGGGTGAATTGTGAACCACACTACTTAATTGTTACTAGCGCCGAGATGGAGATGGCACCAATCTGTAAGTTGCTCAAATCCACAAAATTGTCGTTCCAAAGTAGGATGATTCCCCCCTTGTGCCCTGAACCGGTTTGAAGGCAAAGCTAGTTAAACGGTAGCCACCCAGAAAGGCTGCAAGAGGTGCATCGATTTGGCTGAGTTTCGTCTCCTGTAGGCAAGCAATGTGGCATCGATTAAGCTTTCATGAAAGAGCATGCACCTGGCAGCAGCGTTGATACCACAGACGTTCCAACTGATTAGATCAAAGTTGCCTATCTGCATGGGGTAACCTGTAGAAGCTCAAGGTGCTGATGCACCAGCTGACGCGGCATACGGAAGGCGGACCGAACATCGAAAGTCGAATGCCGAAAGTTGTGCTGAGAACATCGAAGTCCGAAGGTCAAAGCCAGCAGGGCGGAGTCAAAGTCACGTACATGCATACAGCAGGCTCGAAGGCCGAAGTCAGCAGTCGAAATCCTCACCCGAAGGTCGCAGCTAGCAGGGCGAGGACGGAGCAAAGAAGTGAAGCAGTACGTAGGAAGTAAACGATACAAAGTAGAACAAGTTCTCCCGTGGAGGTGTTGTTGCTGTCGTGCCATAATCATTCTGGAACCAAGGGAGAGAGCTCGCGGATGTCATTGATGGACTGTCCAGCGTGCTGTAAGAGGGTGGCATTCACCATGTCGTTGAGGTCGAAGAGGGCCGTCATTGCTGCGGTGATGTGCTCCGGCAGCGGCAGCTACTGCGTGTTGACGTAGTCCTGTAGGATTGCCTCAATGGGGTGGAGCTTGTCGTCAGAGACCCCAAGCTTGCGCCAAAGGTTGCGCTTGGCGCGCTCCATGGCCAGCATCGCCAGTTTCTTAGCGAGACGGGTGCTTCGGCGAACTGTCGACTTGTAAAAGGTTTTCTTGGTCCTCAGGCGGCGTTGTGGCTGCTCCTGTAGGATGGCCGGGGGTGGAGCCTGGAAGAGGTCAGCAACGCAAGGTGTAGCCGCCTTCTGGCCTGGAGCCGCAGCCTCCGCTGGCTGCTGCTGGGAGCCCTCGAGAGCAGGATCGGTGGCCGCACCAGGCTCCAAAGCCATCGGGAGTTCAGAGAGCGCCTGAGGTGGCTCGTGGGGCATCTGCCCATGCAGCTGCAACATGCCGAGGGCACGCTCGACCTCACGAACAGAAGGCGCACCTAGTTCCAGTGAGTGTACGTTGTCGAGCATGGAGTGTAGCCTGGAGAAGACGGTGTGAAGTGGTACCAGCGAGCTCCGGCAAGCGTCGGCCACTGCGGACCAGGCTTGATTCCCCTCCCACCATGGGGGCTCGTCGAGGCAGAGCGTGTCCGCCATGGCACAAGCTTTGTTGATGTAGTCAAGCGCCTGGGATAGTGCAGAGGCCACACTTGTCTGCAGCCCGGACAATGCCTGGAAGTTGAGCTTGAGCAACGTCACTTGAGCTCGAAACGCCACATGCGCCTGAGGAACCGTCATGTTCTGGAGGTCGTCGTTCCCTGGCAAAGGCTTGAGAGGAGGGGGTTGGCACTCAATCGGCGATGCCGCAGCCGGAGGTTGGGAGGCCTCCTTGTAATGACGGCCTCCACGAACTCCGCCTCCCTGCGCCTGGGGGAGCGGGTGCGGTCCCTGCACATGATGTCGTCGCTGGCTATGGCGCGGTGGGGATGTGGGCAGTCCCGATCGCGACCTGGGTGGTTGTAGTCATTGTCGTCGTTGTCCTCCCGCCGGCTGAGCTAAAGGAATGGACAGTCGTTGCAGGAGCCACCACCGCTGCGTCCGCCGTCGCGCCGGTGACGCTCTTCCTCCGCTCGACGGTCGCAGCGGTCCCGGTCCTCACGCACACGCCCGCGCTCCTGGTCGCGCTCGGCGTCACGGTCTTGGCGTTCGGGGCCGCGCTCCTAGCATCAACGGCCCTAGCGTTGCTCGTCGTTGCGCTCCTGAGCGTCCGTCCGGGCCCCCTCCATTGGGGGGAGCGGGAGCCAGGTTGCGAACGCCGCCCTCGCGCTAGCCGGCGCACCATCTGTCACTCCGTAGCGCCAAACGTATGGCCGGCACACCGGCTTGAAGCTAGCAGGGTTGTTGATGGCGCCCTCGAGGTCGTTAGCCGCTGCGGAGTAGTCTTCGACAACGCCGATGTGCAGGAAGATATCGTACTGGAGCCCTTGGTTCCAGGGCTGCGGCGTCTGTGTCGTGACGAAGAAGGAGCATGCAGAGGACTGCTCGAACGGTTCATGCGTGAAGACCAGCCAGACACGCTTGGGTATCTTGCTCGGGTCGATGGTCCACGCCCACACCGTCAATTGCCTGGTATCTGAAGGTTGAACAAGATCAGTCCTGATGCTCTGTAACGCACAACGCATACCTATGATGCTCTCGATGATGTCCGGCGTCCATGCGTGCTTGGGGACTCCATCGAGGTAAAGGCGCACGCGGATGTGCATGCCGAGCGCATGGCTCAGGCTGCGCCAAGGGCACAAGCAGATGTCGATACCGTCTCCTTGGAAGCACCCCCGAGCGCGAGCCTCAGCGCAGTGGGAGCTGTGGACGAAGTGAATCAGGAAGGCTCCAGCTGATGGATGGAGACGGAGACCTCCCCTGGCTGGAGGTGCATACGGTTCTAGATCAGCTCCTCAATCTCCTTGGCCCCGGCGCCCCGCGGCAAGTGGATAGCCCAGGGGACCCTGGCCGTGTCCTCCCAATCCCTAGCGTCTTTCTGCAGCGCGAAAGAGCTAGGGACGAAAACCGTCTCCTCCTCAGGCTGGGAGTGCGGGTCCCCTAGCGCCATGACGGGTGGTGGTGGAGGAGGCGGCGGTGGCGGCAGAGGAGGCGGCGGGGGTGGCGGCGGTGGTGGAGGTGGACGACGCTGCGGAGCGCGGTGAGGCTCAGGGGCACGAGATTGGCGCTCAGCCCTGCAGAAGCGCTCCCTGTGCCCCGAGCGGCGGCAGCGAAAGCATTTGATACGGTCTCTGCAGGAGGGCGCCCTGTGGTCGCGAGCCAAGCAATTGAAGCAGCGGCCTGCCGTGGCGGTGATGAATGCTTGGAGGGAGGCAGCTGGGCGTCGCCTTGATTAATTCCTCCACACTACACCCAGCTCTGCACTCCCGGTCATGTCCGCCGTCGTGTCGGGGGAGTTGGGGCGGCGTCCTCTGAGGTGAATGGCGCCTGCGCGACCTGGCTGGCAGCCACTCTTGGTGCTGCTGAGTAGTTGAAGCCGCGGCGAGGTGGTGAGGTGGCAGACGCTGCGGCGTGCCAGCCCGGTGAGCACGGCCATCTCCTCCATAGTAAATGCGTCGGGGCCTCATCTTGTCGCCGGGGTAAATGCGGCGTCCTTGTGCGCTACGGACCTGGGCATCGGGGTGCGAAGGGTGAACAGGAGGCCGTTGGGGAGAATTGAATCTCCCAGACTTGACGACCTCCGCGTAGGTGTCCTTGGGGGCGCGTGCATGGCCAGGCGAATCCGCAGCAGAAGACGGTAGATCCGGTGGTGTAGGCTTCAGATCCGGCCGTAGAGGTTGCTGATCTAGCTTATCCAGCACGAACTCGTAGCCGGGGAAGCAGGGTTGACCGTGGCGTGGTGGAGGCGGATGTGAGTCAGCGAAGAACATGTCACGTGCAGTGCGGGTGCAAGGGGTGGCGGGCGTGTCCGGGGCTGAGAGGGAGCTGGGTTCCGGGGGGGCGCGGCGCAGGATGCGCACCGGCGAGGCGGGGCGGTCGCATGGCGACGGCGGGTGGCAGGGTCGGGTGGCATGGTCGGGTGAGGTTCAGGATAATCGCACGCCAAATTGAATACTATAGGTCAAGTTTTATCTAATGAACAACATAAAAAGAAATACATATTAGTAAGATGGAATATTCTTTGCTTGCCGAAAGAACAAGAGGGATTGGGTATACAGGATTTAGACACACAAACCAAATGCCTTCAATGCAAATGGCTTTTTAAAAAGGGGTTGTGGCAGGAATTGCTTAGAAACAATTATCTAAAGATTAAAACATTAAGCCAGGTGAGTAAAAAGCAGGAGATTCTCCCAAGCATGCTGAGGGTAAAAGACCAATTCCTAAATCTTGGAAGGTTCAAGCTAAAAAGCGGTAACCAAATCAGATTTTGGGAGGATAAATGGTTAGGTGCCCAGGCTTTAAAATTCCAATACCCTATTCTATCTCTACCTAATATTAAAGCAAAAATGGTTTCTGCCAGGTTATTTGGTACGTCACCCGAAAATGACTAGGTTACGGTAAGAAACCAGTGCAAAACCGCTTGCTTACCTGCTAAACCGGAGGAAAACCACACTGATCACTGATCTGGAGAAGAAGGCAAAAACTGCATGACTGCAGTCTTAAACCGTCAACGGTCGGGAAAAACGGGAAATATTATGCATCGCTTAAGCGACAAAAAAAATCAAGCGTCGCTGAAGGACGTCTCGCCATCGGGTTTTTTTTCCTTCCGTTGCCGCACGGTCTTTCTTTCCGCGAGTGAGGTTTTTTTTTTCTTTTTCCTTACCGCCTGGTCCCCGTCTTTCTTTCCGCCAGCGATGTTTTTTTTTTCTTTTTTCCTTTCTTTCCTTTTGGCCGCCGGTCTTCTTTCTTTTTTTTCTTTTTTCTTACTGTTCCTTTTGGCCGCTGGTCTTTCTTTCCTTTTTCTTTTTTTTCTTTTTTCTTACTATTTCCTCCCTTCGTTTCTTCTCGTGGTCCCTTCGGTTTCGGTTTGTTTTTTCTTTTTTTCTTAATGGTTCTTTTTCCTTCTGTTTTTTTCAAACCAATAAAATAAAAAAATTCTACCAATTACAAGTTTTGAACCTCAGACCTTAAATTAAACAAGATAGTTAGCAATCATTACACCACACAGCACTTCGTGACTACATAGACTTATAAATCATTTTATTTATTTATTTTTTACTTTCTACTTTATTTTTTGTTTCTATTTCCGTTTTTTATATTCTTTCCTTTTTAATATTTTTCCATCCATTAATATTTTTATTGTTCAAAATGAGATATAAATTTGTTCTCGCTATAATAATAAGTTGTTCTAGCTATAAGTATCTTGTTCGGGCTATAATAACAACTTGTTCTGACCCTTATTCTGATTTGTTCTGACACTACATTTGTTTTTGTTCGAGATGACACACAAAATTGTTCGGACTATAATAGGATTTTGTTCTGATAGTTGTTCTCATTTGTTCTGACACTTTTTTTTTTGTTTTGTTCAAGATGACATACAAACTTGTTATGGCTATAATAAGTTGTCCTGGCTATAGTAATATCTTTTTCTAGCTATAATAATAACATGTGTGTGATCCTTATTCTGATTTGTTCTGACACCATATTTGTTGTTCGGGATGACATATAAACTTGTTCTGACAGTTGTTCTCGTTTGTTCTGGCACTTCATTCGTTTTGTTCTAGCGATAACAGAATATATAACCTTAATTAAAAAATACGAATAAAAAGAGTTTGTCAAAATATACTCAAGTGTGATCTTGTTTTGAAGTTTTTATTGTCAGAAATCCAATGGTGCGATCGGAATTCAACTTTGATGTTTGATTTGTGATTTATAGATTTTTTAATTTCCAAAATTGCAGCGAAGCACATGCGCAAGCATTTTATTGAAGCCTTGATCTTTCCTTCACCCTTCATCTTAAGTGACAAATTGCTTTTTTTTTCCGCTGAAGCGATGAGTAGCCGCCCCCGGAAAAACCAGGCGACCGCGCGGTAGTCGTGCGCATCTGCCTTCTGGTGCGCACAGGTGAGGTAAAAAGAGCAAACAAAAAAAGCACACAGGTTGAGGGAACCGAACATAGAACCTCGGTTCCAGAATAAAGAAAACTACGACGTGGGATGCACTACCTTGATTATGAATGATATTCACATTATTTTTATTTCAATATAAAAAACAGTTGCCGAACAGCGGAACAGGTTCGTTACCGTTCTGAACTCGTAGGCTCCCTACGCTTTGCGGTTGGACAGAGCATGAGATTAGAGGGAACCTTTTAACATGCAAAAATGATTTATGGTTATATGTTAATAAGGATTTGGTACGTCACCCAAACGACTAGGTTACAGTAAAAAAACAGGTGCAAAACCGCTTGCTTACCTGCAAAACCGGAGGAAAACCACGCTGAACTAGAGGAGAAGGAAAAAAATGGATGCATGCAGTCTTAAACCGTCAGCGGTTGGGAAAAACCAGGCGATCGCGTGGTAGTCATGCGCATCTGTCATAGGGACATCCCCAGGCCCACTAGACAGGCGGGTATAGGCACCGACTACTATGTGGGCCTCAAGACTACCCGACTTGTGGGCCATGGTGCGAGACGGTGTGGGCTACAAGGCAACAGAGGTCTTGTACTCGGATAGCAAAGCTAGCCATGTTCGAACCCATGTAGAGTACTCCTACCCGTGTACGGCTAGAACTCCCCTACCTAAACCGACTTGTAAGCCTACCTCCCGGTGAATATAAGGCGAGGCAGGGACCCCCTCTATCGATCCGCATCATCGTATAATCAACACCCCATCAATCAAGAGCTACGCAACATACAAGACGTAAGGTATTACGCACATTACGGCTCGAACCTGTCTAAATTGTGTCCACATATCTCTCCTTCGAGTTCCCGATCTCAACGAGGCTACAATCAACCACATCGGGTACCCCCTTGGTGGGTTTGCCAGTCTAAAACACCGATAGCTAGCGCGCTAGATAGGGGATCTTGCTGAAGATCCAATGGCGAACTCGACGGATTCCGTCATCATCAAGCCCAACGTCGCCTTCAACCGCGGCGACACCTTCGTCTTCGGCTCCTAGATCTGCACTGCCAACGACGCTGGATCCTTCCAGTGCTACGCCGCTACCTCACGATGACCCCAGACCCGGAGACTAGGTTCGTAACGCTTCCCAAAGCTTCTATGGACCAACTCGTCGAGAAATTCGGCAAAATTTTGCTCTCCAACAACGGCGCTGGCTTTGAGTTTGGATCCGCCTCCAACTCGACTTCGACATCAACCTGGGTCAAGCCGCGCGAGCTAGCAGCTGAGTCATCGTGCAGCCCGATCCTCCCCCACGAGCAATTCCCGTACGGCCTCCGCAGCTGAGGACCGATGGATGGTCGCTCCCTGGTGTGATGAGTGATTGACAACGTGGTGTTGAAAGGACCTTGTGATGCCTAGAGGGGGGGTGAATAGGATCGAAACAAATGGTTAAAACTTACATCGGTACTACCGGCGGTGCGGAACTTCTGAGGGGTCGGTACTTCGATGCAGGCGGTACTGCAAACAAATCGAGGTGACTAAAACGAAATTTGAAAAGTAAAGCGATTCTAGCAATTCTACTTGAATCAAAGGTTTAGTTTAGGAGCTAAGAACCACCTGCAACCAAAGATATGAGTTGGAACACAACCAATTTAGAGATCGGGCTAAAACAAGTTTTAGGGTTAGAGAGAGACAAAGAATTCAAGCAAGCAAATGGAGACACAAGAATTTAATCCGATGTTCACTCCCACAAAGGAAGCTACGTCTCCGTTGAGGATCCCACAAAGGGAGGGCTATCACCAAGAGCCTCTTTTCCTCACCCAATCCCCACCAAGGAAGATTGGTGCTCACTAAGAATTCTCCACTAAGGAGAGGGTAATACAAACGATCTCGGGTGCTCCACACCAAGAGGGCACTCAACGGGAGACGCCTAACCGTCTAGAAGCAAATTTCAAGAGTAACAAACACAAATCAATTTCCCGGAGATGCTTCAAGTGCTTTTGAGAAGGGGAAATTCGAGGGGGCTCTCAAAGCTTCTCTAATCCTCACTAGGAATCACTTCTCTACCCAAGCCCTAGCTCAAAGGAATCAAATCTTAGCTCTAGGAGGGAGGGGAGAAGTGGAGTGAATGCTCAAGTGAGGGTTTGTCCGGTGGTTGGTCAGCAATGAGTGAGGAAGGAGAAGAGGGGTATTTATACTTAGCCCTGAAAAACTAGCCGTTACTGTGCAAAAACGGGTTTTATCAGTACTTCCGACACATGGTCGGAACTACCGAGGGGTGCCGCAGAAACCCAACAGTGGAGCCATATCGGTAGTTCAGGCCGAATTGACTACCGAGGCAGGGCTAAAACTCGCCAGTGAAGCCATATCGGTACTACCGACCCGGTGTCGGTACTACCGACAAAAGCAGAGAGTTGAAGGAAAGAGGAGCAATTTGTGCACGTGTCGACTCGGTTCTGAAAGTGCATCTAGGCCCCTAATTAATTTTGGTGATAATGTCAATCACAATTTGGGTGGTTTAACCTTTTAATAAGATGTGTGCAGGAATTAAGAAAAGAATATTTATTGAGTTTGATCAAAGGAAGTCCCCCATCTCATTCTATTCGGTGTTGGAGCTCAAATTGGCGATTTAATTTGGATTTCATTTCGAATTTGAGTATAGGAAACATCATACTATAAAGAGGGATGCTAATTGTTGGATCAAGGTTGTCACATGTGTTTCTTCTTGAGATCTAACTACCCATGAGAGACACAAAAATCACTCACGAACACTTAGTGGTGACTTTTCAGGGTGTATCCGGATGATCCACCCTCGAGGTCGGATGATCCGGCCATCCCGGGTGATCCGAGTGTGTTTCCCGGTCGCTCTCTGGTTCCCACCGGATGATCCACCCTCGAGGTCGGATGATTCGGCCAGGACGCGTAGGGAACCCTAACGGCTAGTTTTGGGGGTTGGGTATTTATACCCCTTCACCCCCTCTTCTTCAACCCCCCCCCCCGACCACCACGCCTCCTACACCTCCCAAAGCTTCAATGCCTCTCTCCCAACTCCCTTCCAAGCCAACCCTTGCTAGGATTCACCTAGGGTTTGGGTGTGAGAGCATTTGAGGTGTGAGATTAAGCCCCTTTTAGTGAGTTCTTCACTTGTTCTTCTCAAGAAGCACTTGTGGCTCTCAAGAAGCACTTGTGGCGGCTTTGGTTCATCGATTCGCGTTTGTTACTCTTAAAGCTTGCTTCTAGACGGTTAGGCGTCACCCGTTGAGTGCCCTCTCCGTGTGGAGCATCCGGGAACATTTGTATTACCCTCTCCTTTGTGGAGTTTCTAAGTGAGCACCAATTTACCTTTGTGGTGGATTGGGTAAGGCAAGTGGCTCTTCGTGACAGCCCTCCCTTTGTGGGAACCTCAACGGAGACGTAGCTTCCTTTGTGGAGGTGAACTTCGGATTAAATCGCTTGTCTCTTGTTTACTTTGAGTTCATCTCTTTTCTCTAACCCTAGAAGCTTGTTTTGGATCGATCTATATATCTGTGTGGTTGCTTGACATATCTTTGGTTGCAGGAGGCTCTTAGCATCTATTCTAACCTTTTGATGCAAGTGGATTTGTTAGTTTCAGTTTTTACCTTGTATTTAGCTTAAAATCTTTCCTGTTGTTGGATCATCCGACCTCAAGGTCGGATCATCCGGCCTCTGATCCGCTGCTAAGTTTTTCAGGAATTTTAAGTGCTCCTATTCACCCCCCTCTAGGCATCACAAGATCCTTTCAGGTTCTCTTCTCACTCACTTGGGTCATCTCCTAAAGCACTTTTAGCATCTCTTGGCAATCAATTCGTATCCCCCTTTATAGTACGGTGTTTCCTATACTCAAATTCAAAATCAAAATTAAATTAAGCCTTGACTTGAGTTGAAAACGCCGAATTGGAGTTGGGGGCCTTCTTTTGGTCAAAACCATGATTTTCAATAAAGTAAATCCTGCACACATCTTATTCAACCATTAAATACCACAAATTGTGTTTGTCACTATCACCAAAACAATTAGGGGCCAAGATGCACTTTCAATCTCCCCCTTTTTGGTGATTGATGACAACACAATTCATTTTCAAATAAAGATGTGTGTATCCAACAATTTTAAGAGAAACTCCCCCTAAATGTGTGCTTGATCTTTTATGGAGGCCTCAGATGCCTATCACACATTTAGAAGAAACTTCACTCTCAATTTGCATACACAAGTGCATAAGTGTGATATAATAACCGTGATGCATATGACAAGATATACAAACCAACATAGTGAGAAATAACAACCACCAAGCATCACAAATATATAAGCGAGGTTCCACACTAGCACGATTTAAGTCATACAAATTTTAAAAAAAGTTCTAGGTTCACCACATCACCATCCATCACACCACACAAATAGTTCATACATGTCCACAACCTAAGATAGATAGATAAAAAGAGTGATGAGCGATAAGATACACACTACCCCACATGGATAAATTGTGAGCACACTACCCCTTTGGCATCAAGCGCCAAAAAGAGGAGGCCCTTCAATCATCACTACCATGTGGAGAGTGGGCCTGGGAGAGTCGTCTTCTTCGGTCTCACCACCACCAAAGTCCTCATCGTCGATGTCGGCCGGGGGAGCTCCATACATCATGGATGTGTCGCCATACACCTCCCAAGGGTTGTAGAAGACCGGTGGAGGAGGGAAGTCCATGGGCTCGCGAACGGGAGAGTGCTCGATGTTGTGCTGAGCGAGCATGGCCTTCTGACGGGTCTCCAATTTGAGGAGCTGCTCATCGACGTGCTGCCTGTGAGCACGGATCTCCTGCGCATTGTGCTTCCCAACATTGAACAAGGAGGCCCGAGAAAGGAAGTTGAAAATACTCTTCTTCTTGCCGGGGGGAATGGTGCCTTTAGAAGATGATGGTCCACGAGAGGAAGATGGAGGCTCATAGGAGGATGGACCACCTGAGGAAGGTCCACCCGAGGAGGTAGCTCTAGGAGGGGCATGCTTGCCCAACTTGAGAAGACGCTCAATGTTCCCCTTGTTTGGCTTGTACCAAGTGTGAGTCTTGTCGGTGCAAATGTCAACTCCGGTCACCTCACATATCATCCTGAAGATCCAAGGGGCATACTGACAACTCTTGTTAGCGGACACTGAGCACACAATGATCTCCTCCCATATGAAGTCAAACACACTAAACTTCTCTTTGCCCGGTGCCATCCTCACAAGAATATCCTTGGCAATGTTGGAGATGTTGTAGTTGTCACCTATCTTAGGAGTGAGAGTGTACCGGAAGAGTTGGTTTAACATCCTGTAGACGGGCTTCATACCATGTGTGGTACCAAACTCAACCTTGCCATAGGCGGCGTCATACATGAAAGCCATCTCACTATATAGGGGAATCTCTCCACCATGTATCTTAGGACGACCAAGATCCTCCTCACCAAAGCCAAGAATCTGAGCGAACCTCTCATAAGAGACTGAGAGGGGCTTGCCTTGCAAGAGCCAATGAAAGGTCTTGGCCTCACGCCGGACATGAAGATTGGCATAGAATTGGGCAATTACTTCTTCATTCCAATCACAATTCATAGCCATAATTGAAGTCATCCCTTTAGCGTGGCAAATGTCAATGGCCTCATTGACGGCTGGAATGTAGAAAGACCTTAAAGCATCCCAATTGATGGACTTCATATCCACGGTCATGTGCTCCATGCATAGAATAACCGATTCATACCAATCGGCGTTGAACTTGAGCCAAAAACGAATATCCGCATCAAACTCTTTTTGCCATTGAGCGGGATCGGAGTACCTTTCCTTGTACACATTGTGTGTCCCGCTCTTGTAATCAACCATCTTCATGATGCCCATTGTGGTTGCTGGACGAGGAGGCACGGATGGCCTAAGCACAAAGTCTGCAAGAGAATCCAAAGAGATGTCTTCATAGTCATCATAGTGGTCATCCGGTTCATGGGCTTGCTTGGTGCGAGCACGGTGACCTTGACTAGTAGAGCGACGAGGAGCGGCGAGAGGATTTGTGCGGCCACGACCACGTGGGCGTTGAGTACCCGTGACCACCTTCCTCTTCCTTTGAGCGAGAGGGACGTCATCCTCATCGGAGCCCTCTTGGATCACTTGCTTGCCGGCCCGACCCATCTGAGAGGATGTGCAAATATTGTAAGGAATGGGCAGAGAGAATTGAATTGAATCAACTCAATTCATGATCATTAGCACTTGTGACAGGCTCCTGTCGGTACTACCGACCTAGGGTCAGATTACCGACCTGCTCTGATCTGAAGATCATGAATCGAGAGATTCAACCAACGAAACTTGACGAGATCAAGGGCATATGTTCTAGGATGGATATAAAGATGATTCCCTAAGGCATTCCTCCTAGAAACAACGGCATTGAGAGATCGAGTAAAAAGGATTTGAATGAAATACCTCGAACATTCTCACGCGAAACGAGGAACTCCCGGCGAGGATCGGATGTTCCGAGGGGTGGAGAATCCAATAAAGAGCCTAGTTTGAAGATTCCACGGTCGGATATTGAGATCACCTCGCGGATTTGAGACAGGAGTGGAGGAGGGGAGGCAACGGCATTGTGATAGAACCCTAGAAACGAACTGGTTCGGCGGGGTATATATACCCCTGCGATGTTTATCAGTAGTATCGACAGGGGATCGGTACTACCGGGGTTGCAGAGAAATTCGACCAGAGAGTCCATATCGGTATTACCGACGGAGCGCCGGTTCTACCGAGGGTCCTATCGGTAGTACCGACGGAGCACCGGTACTACCGCTGATATCCAGAATTCCAACAGTAAGCTCATATCGGTACACGCCTTGTGTCCTGTAGTGTGATTTTCGAACTTCCAAGAGTCTTAAGAATTTTGAAGATTGGATTGAAAGATTAGCAGAAAATAGATAGAGAGAAATAGCTATGGACATATAGAACAACCATAGGGCTTGGTGATTAGACACAATCAATCAATCAAAGCGATAATCACCAAACACTATGGGAAGAACCAAGTTTTGTAAGACACACACAAAGTGAAGAAAAACAAAACATTTTCCTCTCTATCTAGGCATCAAACAATTTGTGTGCAACAAGTCAAGCTAAGTTACGAGAATCCAAGATGTTTAGCTCACTTCTCAAAGCACAAAACCTTTGCTCGTCTAGAGGCTTAGTGAAGATATCGGCAAGTTGCCTCTCGGTGCTCACGTGACGTACAGCAATATCTCCCTTAGCCTCATGATCCCTTAGGAAATGATGTCGAATGATGGCACTCTCATTGTCACACAAGAGTGGAATCTTACTAAACTCACAACCGTAATCACTCAACGTTTGCTTCATCCACAAGAGTTGTTGAAGGACCGGAACGGCGAACCAGAGAGGGGGGAGTGAATGGGAGCCGATAAAAATTCTACTCAAGAATTCGGCCTATGAACCCAAAATCACTCGGACACCTCCGCAAACTTCTCTTGCCAAATCCACGTAGCCACCGGAGTGCTCGGACCTAGGAGCAAGATCCAACCAACAACTCAAAACACGCGTGAAAACAACTCGAAAACACTGTTGCAGCAACCAAAACCGGTCAGGGTTTCGAAACCACGACCGACCTTCCGGGACTTAGCCTCTGTGGAAAGCCGGTCGGCCGGTTTGTCCAGAAATCCCAAAAGACCTTGAGACCCAACCTTTGGCCAAAACACCTCAAGAACCCTTCAATCCTTGAAAAGAAAAGCCATAGCATGAGCGAGACTCTCCTGTTCGAAACTCTCGACAGCCCAGGGGCCAAACCGGTCGACCGGTTTGGGAAACGATCGACCGGTTTGCCAGGCATCGGGAAGAACTCGGAGTGGGAAAACCCAAACTTCACCTCGATCGATCTCCCAATTGCGTTCCACGTTCAAGTGAGACTTTGGGGATAGTGGCTACCTTTGGCTAAACTCGGTCCCCAAAACCTACCCAATCAAGAGGAATCGGAAGTCAACCCTCAAGAACACCTTCCCAAGAACTCCACCGAAAACCACCAAATCGAAGCCGTTTCGGAGGGTTTGTTGGAGCAAGATCACCAAGCAAAGAGGCACAAGGTCCTCATATGTGACATCCAACAAGAATCCCTCAAAGAAACGCTCCCAAATCTTCTTCACGGAAATTCCAAGAAAAGGCTCCGAAAATCACCAAAAAGGAAAAACAGGAAGAACACAATCAAGCCTTGAGGAACCACGCCGAATCATCTATACATACCAAAGAGGTTCATACAAGGTCTAGCTTGCGCGATCATCCTTCCCTCTCACAAGATCTCACCATGAAGCTCTCAAGCTAGTCCTAAGAAAATCCTAAGGAAAATAGGAAGAGAAAAATAGGAAGGCAAATGAGCTAGGGTTCCAAGAGATGGCTGCCATCCTCTCACCACTTGGGTTATATGGAGGCAACCGAAAGACTAAAATACCCCTAAAGCCTAAACTAGGATACACGCCCACCAAGGGCACTTTGGGAATTTGTCTTCGTAACACCATCGGACGGATGCTGGCGACCGCCGCTTAGCCTCGACGCAAGCCTTGCGATCCCGACGCGTGTCCTCCGCCTCGAAGCTTCCGGCGCCCTGCGACCCCAAATCGGTCAGACCGGTTTCCAAAATCGGTCAGACCGGTTTAACCGACACCACGCCCGGTCTTGACCTCGGTTTGTGGCTCGGTACCGAGTAACCCGGTGGTTTTCGGTGAACCACCGCAAACCCCGAACTTGATGTAGCCTCGCCAATCACCACTCATGACTCGGCTCCCACGAAGTCCGGCTCGACCTTGGTTTTGAGGCTCAACCAAGAAACCGTCCACGACTTCATCTTGCCGTTCTTGCCACCATGCGGCCCGCGCCAGCCCGGCCACCGGGTCCTCGAACCAAGCCTACTTGTCTTCTCCACACTGAGGCCTCACCGTGACGACCTTTCACGCTTGTTCTTCACCTGCACCAACACCGGTCAAGCCGCCAACCTGCACCTGCAATACTTAGCCAAGAATCTCCACACCACGTTGTCAATCACTCATCACACCGAGGCGACCATCCACCGGTCCTCGAACCACCTAGCTCTCAATCTCCCCTTGATGAGTGCATTGACAACACACATTGGTAACCAAGAGAAAAGGAAAAGAAAAGCGACTAAGAAACTCAAACAAGCGATCGAAAGTCAAAACAAAGGCAAAGAGCAAGATCACTTGAAAGAGGAAAGTCTCGATCCCCTTAGGCAAGCAGCGGCTCGACACAACCGAGACAAAAACAAGCTCAAGCAAAGAGCACAAACCACCAAAGCAACCACGAGCTCCCCGTGCACATATGCATACTCCCCCTGGACATGTGCCAACCCTGGGCACAAACCGGTCAGACCGGTTTCCCAAACCGGTCAGGCCGGTTCCCAAAACCGGTCAGGCCTGTTTAACTCAGCAGAAACCCCCCCCCCAAAACCAAAAATGCAAAAGAAATGCACAAGCTCCCCCTTGACTATTGAAATATGTTCTAGGGATGCAATGCAACTTTTCTCAACCAACATTTCTCCCCCTTGTTGCCAATGCATGAATCAAAGCTCAAATTTTGAAAAGATGCAACTAGAGCTTCTCAAATAGACAAAATTCAACAAAGGATGCTACACATGTCCAAATGAGCAAGTTAGATACTCTATAGCTTCGTAATGACATCAACTTCATGATCACCAAGTTTCACAACCATTGGACGAAGCTAAGATAGAATTGAGCAATTTTACGAAAAATCACCCTCTCATGAGCAAAGTCCTAAACATGAGCAAAACATGTCAAAATGGCAAAGCCACACAAACTTCATGCTAGGACAACCATTCTAAGCATAAGACCATCATAAACACCCACAAGCACTTCATGTCATGTCAAAGCATACCGAGCCATGTGCTTACTTCTATGTATGAGACTTCTCATTGGTAAGCAACATGCAACGGTTTAGCACCCAAAAGCAAGTAAATTAAGCACATATGACATGGGAGCACATTTTCTAATTTACATTTCATTTTCAGATTTATAATTGGTACATGAAATGTCTTTACGACAAAAAGGAACTTATGCCCCTCCACAAGATCAAGCATGGGGGCTAAACATTCATGATGGCAAATGAGCCTTTGGCCCCATATGATCAAAATAAGCTATCCAACCACAAATTAAGCATATCCAAGCCACAAAAACATGTCAAGATCATGTAAAGGCATTTACTCACAAGAGAGCATACATATGAAATTTTTCAAAAAAACATAGCCATCAACCATGGATATAAACCAAGATTATCAAGAGCTAAACCAAACTAACCATAGTTTACCACACTAGCTCACAAAGACATACATATCATTCCAGGGTGAACAATGTATATAGGAGAAGCTTTACCTAAATAATGCATATGATACAAAATGCATGCAACCTAAGATACAAAGATGCCTATACATCATGTTACATATGCCATGCCAAATGCAAGAAATGCACAAAGGAAAGCTATACATATGCTACAAAGGAGCTCCCACACACCAAATCAAGAAATCAAACATACACCAAGCTCCCCCCGCAAACGAGTGAAAGTTGCTTGATCTAGGGTTTGGTGAAAATATCGGCTAGTTGGTCATGTGTGGGTACATGGATCAAGGCTATCTTCCCTTTCTCTCGTTGTCTCTCGAAATGATACCTCACTTCTATGTGCTTGGTTTTGGAATGGAGCACCTTTGGGTTCTTTGCAACGCTTATGGCATCTGTGCTATCACATTGAAGTGGGACATGGGTATACTCCTCACCAAAGTCACTCATGGTGTATGTGATCCAAAGGAGGAGAGCAACAACTAGCTGCGCCACATACTCGCCTCAGTGTGGATTGAGCAACACTTTCATTGTTGCGGGAAGACCAAGACACCAAAGAAGAACCCAAGAAGCGGCAAGTCCCAGTGGACTTCCTATCCAAGCACACCGCAAAATCCAGCGTCGAAAATCCATGAAGCGCCAAGGAAGAAGACGCAGAGTACCAAAGGCCAAAGTTGGGAGTGTGTCGTAAATACCTGAAAATGCGCTTGGCTTGCCGATCTGAAGTCCTCGAGCGCTAGAAACAGCGCATAGACATACGAGAATTGGATGTCGGCCTCGTCGCCGTCAAGTAGAGGAGCGACCCGATCATGCTCCCACTCTTGGTCCACGTGTTCACCTTCCTCGTCGCATCAAGAGTCAGTAGTCGTACTCATAGGCGTCGCCATGGTCTTGGAGTCCTCCATCTTGAACTTCCTCACAATGTCCTTGGTGTACTTAGCTTGGTGCACAAATGTTCCTTCCTTTGATTGCTTGATTTGTAGCCCAAGGAAGAACTGCAACTCGCCCATCATGCTCATCTCAAATTCCACGCTCATGTCTTACGCAAACCTTGCAACAAGAGAGTTAGGCGAGCCACCAAAGACAATATCACCCACGTATACACTGCACAATCGGATATCTACGCCTGCACGAGGAGAAACAAGGTGCAGTCGACCTTCCCATCTCAAACCCTCTCTCAAGCAGAACCCCCTCAACCTACCATACCAAGCTCTGGCGCTGCTTCCAACCCATACGCCTTCCTCAACTTGTACACCCGGTGGGGTACTTCTCACTCTCAAACCCGGTGGTTGCCTCACAAACACCTCTTCCTCCAACACACCATTCAAGAAGCACTCTTCACATCCATGGTACAACTTGAACCCTTTAGCCACGGAAAAGGCTAGAAGGATCCTGATCGCCTCCAAACGAGCTACAGAGCAAAGTCTCCTCGTGAGTCGATCCTCTTCCATCACGAGCAACAAGTCTCGACTTGTTCCTCACCACTTCTCCTTTCTCTCCCTCTTTATTTTCACACCCATTTTGTCCCAATCGGCTTACACCACAGGAGGGTCAACCAACACCCAAACTTGGTTCCTCTCAAAATTCTCCAACTCCTCATGCATCGAGTTAACCCAATTATGATCGGATAACGCGTGTCCAATGTCTTTGGGCTCAAGGTGGCAACAAAAGCAGCATGAGCGAAATGAGAAATTGTTCCAACCCTCGGCCGTAGTGTTACGTTCATTCATGTCGCCGATGATTCTCGGTGGGTGATCCACTTGCACTCACCGAGGAGGTTCTCGCCTTGATGCTACCTCCCCTCAGCAGCAACCGCCTTGATCCGGGTTTGTCGTTGTAGGTGTGGGTGAGGTCCGTTCTCGATCGTCGTCAGTAGTAGGTACATGTTCAGCGGGCACCACACCGCCATCTTCATCATCTCCATGTTCATGCTCCTCCTCTGAAAGATCTCCTCGCCAAGTTCGTGCGTCACTTGCACACTCCAAAACAAGGTCGACTACGTGGGTGTGTCTCGTCGAAGGTTACCTCATAAGTCTCCACGATTTGGTTAGTTTCAAGATTGAGCACACGAAATGCTCTAGAATGAGATGCATAACCAAAGAAAATGCCATCGACAGACCTAGCCTCGAACTTGTCCAACTTCTTCCCTTTCTTGAATGAAGCATTTACAACCAAAGACATGGAAGTGACTCACCTTGGTGTGCGTGAGTGCATCAACTCGTAACAGGTTTTCTTCTTATGAACCCTGAGGTAGATCTTGTTCAACACATGGCACGCGGCATTGACCGCCTCCGCCCAGAACCTTCTCGGAGTCCTATGCTCGTCGAGCATCGTCCGAGCCATCTCACACAAGGTCCTATTTTTCCTTTCCACCACGCCATTACTGGGGGCGTATCTGGACTCAAAAGCGGTGTTCAAGACCCAAGTCATGGCAAAAGGTTTCGAGCGAGAGTTTTTGAATTCGAGCCATTGTCACTGCGGATCGCTCGTATGGCATCTCCGTGCCTCTCGTTTCTTAACCTCAAGACAAGATCTCGAACAAAACCAAACGTCTCCCCTTTCTCCTCAAGAAAGAACACCCACGCATACCGAGAGTAGTCGTCCACCACAACAAGGACATACCACTTCCCACCCGCGGATCGCGCACACAGTGGGCCAACAAGGTCCATATGGAGCGGCTCGCATGGGCGCTCGGTCATCACATCGGTGAGGCGGGTGAGAAGAGGCTACCATCTTGGCATGCCTACCACGGCACAAACCAACTCTTTCTCAAACCTCAACCGTGGCAATCCTCGGACCAAATTGAGTTTACTCAAGCGAGACAAAGGTCAAAGCTCAAGTGACCCAACTTGCCACTTCCACAACTCACTCGAAGAACCAGCCAAGAAGCAACGCTCCACACGAAGGCGAGAAAAATCAGCTCGGAACACTTGACCCTCGGGAGCGACCATGCAAACAAGATCCCCGAGAATCTAAAATCGAGAACCACCGCCGAACCAACACCTCAAAACCCTCATCCAACAAGCGGGACACGAAAGCAAATTGTATCCAAGCGATTGAACAAGAGCAACACGAGAGTGATCTTGTCACTTACCTTAATCTCACCTTCGGCGACTGCGCCCTCGCCCATTGTCCCCAAAGGTGATGTACTTCTTTTGTCACCGGACGAGACTTGAGAACCACCCTTGTCTCCGGTCATATGCCTCGAGCAACGAGTCAATCAACCAAATGTTCTTCAAGTCTCCCACGAAATTCAAAAGCGAACGTGAGTGAACAAGCGACTCGACCTTTGGGTTAGTACCAAAGAGTAAAACCAGGTGCCGAGCCATTTGCTCAAAGTGGGGTTAGCACGGACCAAATCATCACGCCTACCAAAGCTACCACCACGAACACCACCACATTAACCTACGAGGGAACCAACCCTCTTTAGGCGGAGGAGGACGAAAGCCACAAAAAGAAAACCGTGGATCGGACCTCCTCTCCATCTCAAAGCTCGACTCCTCCCATCCCGTATTGAGCACGAGGTGGAGTGTGCTAACAAGACCACCGCAAACTTTCCAGACCAACCACGAGAACCATGACCAAAGGACCTGAACCGAGCCTCATCCCGAGCACAAAAACCAAACTGGTCACCTGTCTCAAAGCCGGTCTCGGCCGGTTCTGAACCGATCGACGGTTTGCTCTCGATCAGCCCAAACCGATCGTGGGTTTCCAAACCGTCTGGCGGTTTAACTCCTCAGGTTCCTTCCACCCAAAGCACTCTTTTCTCCCCAAGCCGGAACTGTGCGAACAATGGCCTTACCCCTAGGTAGTGGCATACGAGACTCAGGCACACCATAAGATGGGTTGTACCTGTTCTTGTTTGCCCACTCCTTTGCCATTTTCTCCTCTCGCTTCTTCTTGAAGCAAAACTCCCCTTTGTGACCATCTCTCCCACAATAGTCACAATGAAACCGGATTGGTTTTGGTTTTGGTTTTAGTTGGGGTTGCTCACTCGGTTTCTCACCCTTCTTCTCTCCTTCCTCACCTCCCTTAGGGCTCACAAACTTCACCGGTTTTTGGAAATCATTTGTTGGGTGAGGAAATATGGGTGGATCTGGAGTAGTGTCAAGTTTGTTTCTGAGATGGTTGGGCTTGGGCTCAAACTTGTTCTTGTGTCTGTTTAGTGGTGGGATAGGGATCTCTCCAACTCTCTCAACTCCCTCACCACTGTTCTCTCCAAGCTTGTCGTCAAGCGCTGACCATCATAGCGTTTGAAAGCCGCTATCATGATACCAAGCTGAGGCTCTTGACCCGACAACCAACTCATACATTTTCTCAGATCATCATTCTCATCCTGCAAGCAATCAACATAATGCGCAAGCTCCAAATTTTTAACCGCATGCAATTCACAAGTAGAGCAAGAAGTGGGAATAGACTCTTTCAACTTAGCCTCAAGCGAAACAGTGTAAGCATGCATCTCATCAATCTTTCCATGCAAAACAGGGCAAGAAGTGCAAGCGCCTAGCAAAGCGAGTCTAGACTTAAGCTCAACCACTTCAACCCTAAGCATATCTAGTTCATCGTAGAAGCATGCTTATCCTTAAAGCGAGATCACTAGGTACACGAGCAATCAACACAATCAACATCATCGGAAACCACGAGCGAATCAATCTCAAGCTTAGCATCTAGGTTACGGGTTTCTAGCTCACCACACGGTTCCTAGCATCTTCTAGTGAGGCCCTAAGCTCTTTCCTCATCTTCTTGGTCTCTCTAAGCATGTGATCGCGATTATCAAGCAAGTCAACCAACTCATCATTCTCCTTGCGCAAAGAGGAGAGCTCATCACATACCTCATCCTGAGTCGGTCCGAGTCACTCGATGACTCTTCTTGCTTCGAGCTACGAGCCATGCCGCAGAAGCCATCTCCCGCGGCTCAACCCGCTCAAGTTCTGGATGACTTCTTGTTCTTGCGCCCGATCACCTTCATCTTCACGCTACTCGAGCTCGAGGAAGAGTAGGCGAGCCGGAGTCGACGCCGCCGCTCCGACCATCGCCGGGCCTTCCGCCGGCCATCTTCTTCTTCCTCGACCGCCTCGTCCTTGTGGTTGTTCTTGTGCTTGTGATCGCGCCTCGATCGGTGCTTGCCATCCTTGCTCGACCGGTGCCCTGAGCCGCCCTTGTAGCCGCCCTTGTTCTCCATCTTCTCGGCTCGGTGACGAAGTGTCACGGCTTGTCGCCGAAAGCATCGTCCGTCTTGTCCTCCTCATGTTCACCCGGTTCTCGTCCTCTCCAAGCACGTCGAACTCCTCGTCCCGCAAAGACATCCAAGAAGGCAGAGTACATCCCGGAGGATGCGTTAGCGTTAGACTTAGCTCCTTTGCCACCAACGAGAGCGAGACTATGAGAATCAGTCGGGCTCTCGATCTTGGTTGTCATACCACGGTCCAACTCACCGACTTGAGCTTGAGAACACTCGTTCACCATCAAGATGTCATACTTCTCGGACTCAACAATAGCCTCAAACTTCCCGTCCCATACTGCGATCCAACGAGTGCAAGAGCTTCACGGCTCTATCATGATCATCGTGTGGGAGCACGTCACATTGGCTCTCATGTTGTTCACAATGACCGTAACGCTGAAAAGGGCATCGACGGACTCAGCCGGGAGATGAGTGAAGTTCTCGTACTCTCTCCCGTGAAGTCGCGCATCCGAGCCTGAACACGAGCATTCCCGGCATGAGCATCCTTCAACCGCTCCCCAAATCCTACAAGCTAAGTCCTCTGCGAACCCGATCGATCTCAGTGACACGAGCACGAAACAAGTAGTCGGCCACTTGTTGTTGGCTTCGAACATATCCTCGATCCTCGAGCAAGGAAGTTCATCGGATGAACATAAGTCGTGTTCACCGTGACATCCCAAAGGATCTCGACCCTTTCCGCGGAGGAACGCCATCTGCCTCGCCACATCGGTAGTTCTTCCCATCGAAGTGCGGAGGACCCGAACCCCGTTCTGACGCCATCTTTGGATCTTAGACCTGGTAAGAGTCAATGAAGACCAACCGGCTCGATACCACTTGAAGGACCGAGCGGCGAACTGTAGAGGGGAGTGAATGGGAGCCGATAAAATTCTACTCAAGAATTCGGCCTATGAACCCAAAATCACTCGGACACCTCCGAACTTCTCTTGCCAAGTCCACGTAGCCACCGGAGTGCTCTTGGACCTAGGAGCAAGATCCAACCAACAAGAACTCAAAACACGCAGTGAAAACAACTCAAACACCTGCGGCAACCAAAACCGGTCGGGCCGGTTTCAAACCGGTCGACCGACCATCCGGGACTTAGCCTCTACAGTGTGGGCCGGTCGCGGTTTGGCAAACCGGTCAGCCGGTTTTGTCCAGAAATCCCAAAAGACCTTCGAGACCCAATCGCCAAAACACCTCAAGAACCCTTCAATCCTTGAACAAGAAAAGCCATAGCATGAACGAGACTCTCCTGTTCGAAACTCCTCTCGGCGAACAGGGCCAAACCGGTCGATCGGTTTGGGAAGCCGACCGGTTTGCCTGTGAAGTCGGGAAGAACTCGACCGCATGGAAAAACCCAAACTTCACCTCGATCGATCTCCCAATTGCTTCCCGGATTCAAGTGAGACTTTGGGGATAGTGGGGTACCTCGTGGCTACCTTTGGCTAGAAGCTCGGTCCCCAAAACCTACCCAATCAAGAGGAATCAAGTCAACCCTCAAGAACACCTTCCCAAGAACTCCACCAAAACCACCAAATCGAAGCCGTTTGAGGGTTTGTTGGAGCAAGATCACCAAGCAAAGAGGCACAAGGTCCTCATATGTGACATCCAACAAGAATCCCTCAAAGAAACGCTCCCAAATCTTCTTCACGGAAATTCCAAGAAAAGGCTCAAAATCACCAAAAGGAAAACGGAAGAACACAATCAAGCCTTGAGGAACCACGCGAATCATCTATACATACCAAAGAGGTTCATACAAGGTCTAGCTTGCCGCTTAGATCATCCTTCCCTCTCACAAGATCTCACCATGAAGCTCTCAAGCTAGTCCTGAAAATCCTAAGAAAATAGGAAGGAAAATAGGAAAACCAAATGAGCTAGGGTTCCAAGAGATGGCTGCCATCCTCTCACCACTTGGGTTATATGGAGGCAACCGAAAGACTAAAATACCCTAAAGCCTAAACTAGGATACACGCCCACCAAGGGCACTTTGGGAATTTGTCTTCGTAACACCATCGGACGGATGCCTGGCGGACCGCGCCGGCTTAGCCTCGGCGCAAGCCTTGCGATCCCGACAGCGTGTCCTCGCCTCGAAGCTTCCGGCGCCCTGCGACCCCAAATCGGTCGACGGTTTCAAAATCGGTCGACCGGTTTTTGGCACAACGACCACCTTGGGTCTTGACCTCGGTTTTGTGGCTCGGTAGTAACCGGTGGTTTTCGGTGAACCACCGCAAACCCCGCCGAACTTGATGTAGCCTCGTCACCACTCATGACTCGGCTCCCACGAAGTCCGGCTCGACCTTGGTTTTGAGGCTCAACCAAGAAAGCCGTCCACGACTTCATCTTGCCGTTCTTGCCACCATGCGGCCCGCACTTGACCCGGCCACGGGTCCCTCGAACCAAGCCTACTTGTCTTCTCCACACACAGGCCTCACCGGCCGACCTTTCACGCTTGTTCTTCACCTGCACCAACACCGGTCAAGCCGCAACTTTGCACCTGCAATACTTAGCCAAGAATCGGTCCACACCACGTTGTCAATCACTCATCACACCGAGGCGACCATCCACCGGTCCTCGAACCACACCTAGCTCTCAATCTCCCCCTTGATGAGTGCATTGACAACACACACGTTTTGGTAACCAAGAGAAAAGGAAAAGAAAAGAAACGACTAAGAAACTCAAACAAGCGATCGAAAGCCGAAACAAAGGCAAAGAGCAAGATCACTTGAAAGAGGAAAGTCTCAGTCCCCTTAGGCAAGGGCAACGGCTCGACACAACCGAGACAAAAACAAGCTCAAGCAAAGAGCACAAACCACCAAAGCAACCACGAGCTCCCCGTGCACATATGCATACTCCCCTGGACATGTGCCAACCACAGGCAAACCGTCGACCGGTTTCCCAAACCGTCATGGCGTTCCCAAAACCGGTCAGGCCTGTTTAACTCAGCAGAAACCCCCCCCCCAAAACCAAAAATGCAAAAGAAATGCACAAGCTCCCCCTTGACTATTGAAATATGTTCTAGGGATGCAATGCAACTTTTCTCAACCAACATTTCTCCCCCTTGTTGCCAATGCATGAATCAAAGCTCAAATTTTGAAAAGATGCAACTAGAGCTTCTCAAATAGACAAAATTCAACATAGGATGCTACACATGTCCAAATGAGCAAGTTAGATACTCTATAGCTTCGTAATGACATCAACTTCATGATCACCAAGTTTCACAACCATTGGTGAAGCTAAGATAGAATTGAGCAATTTTAAATCACCCTCTCATGAGCAAAGTCCTAAACATGAGCAAAACATGTCAAAATGGCAAAGCCACAAACTTCATGCTAGGACAACCATTCTAAGCATAAGACCATCATAAACACCCACAAGCACCTCATGTCATGTCAAAGCATAGAGCCATGTGCTTACTTCTATATGAGACTTCTCATTGGTAAGCAACATGCAACGGTTTAGCACCAAAAGCAAGTAAATTAGCACATATGACATGGGAGCACATTTTCCAAGTAATTTACATTTCATTTTCAGATTTATAATTGGTACATGAAATGTCTTTCACAAAAAGGAACTTATGCCCCTCCACAAGATGAAGCATGGGGCTAAACATTCATGATGGCAAATGAGCCTTTGGCCCCATATGATCAAAATAAGCTATCCAACCACAAATTAAGCATATCCAAGCCACAAAAACATGTCAAGATCATGTAAAGGCATTTACTCACAAGAGAGCATACATATGAAATTTTTCAAAAAACATAGCCATCAACCATGGATATAAACCAAGATTATCAAGAGCTAAGCCAAACTAACCATAGTCACACTAGCTCACAAAGACATACATATCATTCCAGGGTGAACAATGTATATAGGAGAAGCCTTTCCTAAACAATGCATATGATACAAAATGCATGCAACCTAAGATACAAAGATGCCTATACATCATGTTACATATGCCATGCCAAATGCAAGAAATGCACAAAGGAAAGCTATACATATGCTACAAAGGAGCTCCCACACACCAACTCAAGAAATCAAACAAACACCAAGCTCCCCATAAGCAGTGAAAGTTGCTTGATCTAGGGTTTGGTGAAAATATCGGCTAGTTGGTCATGTGTGGGTACATGGATCAAAGCTATCTTCCCTTTCTCTACGATGTCTCTCAAGAAATGATACCTCACTTCTATGTGCTTGGTTTTGGAATGGAGCACTTTGGGTTCTTTGCAACGCTTATGGCCATTGAAGTGGGACATGGGTATACTCCTCACCAAAGTCACTCATGGTGTATGTGATCCAAAGGAGCTGAGAGCAACAACTAGCTGCGGCCACATACTCTGCCTCGGTAGTGGATTGAGCAACACTCGATTGTTTGCGGGAAGACCAAGACACCAAAGAAGAACCCAAGAACTGGCAAGTCCCAGAAGTGGACTTCCTATCCAACCGACACCCGGCAAAATCCGCGTCTGAAAATCCATGAAGCGCCAAGGAAGAAGGCAGTACCAAAGGCCAAAGTCGGAGTGTGTGTAAATACACAATGCGCTTGACTTGCTTGCTTGATCACGAAGTCCTCGGAGGCAGCTGAAAAGCAGCGCATAGACATCGAGTGGATGTCCGGCCTCGTCGCCGTCAAGTAGAGGCGACCCGATCATGCTCGGTACTCCTTCGGTCACGTGTTCACCTTCCTCGTCGCATCAAGAGCTGTAATCGTACTCATAGGTGTCGCCATGGTCTTGGAGTCCTCCATCTTGAACTTCCTCACAATGTCCTTGGTGTACTTAGCTTGGTGCACAAATGTTCCTTCCTTTGATTGCTTGATTTGTAGCCCAAGGAAGAAGCGCAACTCGCCCATCATGCTCATCTCAAATTCCACTGCTCATGTCTTACGCAAACCTTGCAACAAGAGAGTTAGGCGAGCCACCAAAGACAATATCACCCACGTATACACGCACAATCGGGATATCTCTACGCCTGCTGAGGAGAAACAAGGTCAGTGGACCTTACCCATCTCAAACCCTCTCTCAAGCAGAACCCCTCAACCTACCATACCAAGCTCTAGGCGCTGCTTCAACCCATACAAGCCTTCCTCAACTTGTACACCCTTGGGGTACTTCTCTCACTCTCAAACCCGGTGGTTGCCTCACAAACACCTCTTCCTCCAACACACCATTCGGGAAAGCACTCTTCACATCCATGGTACAACTTGAACCCTTTAGCCACGGAAAGGCTAGAAGGATCACGATCGCCTCCAAGCGAGCTACAGGAGCAAAAGTCTCTCGTAGTCGATCCCTCTTCTGGCTGTGCCCACGAGCAACAAGTCTCGACTTGTTCCTCACCACTTCTCCTTTCTCTCCCTCTCTTATTTTTCACACCCATTTTGTCCCAATCGACACACCACAGGGGAGGGTCAACCAACACCCAAACTTGGTTCCTCTCAAAATTCTCCAACTCCTCATGCATCGAAAGTTAACCCAATTATGATCGATAACGCGTGTCCAATGTCTTTGGGCTCAAAGGTGGCAACAAAAGCAGCATGAGCAAAATGAGAATTGTTAGAACCCTCGGCCGTGTAGTACGTTCATTCATGTCGCCGATGATTCTCGAAGCTGGGTGATCCACTTGCACTCGCCGAGGAGGTTCTCGCCTTGATGCTACCTCCCCTCAGACCGCCTTGATGCGGGTTTGTCGTTGTAGGTGTGGGTGAGGGTCCGTTCTCGATCGTCGTCGAAGTAGTAGGTACATGTTCAGCCGCGGGCACCACACCGCCATCTTCATCATCTCCATGTTCATGCTCCTCCTCCTGAAAGATCTCCTCGCCAAGTTCGTCGTCACTTGCACACTCCAAGACAAGGTGACTCGTGGGCGAAGGTTACCTAAGTCTCCACGATTTGGTTAGTTTCAAGATTGAGCACACGAAATGCTCTAGAATGAGATGCATAACCAAAGAAAATGCCATCGACAGACCTAGCCTCGAACTTGTCCAACTTCTTCCCTTTCTTCAGAATGAAGCATTTACAACCAAAGACATGGAAGTGACTCACCTTGGGTGTGCGACCGTGCATCAACTCGTAACAGGTTTTCTTCTTATGAACCCTGAGGTAGATCCTGTTCGACACATGGCACGCGGTATTGACCGCCTCATGAGAACCTTCTCGAGTCCTATGCTCGTCGAGCATCGTCCGAGCCATCTCACACAAGGTCCTATTTTTCCTTTCCACCACGCCATTCTGGGGGGGCGTATACGGACTCAAAAACTGGTGTTCAAGACCCAAGTCATGGCAAAAGGTTTCGAAGCTAGAGTTTTTGAATTCCGAGCCATTGTCACTGCGGATCGCTCGTATGGCATCTCCGTGCCTCTCGTTTCTTAACCTCAAGACAAGATCTCGAACAAAACCAAACGTCTCCCTTTCTCCTCAAGAAAGAACACCCACGCATACCGAGAGTAGTCGTCCACCACAACAAGGACATACCACTTCCCACCCGCGGATCGCTACCGGGCCAACAAGGTCCATATGGAGCAGCTCGCATGGGCCTTCGGTCATCACATCGGTGAGGCGGGTGAGAAGAGGCTACCATCTTGGCATGCCTACACGGCGCACAAACCAACTCTTTCTCAAACCTCAACCGTGGCAATCCTCGGACCAAATTGAGTTTACTCAAGCGAGACAAAGGTCAAAGCTCAAGTGACCCAACTTCCTATGCCACTTCCACAACTCACTCGAAGAACCAGCCAAGAAGCAACGCTCCACACGAAGGCGAGAAAAATCAGCTCGGAACACTTGACCCTCGGGAGCGACCATGCAAACAAGATCCCCAGGAATCTAAAATCCGAGAACCACCGGGCGAAACAATACCTCAAAACCCTCATCCAACAAGCGGGACACGGAAAGCAAATTGTATCCAAGCGATTGAACAAGAGCAACACGCTTGAGAGTGATCTTGTCACTTACCTTAATCTCACCTTCGATAACTGCGCCCTCGCCCATTGTCCCCAAGGTGATGTACTTCTTTGTCACCCGGGGCGAGACTTGAGAACCACCCTTGTCTCCGGTCATATGCCTCGAGCAAGCAGGGTCAATCAACCAAATGTTCTTCAAGTCTCCACGAAATTCAAAAGCGAGCACGTGGTGAACAAGCGACTCGACTTGGGGTTGGTACCAAAAGAGTAAAACCGGTCTTGAGCCATTTGCTCCAAAGTGGGGTTAGCACGACCAAATCATCACGCCTACCAAAGCTACCACCACGAACACCACCACGGTAACCACTACGAGGAACCTACCCTCTTTAGGCGGAGGAGGGCGAAAGCCACGAAAAACCGTGGATCGGACCTCCTCTCCATCTCAAAGCTCGACTCCTCCTCCCATCCGTATTGAGCACGAGGTGGAGTGCCTAACAATGACCACACCGCAAACTTTCCGGACCAACCACGGAACCATGACCAAAGGACACAGGCAGAGCCTCATCCGAGCACAAAAACCAAGCTGGTCACCCTGCTTTGTCTCCAAGCCGGTCGGCCGGTTGAACCCGACGACGGTTTTGCTCTCCGATCAGCCCAAAGCAGTCGAGATTTCCAAACCGATGCGGCGGTTTAACTCCTCAAGGTTCCTTCCACCCAAAGCACTCTTTTCTCCCCAAGCCGGGGCGTGCGAACAATGGCCTTACCCTAGGTAGTGGCATACGAGACTCGAGGCACACCATAAGATGGGTTGTACTGTTCTTGTTTGCCCACTCCTTTGCCATTTTCTCCTCTCGCTTCCTCTTGAAGCAAAACTCATCCTTGTGACCATCTCTCCCACAATAGTCACAATTAAACCGGATTGGTTTTGGTTTTGGTTTTAGTTGGGGTTGCTCACTCGGTTTCTCACCCTTCTTCTCTCCTTCCTCACCTCCCTTTAGGGCTCGCAAACTTCACCGGTTTTGGAAATCATTTGTTGGGTGAGGAATATGGGTGGATCTGGAGTAGTGTCAAGTTTGTTTACGAGATGGTTGGGCTTGGGCTCAAACTTGTTCTTGTGTCATTTGGTGGTGGGATAGGAATCTCTCAACTCTCTCAACTCCCTCACCACTTGTTCTCTCCAAGCTTGTCACACCATCATAGCGTTTGAAAGCCGCTATCATGATACCAAGCTGAGGCTCTTGACCCGACAACCAACTCATACATTTTCTCAGATCATCATTCTCATCCCGCAAGCAATCAACATAATGCGCAAGCTCAAATTTTAACCGCATGCAATTCACAAGTAGAGCAAGAAGTGGGAATAGGCTCTTTCAACTTAGCCTCAAGCGAAACAGTGTAAGCATGCATCTCATCAATCTTTCCATGCAAAACAGGGCAAGAAGTGCAAGCGCCTAGCAAGCGGTCTAGACTTAAGCTCGGCCACTTCAACCCTAAGCATATCTAGTTCATCACAAGTAGAAGCATGCTTATCCTTAAGAGCAGTAAGATCAGCTAGGTACACAGAGCAATCAACACAATCAACATCATCGCCGAAACCACGAGAAGCCTTAAGCGAATCAATCTCAAGCTTAGCATCTAGGTTACGGGTTTCTAGCTCACCCTACGGTTCCTAGCATCTTCTAGTGAGGCCCTAAGCTCTTTCCTCATCTTCTTGGCCTCTCTAAGCATGTGATCGCGATTATCAAGCAAGTCAACCAACTCATCATTCTCCTTGCGCAGAGGAGAGCTCATCACATACCTCATCCTCGGAGTCGGTCAGAGTCACTCGATGACTCTTCTTCTTCTTGGGAGCTACGAGCCATGCCCGAAGCCATCTCCATGAGCGCTCAACCCGCTCAAGTTCTGGATGACTTCTTGTTCTTGCGCGATCACCTTCATCTTCACTGCTACTCGAGCTCGAGGAAGAGTAGGCTGGAGTCGGCGTCGCTCGCTCGACCATCGCTCGGGCCTTCGACCATCCTTCTTCCTCGACCGTCTCTCGTCCTTGTGCTTGTTCTTGTGCTTGTGATCGCGCCTCGATCGGTACGCCATCCTTGCTCGACCGGTGCCTCTGTAGCCGTCCTTGTTCTCCATCTTCTCCGGGCGTCGGTGACGAAGTGTCCCTGGCTTGCCGCGCGAAAGCTGCGTCCGTCTTTGTCCTCCTCATGTTCACCCGGTTCTCGCCTCTCCAAGCACGTCGAACTCCTCGTCGCAAAGACATCCAAGAAGGCAGTACATCACGGAGGATGCGTTAGCGTTAGACTTAGCTCCTTTGCCAGAGGCGAGACTATGAGAATCGGTCGGGCTCTCGATCTTGGCTGTCATACCACGGTCCAACTCGGGACTTGAGCTTGAGAACAGCTCGTTCACCGTCAGGATGTCATACTTCTCGGACTCAACAATAGCCTCAAACTTCCGTCCCATACGTGCGATCCAACGAGTGCAAGAGCTTCACGGCTCTATCATGATCATCGTATGGGAGCACACGTCCACATTGGCTCTCATGTTGTTCACAATGACCAGAACCATTGGAAAAGGGCATCGACGGACTCAGGGAGATGAGTGAAGTTCTCGTACTCTCTCCGTGAAGTCGCGTACATCAGAACTGAACGAGCATTCCCAACATGAGCATCCTTCAACTGCTCCCAAATCCTACAAGCTAAGTCCTCTGCAGACCCGATCGATCTCGGTGACCACGAGCACGAAACAAGTAGTTGCAGCCTTGTTGTTGGCTTCGAACATATCCCTCGATCTGGAGCAAGGAAGTTCATCGGATGAACATAAGCGTGTTCACCGTGACATCCCAAAGGATCGACCCTTTCCGCGGAGGAACGCCATCCGCCTCGCCACATCTGGTAGTTCTTCCCATCAGTGCGGAGGACCCGAACCCCATTCTGATACGCCATCTTTGGATCTTAGACCGGTAGAGTCAATGAAGACCCGAACTGCTCGATACCACTTGAAGGACCGAACCGAGAGGGGGAGTGAATGGGGCCGATAAAATTCTACTCAAGAATTGGCCCTATGAACCCAAAATCACTCGGACACCTCTCGAAACTTCTCTTGCCAAATCCACGTAGCCACCGGTGCTACTGGACCTAGAGCAAGATCCAACCAACAACTCAAAACACGCATGAAAACAACTCGAAACACCGGCTGCAGCAAACCGGTCGGTTTTAAAGCCGGTCGGACCGACCATATGGGACTTAGCCTCTTACAGGGGAAACGGCCAGCCGGTTTGGCAAACCCAGCAGTTTCCAGAAATCCCAAAAGACCTTGAGACCCAACGCCAAAACACCTCAAGAACCCTTCAATCCTTGAACAAGAAAAGCCATAGCATGAACGAGACTCTCTGTTGAAACTCCTCTCGACAGCCAGCCAGCCGAGTCGGGCGGTTTGGGAAACCGTCGAGCCGGTTTTGCCGAGCGATCGGGAAGAACTCACCATGAAAAACCCAAACTTCACCTCGATCGATCTCCCAATTCGTTCCCGCAGTTCAAGTGAGACTTTGGGGATAGTGGTACCTCGTGGGCTACCTTTAGCTAGAACTCGGTCCCCAAAACCTACCCAATCAAGAGGAATCGAAGTCAACCCTCAAGAACACCTTCCCAAGAACTCCACCAAAACCACCAAATCGAAGCCGTTTGAGGGTTTGTTGAGCAAGATCACCAAGCAAAGAGGCACAAGGTCCTCATACGTGACATCCAACACGAATCCCTCAAAGAAACGCTCCCAAATCTTCTTCACGAAAATTCCAAGAAAAGGCTCCAAAATCACCAAAAGGAAAAACGGAAGAACACAAACAAGCCTTGAGGAACCACGAATCATCTATACATACCAAAGAGGTTCATACAAGGTCTAGCTTGCCCCGATCATCCTTCCTCTCACAAGATCTCACCATGAAGCTCTCAAGCTAGTCCTAAGAAAATCCTAAGGAAAATAGGAAGAGAAAAATAGGAAGGCAAATGAGCTAGGGTTCCAAGAGATGGCTGCCATCCTCTCACCACTTGGGTTATATGGAGGCAACCGAAAGACTAAAATACCCCTAAAGCCTAAACTATGATACACGCCCACCAAGGGCACTTTGGGAATTTGTCTTCGTAACACCATCGGACGGATGCCAAGTGACCGTGACTTGCTTAGCCTCGGCGCAAGCCTTGCGATCCCGCGTGTCCTCCGCCTCGAAGCTTCCGGCGCCCTGCGACCCCAAACCGGTCAGACCGGTTTCCAAAACCGGTGAGACCGGTTTTGGCCTGACAGCCACGCCGGTCTTGACTCGGTTTTGTGGCTCACGGTAACCCGGTGGTTTTCTGGTGAACCACCGCAAACCCCGCGAACTTGATGTAGCCTCCGCCAATCACCACTCATGACTCGGCTCCCACGAAGTCCCGGCTCGACCTTGGTTTTGAGGCTCAACCAAGAAACCGTCGGCGATCATCTTCTTGCCGTTCTTGCCACCATGCGGCCGCGCACTTGACCCCGGCCACGGGTCCCTTGAACCAAGCCTACTTGTCTTCTCCACACCTGGAGGCCTCACCGGTGATGACCTTTCACGCTTGTTCTTCACCTGCACCAACACCCGCCCGCCTGCACCTGCAATACTTAGCCAGAATCAGTCCATACCACGTTGTCAATCACTCATCACACCAGGAAGCGACCATCCACTGGTCCTCGAACCACACCTGGCTCTCAGTTGTGCACAACAAGCACCAGCCGCCACATACTAGGCTTCGACCGTGGACAAAGCAACCGAACTTTGCTTCTTTGAGCTCCACGACACCAAAGACCTACCAAGAAATTGGGAAGTCCTGGTTGTGCTCTTTCGATCTACTTTGCAACCGGCATAGTCCGAATCGGAGTAGCCAAGTAAATCAAAAGTGGAGCCCTTGGGATACCACAAGCCAAGGTTAGGAGTGTGTACCAAATATCTAAAGATTCTCTTAACGGCCATTAGATGACACTCCTTAGGATTAGCTTGAAATCTTGCACACATGCACACACTAAGCATTATATCGGGCCTAGATGCACAAAGGTAAAGGAGGGAGCCAATCATGGAGCGAAATACCTTTTGGTCGACCGACTTCCCTTCTTCATTGAGATCAAGATGTCCATTAAGTGCCATAGGAGTCTTGATGGGCTTTGAATCGGCCATGTCGAACCTCTTGAGCATATCCTTTACATACTTGGTTTGACACAAGAAAGTCCCTTCCTTCATTTGCTTGATTTGAAACCCAAGGAAGAACTTCAATTCACCCATCATAGACATCTCGAATCTCTTAGTCATGATCCTTCTAAACTCTTCACAAAATTTATCATTAGTAGAACCAAAGATAATGTCATCAACATAAATTTGGCATACAAAGATATCTTTTTCATTTCTTTGAATGAAGAGAGTAGAATCGGCTTTGCCTATCTCAAAACCGTTCTTGAGAAGAAAATCCTTAAGGCATTCATACCATGCTCTAGGAGCTTACTTGAGCCCATAGAGCGCCTTATGGAGCTTGTACACATGGTTGGGGAAGTTTGGATCTTCAAAGCCCGGTGGTTGTTCAACATATACTTCTTCTTGGAGAGGTCCATTCAAGAAAGCACTCTTGACGTCCATTTGATGAAGCTTGAAGTCATGATGAGTAGCATAGGCCAAAAGGATACGAATCGAATCAAGCCTTGCTACCGGTGCATAGGTCTCTCCAAAGTCCAAGCCTTCAACTTGAGTATATCCTTTCCCAACAAGCCTTGCCTTGTTCTTTGTGACGACACCAAATTCATCTTGCTTGTTTCTAAAGACCCATTTGGTGCCGATCACATTTTGCTTTGGTCTTGGCACCAACTCCCAAACTTCATTTCTCTTGAAGTTGTTCAACTCTTCCTCCATGGCAATAATCCAATCCGGGTCCTCAAGAGCTTGTTCCACACTAAGAGGTTCCAAGGAGGAAACAAACGAGTAAAACGCACAAAAGTTTGACAATCTTGAATGAGTTGTTACCCCTCTTTGAATGCTCCCAAGTATGTTGTCGACGGGATAATCCCGTTGAACCATTTGATGTACTCTTGGGTGTGGTGCTTGAGATTGATGTTGAATGGGTCCATCATCATCATCTTCAACTTGTGGAGCTTCTTCTTGAGCTTCACCACCTTGTTCTCCCCCTTGATCAAAGCCCCGTCCATGATCGTCACCATGAACTTGACTTTCTTCTTGATGAACTTGAGAACTTGGTGGTTCCACTCTTGTTGATGATGGTGGATCTTGATTGCTTGTGTCACCCGGAGCTTGAACTTGAGCCTCACGGGGCATCACTTCACCGGTCCCCATTCTAAAGATTGATACGCTTGGGGGTTCTTCATCATCTACAAGGTTTTCACTAACTTGCTCTCGTTGAGAGCCGTTGGATTCATCAAATTTCACGTCTACCATGGTCTCAACACAACCAGTGGTTTTGTTGAAGACACGATAGGCATGTTCGTTAGTCCCATAACCAATGAGAAAACCTTCATCAACCTTGGATGCAAACTTTGAGGCTTTGGGTTTCTTGTTAAGTATGAAACACTTACACCCAAAGACCCTAAAGTAATGCACAATAGGCTTCTTACCGGTGATGATCTCGTAGGAAGTTTTGTTCAAGTATTTGTGGAGGTAGAGACGGTTGGCGGCATGGCATGTGGTGTTGATAGATTCCGCCCAAAATGAGTCTGGAGTCTTGTATTCATCAAGCATTGTCCTTGCCGCTTCGATCAACGTACGGTTCTTCCTCTCAACGATGCCATTTTGTTGAGGTGTGTATGGAGCGGAGGGTTCATGCTTGATGCCTTCTTAATCTAGGAACTCCTCAACTTGAGTGTTCCTAAACTCTGAGCCGTTGTCACTTCTTATGTTCTTGACCTTGAGCTCGAACTCATTTTGAACTCTTCTAATGAACTTCTTCACAACTCCCTTTGCTTCACTTTTATCTTGCAAAAAGAATACTCAAGTGAAACGGGAAAAGTCATCAACAATTACTAAACCATATTTGTTACCACCGATGCTTATGCAGGCGATTGGTCCAAACAAGTCCATGTGTAGTAGCTTCAAAGGTCTTGATGAAGATAGGATGTTCTTTGCGGGATGATGAGCTCCAACTTGCTTCCCGGCTTGACAAGCACTACACAACCTATCTTTCTCAAAAACAACATTTGTTAGTCCTAGGATGTGCTCGTCCTTTTGAAGTTTGGCCAAGTTCCTCATGCCAACATGGGCTAGTCGGCGATGCCATAGCCAACCCAAGTCGGATTTTGCCACTAAGCAAGCCTTAGGGTCCACCTTCACTTTTGTGAAATCCACATAGTAAAGCTTTCCCCGTAGGTGACCCGCAAAGATAATAGAGGAATCCTCCCTTCTAGAGATGGTCACACCCTCATGGGTAAAGAGACAATTGTAGCCTTTCTCACAAAGTTGTGAAACCGACAACAAGTTGTATCCTAACCCTTGAACATGATAAACATCTTCAATTGAATTTGATGTTGAGATAGCAATTTTACCTAGACCGACCACATCTCCTTGACCATTGTCTCCATAAATGATAGTTTCCGTAGGGTTGTCATAATGATCAAGGGATGCAAATAAGCCTTCATCTCCGGTCATATGATTAGTGGCACCACTATCAATCAACCATGCGCTTCCACCGGAGGAGTAGGCCTACAAAATAAGTTTAAGCTTTTGGTTTAGGTACCCAAAAAGATTTGGGTCCTTGGAGGTTAGATACATAAACTTTTGGAACCCACACACTCTTCCTCATAGCTTTCTTTGTGTAGGCCTCAACATACTTGACCACCATTTTACCATTGTGGTCCAAGGTCACAACATAATCACAAGTACAGTTTGGAGAAGGCTTGTGTTCAACCACATTATTAAATGCTTTAGGTGGAGAATTAATCCCACCATATCCTTTTGTGGTGTTCACAACCTTTGGCTTGTCCTTTGTTGTGGTAGAGGTGGTGACTCCATGAGCAATATCCATGATGGTATTGAGGTAGCCTCTCTTGTTCCACAAGGGGATCTCATGCCCTTTCACCACTACTCTACCATTGACCTTGTTGTTCTTGTAGTGCCCAAGTCCTTCCTTGTCAACCACCTTAGGTATGGACTTGACACTATTATTGCGTTGAGTGATCAACATGTTCAATCAGGCTATTTTCTTGTCTTTGCTCTTGATTCTCTCTTCAAGCCTTGCATGGTTAGTCTTGAGAGTATTTATATCAATGTTAGAGCAAAAAGAACAACCTTTGCAAGTGGAGGCACTAGAATCAAATGTTGCCTTAGGATTGGCTTTGGTGCTTTCCCAAAGAGTACTATAGTTTGCTTCAAGAATTTTATGTTTCTCCGTCAAGCTTGAAAAGCTTGATTGAAGCTCACTATGAGTTGCCTTTAGGGAAGCTAGAGATTCATTTGCCAAGGTGTAATCTTTTGACATCCTCTTGTTGGAGTTGTTGGCCAAGGACAAGTCCGTGGTCAATTTCTCCACCTTAGCCGCCTCTTCGGCAAGGTGTCTCTCTAGAGCAAGGTTTCTTTCCTTCTTAAGGATAAGCAAGTCTTCTTGCTCATGTAGAGACACTTTCTTTTTCTCTAGTTTCTCCAAAAGCCTTTTTATTTCTTTATAGCCCTTTTTACTAAATTGCTTTATCATGTTGGCTTCAATTTCTTTTTCATCATCTAGATCATCTATGTCACTAGGTGTGGATGAAGAAGAGGTAAGAGAGGATGAGGTGGTAGACTCTTGTACCTTGCTCCCCCTTGCCATGAGGAAAAAGTGAGAGTGGTCCTCATCGTCAGAGAAGTTGTTGAAGAGGCGTGGTGAAGATGATTCTTGTGCCATAACAATGGTTGCCATGCCTTGCTTCTTTGGTTCCTCATCTTCATCACTTGAGTCCCATTGTTGACCCACGTGAGCACGCCCTCGGTACTTGTTCTTGTACTCCTTGCTCTTCTCCTTATACTTCTTCTCTTCCTTGTTCTTGTTCTTGTTCTTGAGACACTCGGCAATGAAGTGTCCATACTCTCCACACTCATAGCATTTCCTTTGAGACTTCTTCTTTCTTTCATCACCGTCTTTCCTTGATGCTCTAGACTTCAAGAATTTCTTGTACTTCCTTATGGCAAAGGCGGTTTCCTCATCCGTGCTTCCTTCATCACTAGTATCTTCCTTCTTAGCCTTGGAAGCCTTTGGCTTTGCTTCCACCACTTCACTAGAGCTAGCATTGAGGGCTAAGCTCTTGTTCATCTTCAAGCTTAGAGACTTCTCCACATCTTGGTCAACTAGATCTTGATGCAAGATTTCTCCAAGAAGTTGATTGGGTGTCATCTTGTGGTAGTTTGGATCCCTTCTTATCATTGTCGCTAAGTTTTTGTCCTTTGGGGCAAAAGCTCTTAGCAACTTCTTTGTGACTTTGGAGTCATCTCAATCTACACTTCCAAGAGCCCTAATGTCCGAGACAAGGAGCATGAGCCTATCATACATTTCTCTCACGGTCTCTCCATCCTTCATGAAAAATAGCTCAAGTTCTCCGTTGATTAAGTCCATCTTCCCTTGCCTCACATGTTCGGTTCCCTCATGTGCTTCCTTGAGAGTGTCCCAAATCACCTTGGCAATTTGGATGTTCCGAACCTTGTTGAATTCTTGGGCACACAAGGATCCCGTGATGACTCTTGTTGCTTGCACGTTGCGGTGGAGGTCTTGTTCATGCTCAAGTGTGAGGGCTTCTCCTTCGGTGGGGATTGTCATACCTACAACCACAATCTTCCAAAGAGAAGGGTGAAGCCCGTAGAGGTGCATTTGCATATCATAAGCCCATTTGGGATAGTCTTTCCCATCGAAATGAGGAGGCTTTCCCAAATGTACGGAATAGAATTTCTCGTTAGAGTTGTTGCCTTAAATTGTGTAGTGGTGGGGCACTTCATAGTAGCCGGAGTGAGTGTACTTGGCTTGCTCCTTCTTGATCATCTTCTTGAGGAGCTTCTTGGCCATCTTCTTGGCCTTCTTCTTCTTCTTAGCTTTTCTTTTCTTCTTCACCGCCTTCTTTGCCGCATCATCATCGTCCTTGACATCTTCATCACTTGAGTCGGAGTCCGAGTCGGAGTCGGATGAAGAGTCATCGAGCTTTCTCCGTTGGATCGGCTTGGGGCCTTTCCGGTGACGTCTTGGGCTGCCTTGAGCTCTTTCTCTTGAGCTTCCTTGGCGGCGATTTCTTCGGCGGATTGGTTGTCTCCACTCCCCGACATCTTGATCCCTTAGAGGTTAAGCCTAAATCAAGGGATTTGGCTCTGATACCAATTGAAAGGACCTTGTGATGCCTAGAGGGGGGTGAATAGGATCACTTCAAATTTCTGAAACAAATGCAGCGGTTAAAACTTCTGTCGGTACTACCGACGCTGGTGCCGGAACTACCGAGGGGTCGGTACTTGCACCAAAATTTGAAAAGTAAAGCGATTCTAGCAATTCTACTTGAATCAAAGGTTTAGTTTGGGAGCTAAGAACCACCTGCAACCAAAGATATGAGTTGGAACACAACCAATTTAGAGATCGGGCTAAAACAAGTTCTAGGGTTAGAGAGAGACAAAGAATTCAAGCAAGCAAATGGAGACACAAGAATTTAATCCAAGTTCACTCCACAAAGGAAGCTACTCTGAGGATCCCACAAAGGAGGGCTATCACCAAGAGCCTTTTCCTCACCCAATCCCCACCAAGGAAGATTGGTTCTCACTAAGAATTCTCCACTAAGGAGAGGGTAATACAAATGATTGTGCTCCACACCAAGAGGGCACTCAACGGAGATGCCTAACTGCCTAGGAAGCAAGCTTCAAGAGTAACAAACACGAATCAATTTCCGGAGATGCTTCAAGTGCTCGAGAAGGGAAATTCGAGGGGGCTCTCAAAGCTTCTAATCCTCACTAGGAATCACTTTACCCAAGCCCTAGCTCAAAGGAATCAAATCTTGGCTCTAGGAGGAGGGGGAGTGGAGTGAATGCTCAAGTGAGGGTTTGTCCGTGGTTGGTCGCAATGAGTGAGGAGGGAGAAGAGGGTATTTATACTTAGCCCAAAACTAGCCATCGTGCAAAACTCAACACGGGGCAACTACCGGCCGTGAGGTACCTAGGAAACTCGCCATTGAAGCCGAGAAAAGCGAGAGTTGAAGGAAAGAGGCTCTTCTCTCACCACTTGGGTCATCTCCTAAAGCACTTTTAGCATCTCTTGGCGATCAATTGTATCCCCTTTATAAGTGTTTCCTATACTCAAATTTAAAATCAAAATTAAGCCTTGACTTGAGTTGAGTTGAAAGTTGGGGGCCTTCTTTTGGTCAAAACCATGATTTTCAATAAAGTAAATCCTGCACACATCTTATTATCAACCATTAAATACCACAAATTGTGTTTGTCACTATCACCAAAACAATTAGGGGCCAAGATGCACTTACAGGTGTGGCAGAGGCAGATGGAAAGAACTTTGATGGAAAGAACTACCAGATGTGGTAGAGGCGGAGTCTTTCCTCAGTGCAAGGGTCAAATCCTTTGGGATGTTACGGTGAACACAACTTATGTTCATCCGATTAACTTCCCGACTGATCCTCATAGTCTGGCTCTCGTTTTTGGACCAAGGACTAACACTAACCTATCTTCTAGACAGTTCTCTTTGTCTTGTCTTGTGTCCATGCCAGATGAGGAGTTCGATCGTTCGGCGTTCGAAAGCGATGTACACCAAAAAGAACGCTCGGAGGAGCTCGGGCATGTGCGGTGCGGGAAGCACGGGCACTTTATTGCTGAGTGTCTAGAGGCCATGGAGATCAAGCCCGAGCACAAGCATCATCTGAGGACTGACCACAAGCACCGCTCGAGGGACGACCACAAGGGCAAGAACAAGTCCGAGCGGAGGCCGAGGAAGAGTGGTGGTCACAAGAAGAAGGAGCATGCGATGGTTGCCAGAGTGAGCAACATCGACTCAAGTTCCTGCTACTCTTCATCGAGCTCAAGTGATGAAGAAGAGGACCGACACAAGGGAAAGCAGTTGACCAAGAACATCAACGGCCTGTGCTTCACCGCCCAATGCTTTTGCGGCATGGCACACAGCTCCGGGAGCAAGAAGAGCTGGGATGACTCGACTCGACTGGGATGAGGTAAACAATGATCCCGCCTTCTTGGTAGCGGAGAATGCTAGGTTGAATGAATTGCTTGACAACCGTGATGATGTGCTTAGAAAGACCAACAAGGAGAAGAGGGAGTATAGGTCTTTGCTAGGAGAGGCTAAGGAGCAGGTGATAGAGCTAGAGTCTATGCTTGTTGATGCTAGATCTCATATTGATGCCTTAAAGTCTACTCCTATTGTGACCCGATGAACTTTGAAACTTTCCTTGGTGATTTGGTATGCTCAAGGAAAAGTATGCCTCCAAGGTTAAGGAACTAGATGTGCTTAAGGTTGAGCTAGATGAGATGAAATCTAGGCCATCCTTGCTTGGTGCTTGCACTTCTTGTCCTGTTTTGCATGAGAAGCTAGATGAATCACATGCTTATGCTAGATCACTAGAGGCTAAGCTGAAAGCTCCTATTCCTACTTCATGCTCTACTTGTGAAATAAATGCTGTGAAGAATTTGGAGCTTGCACATTATGTTGATCGCTTACAGGATGAGAATGATGAGTTGTGGAAAATGATGGAGTGGTTGTCGGGTCATGAGCCTCAGCTCAGGATGATGATTGAGGCATACAAGCGCTATGATGGGCAAGCGCTTGGGTCGAGATAAGGTTGGGGAGTGGTGGAGAAGGAGGAGAAGATAGGTGATATCCGAGCTCCACCAAAAACCTTCCAAAAAATGCCTATGCTCCTAAGCCAAACCCACTTAGGAACCGACTAGACACAACCCTAGCTCCACCAGTGTTTCCTCCCCAAACAAATGACTTCTAGAAACCCATCAAGTTCAAGAGTGACATGGGAAATGTGTTCTTTGGGAAGTAGGGAGAGAAACCTATTGAGGAAAAGCCTCAACCTAGAGAGAATCCAAAGCCAACGCCAACTCCAAATCCAAAGCCAATCCCATTCCATTGTGAGCATTGTGGGAGGAATGGGCATCTTGCGAGTTTTGCTTCGGGAGGAAGCGTGAGGAGAGGTTTGCTAGAGATGGCAAACAAGGACTGTACCGCCCTTCTCGTGGTGTGCACAGCCTAGGTGTTGTGCCTAGGGGTGAGGGTGTGGTGCGTACCATCTACCCTCAGAGAGGCGTGAGTTTTCCTCGGGTGTGCCTCCACGGAGAGATGGTGGTAGGCGTGTTGGGTTGGGCGTGGTGAGTTTCTTTGGGCGTTCCTTCACTCGTGGCCAATATGAGTATGGGAGGCGATCACGGTTTAGGTCCCGGAGGAGCTACGGGCCACGGTCTCCACCTCGTGGTACGCTGTAGTCCTCAAGGAGACGTGTGGGTGTTCCACCTAGAGTGATAGGATGGATTTTGCTAACCCCACTTTTGAGCAAATGGCACGACTTTGGTTTGATTCATTGTACTAACCCTTGATCTTTGAGTAATTTGCTCACTCTCACTCTCATTTTTTATTTTCAGGTGGGAGGCATGGAGGGCTTTTAGTTGATCGACTCTGGTTGCTCTCGACACATGACTGGAGATTGAAGGTGGTTCTCCAGCCTCACCCAGGTGATGACCAAAGAGTACATCACTTTTGGGGATAATGGGAAAGGTAGAGTACTTTCAGTGGGCACGGTGAAGGTGAGCGAGTCTGTGACTCTTAGGCGTGTTGCTCTTGTCAAGTCTTTGGGGTTCAATCTTCTTTCAATGTCCCAACTTCTTGATGAGGGTTTTGAGGTCTGTTTCAAGACGGGGGCTTCTCGTTTTTTGGATTCTCGAGGTGATCTTGTGTGCACGATTATCCCTGAGGGTCAGATTTTCCGAGCTGATTTTTCTCAGTGTGTCGGCTCTTCTCATTGTTTGGTTGCTAGTGATTCGGGGGAGCTTTGGAAATGGCATATGAGGCTAGGCCACTTGAGTTTTGACTTGTTGTCACTCTTGAGTAGGCTTGGTTTGGTCCGAGGATTGCCTAGTTGAAATACCAACGCCTCTGACATCCGTTATGACAGAGAGGCCATGCGAGCAGTTCCATACGGACTTGGTTGGTCCAGCTCGTGTGTGCTCGGCGGGTGGGAAATGGTATGTCCTGGTGATAGTGGATGACTATTCTCGCTATGCTTGGGTCTTCTTTTTGGCTGACAAGGGGGAAACGTTTGGTTTTGTTTGGCTGAGGTGGTGAATACCGTGTGCCATGTTGGGAACCGGATTTTTCTTCGGGCCTTCATGCATGGGCGAGCACCTAGAGTGAGCCATTTCAGGGCTTTGGGTTGTCGGTGCTTTATTCTCAAGAAGGGTAGGCTTGATAAGTTTGAGTCGAGGTCCTCCGATGGCATCTTTTTGGGTTATGCTAGTCATTCTCGAGCATTTTGGGTGCTCAACCTTGATACTAACCTAGTCATGGAAACTTGCGAGGTTACCTTCGACGAGACCCAGCCATGCAGTTCGTCTGTTTTTGAGTGTGCAGGTGACGACGAATTTGGCAAGAACATCTTTGAGGATGAGGAGGATGATACTGGAGAGGATGATGGTGAAGCTCCAGCCACGTATGTACCCTCTACTTTCACTACGACGACTACGGTGTAGGATGGCCCATCCCCTACACCGACTACGATCCAGCAAGATCAAGTGGAAGGTGCTGTTGAGGGAGAGGTTGTCTCCAGGAGAGAGGCACCGAGGCACGTTCAAGTTGATCATCCTCCCTCAAGAACCATCAGCGACATCAATGAACGTACGACACGGTCAATGTCCAGGAATGTTTCTCACTTTGCTCATTCGGCTTTTGTTGCTACCTTTGAGTCGAAAGACATTGGACACGCACTCTCTGATCCTAATTGGGTGAACGCAATGCATTAGGAGTTAGAGAACTTTGAGAGAAACCAAGTTTGGGAGTTGGTAGAGCCACACTATACCATAGCCCATCTGGGCCGACTACGCTTTGGTCGGTATAGGCTATTGTAGCATCAAATCATCAGTCGGTATAGAGTTGTACCGACCCCAGCTATATGTCGTTATAAGTGGCGTCGGTATAAATCTATAACGACCAACACACTTATAACGACTAACAGTCCGATGCACACTTTAGATATACCGACCAACAGTCCAACGAGCTGTATTGAACTGGACAAAGCATATATTTACATATTTCTATATGAAATTGCATCAAAATTGTTTTGTTATCACTTGTGCTTGCGCAAGCACCACAAAAGACATCACAAGATCATCAAAGTGAGTACATATTGCTTGATTCATTGAAAGGCATGTACTATTGATATTAAATCATCCATACATGAGCTAGTAGTCCAGCCAACATGGTTTGCACTCAACCAAAATAGCAACCAGCATGAAGTCTACATCTACCAAAATACTACAATTCACTAAAACCAGGAAGCTTGCAGCCATACAACCAAGCTCAAAGCCATTTAGGTTGAGTGCAAAACATGTGATCTCCACAGACTCCAAAACAACACAAAAGTCATGAACACTTGGAATCAATCAGCTTCAAGGAACCCTCCTAGCATTTGTTCCTGAACTACCTGAATGAAAGCAAATATGGTATGGAATCAGTAATAATTTCCAGAAAAATAACAGAAAATAATATGCTACAAACAAAAACAAAGTCAAGATGTAGATATAACTATTGTCAGCATTCTAGTAAAAAAACAACCAAGTCACATTTTAGATTACCTACATCTTTGATTAGGATATTTCGGTCAATATTCAACCATACTGCATAACAGTGTAGTTTTTCATTTATGTTCAGTAGACAAGACCTTGGGCAAACAAGTTGCTATTCTGTTCAGATGTTCATCTTTAGTTTATATACCAGCTGTCATGTACAGTCGGACGTTTGGCCAGCGCAGCAGGCCGTAGGGAGGCACAGGCGCCCAGGATTAGGATTAGGATTAGTTTTTGGTTTGTTAGAGATAGAGTTTTGGTTTGTTAAGATTGGTTAAAGATATGGCTTGCTTAGGAAGTTGGTTAGCCTCAGGCAGTTTATAAGCCGAGGGATTAGAAAGATTAGAGATCAGGCTTAGTAGATTGTACCTTGGCCTCTCGTGACCTGCCTCCCCTGGCGCGCCGTGAGCTCCCTGCTGCTCCGCCGCGCCGTCGAGGTCCAGGGCCACGTCCGGCCACCTCTTTTGAATACAATCTCCGCCAAATTCCCCCCTCCAATCTCCCAGCTTCCTCCGTCCGTGACAACTTGGTATCAGTCGAGCCTCGTTCCGTGTCCATGGGGAGCAGCGATGGCATGAAGGAGCTGTCGCAGCAAGATCGGCGACATGAAGGCGTCGCCGACAAATTGGCCCCCTCGCGCCGTGGCGGACCAGCTCGCATCGGTCCCGCCAAGGTCGTCACGCTCGATCCGCCGCCTTTGAGAACTCCGAGCAAGTCCGAGCGCTCAATCTCGCCCTCATCCGCGCGGAGAACGCGCAGCGTGACGGCAAAGGCTTAGCGTAGGAGGACGACTTCCCCGACAGCCGATTCCACCCGCGCGTCCGCCTGGAGTTCCCCACATTCGACGGGAAGGAAGACCCCTGCCGTGGTTGAATCGTTGCGAGACATTCTTCCGGGGGCAGGGCACACCAGAGCGCCGCCGTGTCTGGTACGCCGCGATGCACCTCACCGACGCGGCGCAGCTCTGGTATGCTCGACTCGAGCTCACCACCGGAACTCCATCGTGGTGCCGCTTCGCCCAATTGGTGCATCAACGCTTCGGACCACCCATGACTGACAGCCTCGTCGGCGAGCTCATGCTCTTGCGCTGCACGGGCACCGTCGAGGAGTACACCGACCAATTCCTCGCCTTTGCCTGTCGCGACGCCGACCTCACCGAGCAGCAGCTCGTCCACATCTACACCGCGGGCCTGGTCAACCCCTTGAAGACCGACGTCGCCCTTCGCAGGCCGGCCAACCTCGACGACGCCATCATGCTCGCTCGCGCTTATGAGCAGCGGATGCAGCTCGGCCCGGCCGATCCAGCGCCCGCTCGGGGCGGACGTCCACACCAAGCTTTGTCCCCGGCCGCCGCGTCCAAGGCCCCCAGCGCACAGCCGACGTCTTCCGCAGCCTCTGCCGCGCCGGGCTCGGGCAAGTCCTCCGCCATGTCCTCCACCCTCCCGCGGTGATGCCTCTCCCCAGCAGAGATGGCCCAGCGCCGCGCCGACTGATTGTGCTATAATTACGATGAGAAATTCGTCGTGGGGCATCGGTTCAAGAAGCTCTTCCTTCTCGAGATCGCGGACGCCACGGATGACGAGGAGGAAATTGAGGAGGAAATCGAGTGCGCCGTACTAACGGGTCGCGCGGACACGCCAGGAATCTCCCTGCACGCCATCACGAGCTTGCGCGCTCGCGGGTTCCAGACCATGAAGGTCTATGTCTCCATTGGTGACGCCGTGGCCGTCGCCCTGCTCAACTCCGGATCGTCCCACAGCTTCATCGACGTCGACATGGCGAGGCGGGCGGGAGTACACCTTCAACCCAGCGCCGGCCCGAGCGTGTCCGTGGCGAATGGTGACCGAATCGCGTCACCCGGGAAGGCGCCGGCCCAGACCGTGCTCATCGGAGGGGAGCCGTTCGACATCGACCTCTACGCGCTCCCCCTCGGTGACTACGACATGGTCTTGGGCGTACAATGGCTCGGCACCTTAGGGCCGATCCTGTGGGACTTCGCCCGGCACACGCTCGCGTTCTCCCGTGGCGGCGCGCGCATCCTGTGGCGCGGCGTGGACGCAACGCCGGGGCCAGCCTCGGCCGCCATGACCTCCAGCGACGGCGACCTCCTAGATGCGCTACTGGAGGAGTTCACGACCCTATTCCAGGAGCCGCAGGGCCTTCCACCTCGACGCCACTTGAACCACCGCATCCGTCTCAAGCCTGGGACCGGCGCCGTCGCCGTGCCGCCCTACCGCTACGCCCATCTACAGAAAGACGAGCTGGAACGTCAATGTGATGAGATGCTACGCTCGGGCGTCATCAGGCACAGCTCCTCTGCATTCTCCTCGCCGGCTTCACTGATCCGCAAGCGTGATGGGACGTGGCGTTTCTGCGTCGACTACCGAGCATTGAATGCCGCCACGATCAAGGACAAGTTTCCAATTCCGGTGGTGGAAGAACTGCTGGATGAGCTCCGTGGCGCCAGGTTCTTTACCAAGCTCGACCTCCGCTCTGGTTATCATCAGGTGTTGATGCATCCTGACGACATCGAGAAGACGGCCTTCCGTACACATCAAGGCCTGTTCGAGTTCCTGGTCATGCCTTTCGGCTTGACTAATGCCCCGGCCACGTTCGGTGACGATGAGCGACGTCTTTGCTCCCCTTCCTTCGTCGGTTCGTCCTTGTGTTCTTTGACGATATTTTGATCTACAGCTCGTCATGGTCGGAGCACCTCCGCCATGTCCGCACGGTGTTTCGTTGCGGGACCACCGACTTTTCTCAGCGATCGAAGTGTGAGTTTGGGCGCTCCTCCGTGGCCTACCTTGGTCATGTCATCTCGGCAGAGGGCGTCACCATGGACAAGTTCAAGGTGCAGGCGGTGTTGGACTGGCTGGTGCCCAAGTCAACAAAGGCAGTTCGCGGCTTCCTCGGGTTGGCGGGTTACTATCGCCGCTTCATCTGCAACTTCGGTGCCATTGCAGCACCACTCACCGCTCTCCTTAAGAAGGAGGGTTTTCGCTGGAACGACGCCGCCGACCGTGCCTTCCACGCGCTTCAGCAAGCACTCACATCTGCTCCAGTTTTGCAGCTCCCGGTGTTCGACCGCGACTTCGTCGTCGAGTGTGACGCGTCTGGTTCGGGCGTGGGCGCCATGCTGCATCAGGGTGCAGGTCCGTTGGCCTTCTTCAGCCGACCCATTGCGCCTCGCCACGCCAAGCTCGCCGCCTATGAACGGGAACTCATCGGCCTGGTTCAAGCGGTGCGACATTGGCGGCCGTACCTGTGGGGGAGGCGGTTCGTGATCCGCACTGACCACAGGAGCCTTCATTTCCTCCTCGACCAGCGCCTGACAACGATTCCACAACACCAATGGGCCAGCAAGTTGTTGGGCTTCGACTTCGTGGTGGAGTACAAGCCCGGGGCGCTAAACGTCGTAGCTGACGCCCTGTCTCGCCGCGACGAGTGTTCTGCCGAGGCCATGGCACTATCGGCCCCACACTTCGCCCTCTTCGATGATCTACGCCAGGAGATCAATGGCGACGTCGAGCTGTCGCAGCTCCGTGACGCCATTCGCGGTGGTGCCAAGGCAGCACCTTGGAGTGTCGTCGACGGCCTCATCCTCTTCAATGGGCGGGTCTACATCACCCCTTCCTCGGCAAGTAGGCCTGCTATCCTGCAGCTCGTCCATGGTGCAGGTCACGAGGGGGTGCACAAGACGCTGCATCATTTTCGGGCTGATTTTCATACACCAAATGATCGAGTGGTCGTCTAGGACTTCGTGCGCATGTGTACAGTATGCCAGCGCAACAAGGGCGAGCATCTGCAGCCCAGAGGTCTTCTGCAATCTCTGGAGGTCCCTACTACAGTTTGGGCTGATGTGGCCATGGACTTTGTGGAGGCTCTGCCCAAGGTGAACGGCAAGACAGTGATTCTGACGGTGGTGGATCGGTTCTCCAAGGCCGCACATTTTATTCCGTTGAGTCATCCATATACAGCAACATCGGTGGCTCGGGTGTTCTTCTCCGAGATAGTGCGGCTTCATGGCATTCCTTCTTCCATCGTGAGCGACAGAGATCCGGTGTTCACAAGCTCGTTTTGGCGCGAGCTCTTTCGCCTGGCCGGTGTAAAGCTGCAGTTCACCTCGGCATTCCATCCTCAGTCTGACGGGCAATCCGAGGCGACAAACAAGATTATTTCGATGTATTTAAGGTGTCTGACGGGGGATCGTCCACGGAATTGGTTGGAGTGGCTGCCCTGGGCGGAATTCTGCTACAACTCTTCATACCAGCAATCACTCAAGACATCACCCTTTGAGGTGGTTTATGGCCGGCCGCCTCCTTCGATCCGTTCTTATGAGCATGGGGACGCCAGGCTTCCAGCGGTGGACAAGGCTATGAGGGACAGAGATACATTTCTGGCTGAGGTTAGGGATCGGTTGGAGCAAGCACAACAGCACTACAAATCTGTCTATGATCGCAGACACAGGCCTGTGGAGTTCTCTCCGGGCCAGTGGGTTTGGCTTCGTCTGCTGCACCGCCCGGTTGCTTCTCTCCAGGTGCAGGGGCGTGGCAAGCTTGGTCCTAAGTTCTTTGGGCCGTTTCAAGTGCTGGAGCGCGTGGGCGATGTTGCGTACAGACTGCTGTTGCCGGTGACTGCTAGGATCCATAATGTGTTTCATGTTGGCCTCCTGAAGCCTTTCCATGGGACTCTGCCAGAGCAGACACCGCCGCTGCCACCAATTGAGCATGGTCGGGTAGTGGTGCTTCCTGAGAAGGTGCTGAACAGCAGAATTGCTCGTGGCAAGCATCAACTTTTGGTCCGTTGGAAGGATGCCCCTGCAGTGGAGTCGGCGTGGGTTGATTTGGAGGACTTTCGCGAGCAGTTCCCTACCTTTCAGCTCGAGGACGAGCTGCTTCTGAAGGAGGGGAGAGATGTCATGTACAGCCGGACGTTTGGCCGGCGCAGCAGGCCGCAGGGAGGCACAGGCGCCCAGGATTAGGATTAGGATTAGTTTTTGGTTTGTTAGAGATAGAGTTTTGGTTTGTTAAGATTGGTTAAAGATATGGCTTGCTTAGGAAGTTGGTTAGCCTCAGGCAGTTTATAAGCCGAGGGATTAGAAAGATTAGAGATCAGGCTTAGTAGATTGTACCTTGGCCTCTCGTGACCTGCCTCCCCTGGCGCGCCGTGAGCTCCCTGCTGCTCCGCCGCGCCGTCGAGGTCCAGTGCCACGTCCGGCCACCTCTTTTGAATACAATCTCCGCCAAATTCCCCCCTCCAATCTCCCAGCTTCCTCCGTCCGTGACACCAGCCAACATATTTTGCTAATAAGTTAAAGAAAACATCAATCTAAAATGTAGAAGCTGGACAGATTCACTATAAAATCAGAAGTAGAAACTTAATATGATGGATGAGAAGCACCTGAAAATTCTTGACATACCTCAAAACAGATTGCACCTCCCAGAAACCCTGAAAATTATGTCATGACTCTGAAAATTGCATATCAAGCGGAAGCTACATTAATAAGCATACTCTGAGCTAAAAAGAACTTTCAACAGAAAGCACAACTGGGATGTAGTGACACTAGTCAATTTGCGGCACTACAAATAGCAGCTTTCTACCACTTGTAGCTTAGGTTCGGTCATTCTTTAAAGTGCTAGCAGCTCTCTTTTTATACTTAAAAAATGATATTACAGCTTATATATAGGCAGACATTGATTTACGAAAGACTCAGTTGTGAACATACTGTAAAGGGGATGTACCTGCAAAAGATGTTCCTCACAAGCCTTCCATCCGAAATTCACAATCCACAGAAGGGGAAAGGATCTTTTGTTCCCGTCGATCGGATTGCTCGCACTTGGCAGCCTCACCACATCTCCCAAGATTGTCAGATCTGACAACCTCCAAAGAGTCAGAGACCGGCCCATAAGGTTGAAGATAGGGGAACGAGTGGTGCAAGGAAAGGAGAATACAGGACGTACACATCATGGCTGGATGCAGGTGTGGAACGTCGCCGAGGATGGAGGATGGGGGTGGCGACTAGCTATTTGGGCGGCGCTAAGGGCTGCAGGTTCAGGCAGCGCTGGGCTGGAGGACGGGGCGGAGCTGGGCTAGAGGACGGGGCAGCATTGGGATGTAGGTCGGGGAGGTGCCGGGCTGCAGGTCGGGGCAGCGCCGGACTGGAGGACGGGGGGGGGGCATCGGGCCGCAGATCGGGATGGCGCCCGGTTTGCAGGTCGAGGAACCTCCGACGGGATGCAGGTCGAGGCACCGCACAGGGGCTGGATGTGCAGGCGGCGCACAGGCGTCGTGTGGTGGAGGGCTGGAGGTAATTTGATGGCGGCGAATGTGGCAGCGGCGGCCGGAGAAGAAGCCAGCGAATGGTCAGGTGTGGGATTTGGGAGAGCAGCGAGCGCAGGGCGGCGATTTGGGAGGAGAGGAGCGAGAGAGATGGGGCAGCGGCGGCTGCTGACTGGGGATGGGGATTGGGGAGGAAAAGAAGCTAGGGTTTGGACTTCCTACGAACCGTCACCGGTGGGTGGGCCCATCCAGCAAGTGTTGTGTGCGAGAATAATGGGGCGGAGCCGTGCACGGAGGTTGATGGGCCTAAGTAACTATGCCGATGGATAGTTGGATGTATATGTTGGGTTATGGCGACTGATAATTCGATGGAACATCTAAATATCTATACCGTCAGATGATTGGTGGTACTAACGTGATATACCGACGAATGATCTGTTGCCCAGCTATACCGACGAATGGTCGCTTGGTATTTTCAAACTTATACCGACTAACATCCGTCGGGATATTGGGGTTGTGGTATAGTGCCACCACCACATTGCAAACCTATTGGGACAAAATGGGTGTGGAAGAACAAAGAGGGTGAGAATGGTGAGGTCGTGAGAAACAAATCGAGATTGGTTGCTCAGGACTATAGTCAGAAGAAAGGGATAGACTATAAGGATACATTTGCTCTTGTAGCCCATTTGGAGGCGATTAGGATCCTTCTAGCCATCTCCATGGCTAAAGGGTTCAAATTGTACCAAATGGATGTGAAGAGTGCCTTTTTGGATGGGTTCTTAGAAGAAGAGGTTTATGTGAAGCAACCACCGGGCTTTGAGAGTGCTGAGTTTCCCCACCAAGTGTATAGGCTGAGGAAGGCATTGTATGGGCTGAAACAAGCTCCCCGGGCATGTTAGGGCCGGTTGAGGGGGTTGTTGTTCAGCAAGGTGTTTGAGATGGGCAAAGTAGATAAGACTCTCTCAGGCAGGGTGATGATATCCTAATTGTTCAGGTGTATGTGGATGATATTGTCTTTGGCGGCTCGTCTCACTCTTTGGTTGCAAGGTTTGCAGAGGACGTGAGCAAAGAATTCGAGAAGTCTATGATGGGAGAATTGCAGTTCTTTCTCGGTCTTCAGATCAAGCAGGCGAAGGAGGGAACCTTTGTGCATCAAGCCAAATACACGAAGGACATCCTCAAGAAGTTTAAGATGGACGACTCGAAGCCCCTGTCGACACCAATGAGTACGACTACAAAGACAGATGCGACGAGGACGGAGAGCCCGTGGACGAAGATGGAGCATGATTGGCTCCCTCTTGTACTTGCTGACGAGGCGGACATTCTGCTCGTGTCTGCAGGCGCTTGTTTTCAGGCGTCGCTACAGACTTTACATCGGCAGGCCGTCAAGCGGATTTTCAGGTATCTTCGATACACTCCTGAGCTTGGTCTTTGGTACTCGGCGTCCTCTTCCCTTTCGCTTCTTGGTTTTTCAGATGCCAACTTTGCGGGGTGTCGAGTCGATAGGAAGTCGACTTCGAGGACGTGTCGGTTTTGGGGTTCCTCACTTGTTTCTTGGTCTTCTCATAAACAGTCAAGTGTAGTTCAGTCTACCACAGAAGCTGAGTATGTAGCTACCACTAGTTGTTGCTCCCAGCTGCTTTGGATCACATACAGCTAAGTGAATTTGGTGAGGAGTGTACCCATGTTCCTCTCATGTGTGATAGCACGAGTGCCATCAGTGTTGCCAAAAAATCCTGCTACACTCCGTAACCAAACATATAGAGGTGAGGTACCACTTTTTGAGAGACAATGTTGAGAAGGGAAACATAGACCTCATCCATGTGCCAACCGAGGAATAGCTCGCTTCCGGCGACACATCATTCAAATTTCCGCCCTATCAACTTTTGATGGTAGGATAGGGGCCTACCATGGTGGTGACGGGTGACGGGGAATTAGGGTTCAATTCCGGAGAGGGAGCCTGAGAAATGGCTACCATATCCAAGGAAAGGCAGCGAAATTACCCAATCGACACGGGAAGGTAGTGACAATAAATAACAATACCGGGCGCATTAGTGTCTGGTAATTGGAATGAGTACATCCTAACTCCCTTAATGAGGATCCATTGGAGGGCAAGTCTGGTGCAAGCAGCCGCGGTAATTCCAGCTCCAATAGCGTATATTTAAGTTGTTGCAGTTAAAAAGCTCGTAGTTGGACCTTGACCGGTCCGTCCTTCCGACAAGACCTACTCGACCCTACGTGATGCGCTTCTAGCCTTATTTGGCCGGGTTGTGCCTCCAGCGCTATTACTTTGAAGACATTAGAGTGCTCAAAGCAAGCCATCGCTCTGGATACATTAGCATGGGATAACATCATAGGATTCCGATCCTATTGTGTTGGCCTTCGGGATCGGAATAATGATTAATAGGGACTGGGGGCATTCGTATTTCATAGTCGAGGTGAAATTCTTGGATTTATGAAAGACGAACAATGCAAAAGCATTTGCCAAGGATGTTTTCATTAATCAAGAACGAAAGTTGGGGCTCAAGACGATCGATACCGTCCTAGTCTCAACCATAAACGATGCCAACCAGGGATCGGCGGATGTTGCTTATAGGACTCCGCTGACACCTTATGAGAAATCAAAGTCTTTGGGTTCCGGGGGGAGTATGGTCGCAAGGCTGAAACTTAAAGGAATTGACGGAAGGGCACCACCAGGCATGGAGCCCGCGTTTAATTTGACTCAACACGGGAAACTTACCAGTCCGACATAGCAAGGATTGATGAGAGAGCTCTTTCTTGATTCTTTGGGTGGTGGTGCATAGCTGTTCTTAGTTGGTGGAGCGATTTGTCTGGTTAATTCCGTTAACGAATGAGACCTCAGCCTGCTAACAAGCTATGCGGAGCCATCCCTCCGCAGCTAGCTTCTTAGAGGGATTATGGCCGTTTAGGCCACGGAAGTTTGAGGCAATAACAGGTCTGTGATGCCCTTAGATGTTCTGGGCCACACGTGCGCTACACTGATTTATTCAACGAGTATATAGCCTTGGCCGACAGGCCCGGGTAATCTTTGGAAATTTCATCATGATGGGGATAGATCATTGCAATTGTTGGTCTTCAACGAGGAATGCCTAGTAAGCGCGAGTCATCAGCTCGCATTGACTACGTCACTGCCCTTTGTACACACCGCCTGTCGCTCCTACCGATTGAATGGTCCGGTGAAGTGTTCGGATCGCAGCGACAAAGGCGGTTCCCCGCCCCCGACGTCGCGAGAAGTCCATTGAACATTATCATTTAGAGGAAGGAGAAGTCGTAACATGGTTTCCGTAGGTGAACCTGCGAAAGGATCATTGTCGTGACTCTTAAACAAAACAGACTGTGAACATGTCACCCATGCTTCACGGGCTTCTGCTCAGGCTAGGCCTCGACCTTCTTTTAGAGGCAAGGGGCCGCAAAAGAAACCACAGCGCCAAAGGTGTCAAGGAACACTTATATTGCCTTGCTCAGGGTTGCGGTCGGCCTGCCGAACGCACCTCGTGCAGTGATGCTATCTTAATCCACATGACTCTCGGCAACGGATATCTCGGCTCTCACATCAATGAAGAACGTAGCAAAATGCGATACCTGGTGTCAATTGCAGAATCCCGCAAACCATCGAGTTTTTGAACGCAAGTTGCGCCCGAGGCCTTCTGGCTGAGGGCACGCCTGGCTGGGCATCACGCCAAAAGACACTCCCAACCCATCCGTGGCGAAGGACAAGGTGTTTGGCTCCCTGTGCTGCAAGGTGCGGTGGGCCGAAGTTGGGGCTGCCGGCGTAACATGCCGAGCACCACACGTGGTGGGCGACATACAGTTGTTCTCGGTGTAGTGTCTCGGCTAGTAGTCGGCATGTTGGCCTAAATGACCCATGACGACCGTAGCGCTTTGTCGCTCGAACCGCGACCCTGTGTCGACGGGACTACCCATCGAGTTTAAGCATATAAATAAGTCGAGGAGAAGAAACTTATAAGGATTCCCCTAGTAACCGAGCGAACCGAATAACCTGCTTGAGAATCGAGTAGCTCACTACTCGAATTGTAGTCTGGAGAGGCGTCCTCAGAGACGGACCGGACCCAAGTTCCCTGGAAAGGGACGCCTGGGAGGGTGAGAGCTGCTCGCCCGGACCTGCCTCACCACGAGGCGTCATCAACGAGTCGGGTTGTTTGGGAATGCAGCCCAAATCGGGTGGTGAACTCCGGTCAAGGCTAAATACAAAGTAGAGACCGATAGCTAACAAGTACCGTGAGGGAAAGATGAAAAGGACTTTGAAAAGAGAGTCAAAGAGTGCTTGAAATTGTCGGGAGGGAAGCGGATGGGGGCCGACGATGCACCCCGGTCGTATGCGGAACGACTTTTGCTGGTACGCCTATTGGCTTAGGGTGTGGACTGTTGTCGGCCGCGCCACCGGCCTAAGCCCGGGGACCTTAGGTGCCCCTGGCAGCCGTCGTCGGCACGATCGGTTTCCGCGCGCCGCAAGGCGTGTCCCTCGGGACGCTGCGCTGCAACGGCCTGCGGGCTCCCCATCGGACCCGTCTTGAAACACGGACTAAGCAGTCAGACATGCGTGCGAGTCGACGGGTTCTTAAACCTGGGATGCGCAAGGAAGCTGCGAGCGGGAGGCATTCACGGCCGCACGGGCCGACCCCGATCTTCCGTGAAGGGTTCGAGTTGAGCACGCCTGTCGGGACCCGAAGATGGTGAACTATGCCCAGCGGGCGGCCGAGGAAACTCGTGGAGGCTCAAGCAATACCGACGTGCAAATCGCTCGTCTGACTTGGGTATAGGGGCGAAGATTAATCGAACCATCTAGTAGTTGGTTCCTCCAAGTTTCTCGTGATAGCTGGAGCCCATTACGAGTTCTATCAGGTAAAGCCAATGATTAGAGGCATCGGGGGTGCGACGCCCTCGACCTATTCTCAAACTTTAAATAGGTAGGACGGCACGACTACTTCGGTGAACCATGCCATGGAATCGGGAGCTCCAAGTGGGCCATTTTTGGTGAGCAGAACTGGCGATGCGGGATGAAATGGAAGCCGGGTTACGGTGCCGAACTGCGCGCTAACCTAGAACCCACAAAGGGTGTTGGTCGATTAAGACAGCAGGACGGTGGTCATGGAAGCTCTATCTTTTAGTATGCTCTTTTAAAACTTTTATTTTTTATTGGTGTACGGTTCTTAGTTTTGCTCGTTTCTTTCTTGTATAGTTGTATGCTTATTCTCGATGATTGCTATGAGTACAAGGAACTTCGTCCGAGTGCTTTAAACAATATGAGCTTTCAAGAGTTTCATGTGCAAGAGTTGAAAACTTGGAGTAGTACTAGGGATGGATTCGGATGTCTGGAAATCCGAATTATCCGTATTCGTATCCGCTAAAATTGTTAATATAGATATCCATATTTGTATTCGTTTTTAATATGGATGTCAGATGGATGTATTCGAATCCAATTTTCAATATTAACCGTATTCGACATTATCCGAATTATCTGACAAAAATCCGACATATCCGACATTATTCGTATCCGCAAAAATAAAGTACCCATAGAAATCATCTAAAATTCATTTATATTACTAAATACTAATTACAAATGATGTTAATTTTAATATTGCTAGTAAAATAATTATTTACACCATTTTAACTATTAAAAATTATATATATGACAACTAACTAATTATGCTAACCTAATATTACTAAATTATATAATGATATTTTTTAACTAACTTTCATGTGTCTAATCATAATAATTTTAAATACATTATATTGTTTAGCAAACAAATAAATTATATTTAAATGTATTTATGTACTTATTTTTACTAATAAAAGATATTTATATATTTACAAATTTACTTATTTTATATTTATTGTGATATATTATTTATTTATTTATTTATTTAATATGTTATTTGCAATAAGATATCTATTATGTTAATGATCATAATTTACTCTCTACTTATAACATGATTTGATCAATAATAAAACCATTGACAAATGAAATTGATACTCATTATGTATCTATGCTATAAATCGAGTAAATATTCGAATGCGAATCCGAATTCGAAATATCCGTTTTGTATTCGTATTCAATAATATTCGTATTCGTATCCGAATTCGAAATAAAATGTGGTAAATAGTGACATCCGAATTCGTATCCGTGCGTATACGATCCGAATCCATCCCTAAGTAGTAATATTTCTGTTGCAGAAAGGCAAGTGTCACTAATCATAAAAAAATTTCATAAAAAAGTGCTCTCTTAGCATTTAGACAACCAAGTTACCATCACTGCTCTTAAAACAAAGCGCTAAATAATATATTTTAACACCAACACTCTTTCATATGGATCATTAACTAGCACGTTGCTTCTCAAAACAAGGCGTTGGCGACCAAAACCTATAAGCTAACCAGCTCAAATTAATGTAATCCTCCTTCAATTATTAAGGGGTACTATGGTCATTTGCCACTATCACTAATTTGTCTGAAAATATGTAGAAGTGCAATATTCATGGGACGGAGCGAGTACACTCCAACACGGTATATTTCTTTTTTCTGGTTAATATAATGCCTTTTAGACCCTCTTACGAAAGTAGTCATCCATTGACCTATAAAAAAGTTGTTTCTTGGGAAAACAAAGCATGCTGTTGGAGCTCCTTCAAGATCAGATCTTGTTGCCTTTGCTAAAATAATACAATATATGAATAATGAGAAATTTTAAGGTGCTTCTTTTTTTTATGAGCCGTCCATCCGACGAAATCTAACGGTGGAAGTATCAGGAAGTTGCTACGGGGAAGTATTAGGAAGTATCAAATTGGTGGGACCCACACCAACATTTAGTTAATTTTTTAGATGGTGGGAATATCAAAATGCTTGATACTTCTCAATACTACCCAATACTTCTCAATACTTCCCAATACTACAAACGCACCGTAAAAAATCTCATAATGTATAATGAGAATCCTTGAATGCAAAAACCTTCAAAGACAATTAAATTAGAAAAGATAATTAAATATCTTCATCTCGGTTGCGGGCAGATTATACATGTTTTGGAGAAAAGATAATTAAATTAGAATGGCTCAGGAGTTTTGGGTCCAAAGAGGAATTCGAAGACCCATCAATCAACATAGTGATGCAAAAATATATACGAAATCAAAGATGCATGCAAGTGGTACACATCCAACAACGTATCCCATTTATTTATTTAATCACTGGACATAAGTGATAAGTACAGCACACCTCCCTTCTGTTTCTCCCAGCACAAGATATATATAGCATAATTCGTACATAGCACAGCATGGCTTGAAACAACAAACAATTATTTAAAACGCAAATCACACATATAGCAACGTACATCGATCTCGATGCTTGAACAACATTCAAGGGACCAAGTGGCCGTGTGGCATAGCTGAAGAGTGAAAAAAGGAGAAGTTGCTGCCATATCTATAGCATCAGAGCTCACTCACCGCGCACGCAATTCAGACTTGGATGGCACCAGCAACCAGCGATAGCAGTTACGCACCCTATCAGACGACACGTTTCTCCACAGTAGCCTCCGCGTGGCAAGCCAAATTCCCTCGCCATGGAGTTCAAGGACAAGATGGGGGTGTACATGCTGCCATCATCCAGCGAGCGGCTGGCCATGGTCGTCGGAGCTGCTGCCATCAGCTGCATAACCAACATTATCGCCACCACACCGCCGGCTACCCTCTTGTTGCCGCCCTCCATGGCTAGCTACTAGCTCTCTCTCTCTCTCTCTCTCTCTCTCTCTCTCTCACACAGTGGCTACTTGTGCTTTGTTTTCTTCTTTCTGCTTTAGTTGTTTTTGCCTGGTTTGCTCTGCTCCCAATGCAAGGGTGTCTCATACTATTTATAGGCGGTAGACAGGGCTATTTCATCAACATGTTTTTCACATGGGCAGTACCAACCCCCATCTAAGATAGTTTCTATACAGACTGTCATATAAAACTATTTGCTCACATGTGGCACTTTATTAACTATTTGCTCATATGGCATGGGTACTGTGGGCAAGCACAGAAATGGCTCTTCGGGGACCTGGGGGCCACCGCAGGAGACCAAATTCCAGTGAAATTAACATCTGTTCACAAAAGTTTTCTCGCTACTAAGCTAATCATTTGGATTGTGGTATATTGGTATCAAGCAAGGAGTTTGCCATGGACCAAGCCTCACCAATTTCAGAAGAGCTTATTTATATATTTACAAAATTGTAGTCCTACTTCCTTCCAAAGAATACTAAAGTTGGAACATGTTGCCAAATTTGAAATTGAAAATTTATAAACGACGTGGGATGGGATCTAAGTTTCAATGTTGTCCAATTTGAAATTTGAGTTTTTTTCAAACTACTTCGGATGGAAAAACTACCAAAATAAAAGTTGTAGATTTCAAAAAGTTATGAAACTTTGTAGTTGACAACCTTTTCATTTGAAATCATCTAGTCAACCAGATCTAAGTTTGAATGTTGTCGAATTTGAAATTGCATTTTATAAACGACCTTAGATGGAGAAACTACCAAAATAAAAGTTGTAGATTTCAAAAAGTTATGAAACTCTGTAGTTGACCACTTTTTCATTTGAAATCGTTTAGGGCCTCAAACAAGCAACTTACACTCGGTTTTGTATAATATGATAAGAATCAAAATGCATTTAGACACATGGAGAGGTGCAGTGGTAGAGGAGGTTACACGCGAGGAAGAGGTCATGGGTTTGATTCCCACCGGCCGCATAGGCCTTCCCACGTGAAAATATATTTTTTCTCTATTGTTTTCCTATTCGTTTGTGATGACCAGACCACTTATCACAAACCAGCCTCAAAACCGTTTGTGATGAGCCCCTGGAACCGTTTGTGATGAGGGGTGCTGGTGTAGTGTAGTAAGAAAAAATGGTCATCAATACCGGCCGGTCATATGTGCACGTTAGTACTGATCAGCCCAGCCAGCACTTAATGGCTGGCAGCCTAGTACTAAAAGAGGAAAAAAATCGAACGTCGGGAGCCCGCACAAGGCACAAGTCACTAACGCATCTTCATCTGTCTAACCAAAAAATGTACTTACATGTAAGCACCTACATCTATATCTGTCTTTCAAGAATTACAAAATACTACGTACATGTCGTCGTAGGTAGTTACTGTTTGGTTCCAAGTGCTAAAATGTTTTGGGACTAAATTTAGTCCCAATAGGGACTAAAGATCCAAACTCTTAGGGACTAAAACCATCTCTAGAGACTAAAATCTTTTTTTGACACCAGGACTAAAATCTTTTAGCACCAAAAGAGGTGTTAATAGGGACTAAAACCATCTCTTTCCCCGGATACCCCTCCCCCCACCCGCACCGCCCCACACTCTCTCCCTCCAGCCAGGGGCAAAACTGTCTTTGCGCAAGCCATTAAAGCATCTTTAGTTCCTTTTAGTCCTAGGATCCAAACAGCTGTTTTATTCCCTAAGGGACTAATTTTAGTCCGGCTAATTTTAGTCCCTAGTATCCAAACAGGGGAGGCTGAAACTAAAGATTCCTTTGTCTAAAAAACACTCCTAAAACTCAGGACCCAGATGCTGCCCATATGAGTACAAAAGTCGCGGTTACATATATATTACTTGTAAAATGCTGCAATGATTTGATTTGAACGAGACCTATTTATGATTGGTCCATTGTACTGTTGTAGGGACATCGATCACATGTCGTGCCGACGATGCGGGCTAGCTACCCTCCAAGAGTCCACAGTAACTCCATCCTCTGCCGCCCACCTGCTGTGCAGTCTGCCCCATCATTGTGCGTCATAACTGCATGTGTTGGTAAGAGTGAGCCCAAGGAGATTAAAAGGAACACGAAAATCCAATTTACAGAACAACCTCCATCGAAAAATATTTGATGATTAGGATAAATTATTTAGTTTTTAATAAACTAATTTGTTTGTTTTAAATGTCATACAACCAAGGACGTAGTGAGTAGCTCGTAGAACTATTTGCTGATGAAGACAACAAAATAAACAGATGGCACTCTAGGTAAAGTTTGGTGAAAAAGTCGCATCGGATACTGTAGCACAGTTCATTTGTTTGTGGTAATTGTTGTCCTACCATGACCTAACTAGGCTCGAAAGATTAGTCTCGTCATGTACATCAAAACTATGCAGTAAGTTGTTTTATAACCCACGTTTAGTGTTTCATGCATCATTTGCTCTATTTAATGTTTCGATGTGATGTCGATGTGATGGAAAGTTTGGATCGGCACCCGTCAAGAACATGCATGGAAGCACTCCACGCACGTGAATCGAGGAGTGAGGAGAGAGTGGAGAGCGCACGCCTGCCAGCACTCTCTGGATTTTTACTGCTTGAGTCGCGCCACCAACCTTGGCGCGACTGTGTCGCGCCATTGCATCTAGCGCGACTGCTGCTTCCACGTGCCAATCCACGTCCGCATATGTAACAGTGTGGCAGTTTGGTCGCGCCAATATATGGCGCGACTCAGTTATAAGTCGCGCCAAAATTGTTGGCACTACCAAAAGGTATAGTTCTTAGAAATATTGTTCGTTAGAGTTAATATTAAAATGTTAGATTTAAAGGGGCTTTAAACAAAACTCCTACAGAACCTATTTGTTCTTTCCATCTTTATTAGGGGCTATACTGCAACTCTGCAAGTTGGCAAGGATATTTTTCTCCCACCTCCGTTGATCCGTATCTGTTGATCTCTCTCCCGTCGACTCTTATCTCTCCGTGATCCACCTCCACGGCCCTCCCTGCATGCCACTGAGGCCTGAGGGTTGTCTGCTGCCGAGGGCAGCACGCCCCCACGGAGGGCCGACTGCCTCCGCGCCGCCGAGGGCCGCACCTGCCGCCACCGCGAGAGGGTCGCACATGGTGCACCGCCTGTCCTGGCCGCGTCGGCATCCTGTGCCACCGTTGCGGCCCCCTGCACGCCATCGGGGGTTGAGCAGGCACGCTAGGCCCAAAAAAACAGGTCGTCGTGTCGGGACTGGGCCGGCAGGTCAGCACGATGGTCCGGTCCGAGCCGGCACAATAACCTATAGGGTCTGAATAGTGCTGGGCCGTATGGGGACGAACCGAATTGGGCTAGATCACCCATTTGGATTTCTATACTTGTAGCTTGAAGTAAGCTTATTGTTCGATCATGCTATCATTAATATAATATAATGTGCAATATTCTTGGCAATACATAAATAATACCTCGTGCGTGTGTATGTAGGTCCTTCAAATAAAAGATTCTGAGAAAAGAAAATTTTAGCTAGCTAGTTCAAAACAAGTGACGTTTTTGGCATTGAAAGAGTTGTATGAAACAAAATAAAATGATAGCATGGTCGTGTCTTCGTCTCTTTGCCAAAGGCCAAAGCTCTTGTAAAGCATAGTACCACTCTCCTGTCTGGAGCCACAGTACGTGTTGTTCATCACTAGGTCTATGCCCGCATGCTACTACTTGATAAAAGCAAATAATTTATTAGCATTGTAAATTTATTTAAAATTTGAAATTGGATTTGGATCCATACCATTAAAAGATCCCAAATTTAAATATATACCATTACAAGTCAATGACATGTGGGTTCATATGAGTCAATGACATGTAAATAATATAAATCTAGAGGAGCAGTGCTCTTAAAATGCAAAATGTACATCAATATGAATTTGAGGTATGACCCAACATTTATCTTCACAAAGGAAAGTTACCGTGGTGTTCCAATGAAGGTCTAAGTTCTAGCATGATGTTTCTAATTTCATGGATTACCTATGCGGGTTGTGGAGGCGGAGGAGACAAATCTAGGGTGCGCTCGAGTGCTCGAGTGGGGCCGCCGACGAGATCCCCGAGCTCGTGGGACGTGCACCCGTCCAACGGGTAAGCAGCGGGTGTTCAAGAAGTCGGCAGCTGGAGAGGTGGTGGCCTCGGCGAGCTCCGCCACCATGGGGCGTGAGGCAGCCCCCAACGAGCCAGGGGCGACGTCGCTCTCCCACATGACTGGCGGCAAGCCCATGACGACGACGACGAGCAGCGTTCCTCTGCCCGGAGCTCCCCTCTTCCCTGTGTCGCTGCCCCCCTGAGCCGGGTTGACCGAGGCGTGGGTATCGCGAAGGAGGGAAAACTTGGCCCCACCTCGGCTTGCCAGCAGGACTGGTTCTCGCCAAAGAAACGCCGATGGGGCGTAACCACGGGTGGCGACGCTGTTCTTACAATCTTTTAGGGTAGAGATATTTTTAGGAGTAGAGATATTTGTCCCACATAAAAGCTCAATAGTCAAGATGAATATTTTAGGTACAAATGAGAGTCCCTATGCTATTTTTAAACTTTGTCAGCTTGTGAGCTTTGAGACATGAAACGTTGGAAGTAATAAAAAAAATGAAAGGAGCTTCTGGTTTGTTCCACACACCGCATCGCCTTATCCTCTCGCGTTGAAAAATCCTCCGCACCTGCTCCGCACAACCGCCACTTCCATCGCCGGATTCGCCGCCGCCCGCCGCTTATGCCGCCGCCTCGACCGCAAGTGTTCCTTTCACTTCTTCCTCATCCATCGCTCCTCCATTTTCTTGGCTGGCGGCGGTAGGGTCCACGGTGTCATGGCGGGCGGCGTGCAGATGGCCGACGGGTTGTGGGTGATGGCGTTGATGTGTGGCTGCGGAGGGTGTCTCCACGGACGCCGTCGAGGTTGCGGCCACGTGAGGCGATGCTGAACCACGCGCCGCCCCTTTCCTCCACTCCGCCGGCGAGCCGAGGCTACTCGTCCTCCACTCTGTCGCCGAGCCATACGCCGCTGCCCTACACCTCTTCATGCGGGGCCTACCACCTACACCCCTGCCGCTCTTCTCCCTCTCCTCCGTCCTCCCCCTCCTCCCTGTTCTCTCTCTCGACTCCCTCACGGGCAGGCGGAGAGGGAGGCGCAGACCCGCCTCTTCCGTCGGCCCTCCTCCCCGGCGCCGACGAAGCTCGGCTCCTCCGGCGGTGGCACGGCTAGCAGTGGAGCGCGGTGCCTCGAGCTCGTCACCGACGGAGCGCGGACCCGGACGGAGTTTGGCTTGCTGTGGCGTCCTCGCTCGCCTCACTCCCTCCGCGGCCGAGGACAGATCGGGGCGGAGCTGCAGAGGAGCAGCGGCGTCCTCCTCCCTTGCGCGCCGGCACTGGATCTCCCTCCTCAGCTCGCGCCATCCCCTTCTCTCTCCTCCTCCCGACCATCCCCTTCTCTCTCTATTCGCGCGCCGACGGCTCGCTCCTCCCGGCGCCCCGCACTGAGGCAGATCTCGCACATGCAGCCGGCCATGTCGGGCCGGACGCGGGGGGCGCGACGGCGAGCTCTTCCCCGCTGCCATGGTGAGCCGGATGCTCGGGTGCCATCTTCCTCTCTCTCTCTCTCCGTTCCCGCCTCGACGCGGAGATCGAGGAGGCGCACGGACGGCAGTTGGGGGACGGACTCGGGGCTCGGGGCTTGGGCGGATGAGGAGGCCCCACCGTCGGCGTGGAGACGCCCGTGGTTCCTTTCGCGAGCAGGCGGACCACGGGTGGAGACGTTGCCCTTGCCTTTTAATGGTAGAGATAATATTGAGGATGAGAGGTTCGGACCGCCACCCGGTGGGCAGTGAATTAAAGCACGGAGCATCTCTTTTCATAAAGTCCACTCCGCTTTGTTTCTCTCTCTCCGCTCCACGGGCTTACGTGTCGCGCAGCCTGATTTGGTCATTTTCTAAAAACCCTCCGGTTTGCTAGACATCGCGAAAAGATCCAGCAAGTCCAGATCGTATAGCAATTGTGTCTATATATTTTACACAAAAGCCCTTGAACTAAAGTTTGTTTCACGTGAAGCGGAAATTGTTATTTTACAAATACCCCGAGCCACTTTTGCGAACGCCTCCCACCACCCCACCCTCGGCTAATACACCCCACGCCCGCCCGCCCCCAACCCCACGTCCCTCTCCATCCCGTCCGCCGCCTCCTCCTCTCCTCGCCGCCCCACCGCCTCCTCCACCGCACCGACGCCCCCACCGCTCCTCCCTCCATCACCGCCCTCGGGTTTCTCTCACCGCCAACCGCTCCCACTAGATCCAGATCCGGCGAGGGCGCATGCCAGCCAGCCACGGGCAGCTCGCGCCCCGGAGCGGTGGATAGGGGCGGCCATGGCGCGACGCGAGAGCAGTTCGGTGACACCGCTCAAGGGGACGACGCCGACTCGTGCCTCACCATCTTCTCCACCGAAGAGGTCCTCCTCGAGCGCAGGTACCGTCTCTTCTGTTCGACTGTTCCCCATGCGTTTCTTCCAACCTAGATCTGCTCCACGTTGATCTGCTGACAATCACTACTCAAATCAGGATATGGCAGGTTGTGGCTCCTGCAGGTCGGGCCCGAGTTTGTGCTACAAGGTCTCCTTCCTCGACCTGCCCACCGGCAGCCTGGCCGGAGTGCCGGACAAAAGAGCTTGGGTCCTTGGGACGGCGGCATGCTCAGTTGAGAAAGAGGTCAGAATGCTTGCATCAATTCGTCAGTTTGTGCCTAGATTTTTGTATACTGAGTTTTGTTAACTTCTTAGGATCGATTCTGAGTTTTGTTCTCAAAAAATGATTTTGTATACCGAACGGTGGCAGCTTTCATACTGAGTGATGCAGCGCTTGAGGCAGGAACAGCTCTTGGCACCAAGGCCACCAGGACGCATCTGTGAACCACCTCCCAGGCAGCCACCATGTCCATAGCTCCATGCACACTACCCATTCGACAAAACACCCATTAGATGCAGCATAGCAGCTGCTGCTACAGTGTCGAGCTGCATCATGCAGCAGTCGATTAAAGCAACTGTGAGTTCACTTTCCATTGCCTATTCTTGCAATTGACTCTTGTGCTATACAAGACAGTTAATCCTGGTCATGTGGCTTTTTAATTTGCTTATCTTAAAAGGTTGAATCATGAGTTTGGCAAAGATCAGACCATTTTTGCTAGCTCAAGGTGACTACTGTTTGTACAATGGAGCTCTGATGTGCTAGCATTATGGTGTAATTAAATGTTTTGATAGGATCACTAGCTTTGCACTTCCAAGTGAAGCAACTTTTTTTTGTTTGCTTGCTATTAGACATCTTTTTCAGCATATAGGAAGGCTGAACTGATTGTTGCTGTTATATGCTTCCATGGATTTGCCGTTACAATCTAGCGATGTGCTTCAGTAGCTATTAAAAATTAGAGGTATAACATCTACATAGCTGTTAAAAGGAAGTACAAGAATCATCTGCATCAGACCAATTTTACGATGATAGGCAGCATATAAGTAAGCTCAAATTGTGACCTTGTGCACTTCCCCAGTTCATCTATGTGCATGTGGCATTCTGATGACTAATCAAGCAAGCATTTATTAATATTCCGTGTGCAGGCTAACATAAACGGACTCAATTTGTCCAAAAAAAACATAAATGGACTCAAGAGACACTGGTAGAACACTGTTTGGAGACCTCTCAAACACACCAATCGAGGTAAAATTCGATGCCCAAAGATTTTTTATAAGGTTGTGTATAGTACAAAGGTGCCCAATTGATTTGCTATTATTTCTATCAACTGAAGCATTGTACTGTTGGTGTTCGAGTGAAGCATTGTTTCTCTTTACCCGAGAGTCTAAAACAGAGATGGTCATCTGCCTATGATAGGACTCCTTTTGCTAACCTATCAAATTGGTTCTATAAACTTGTGCCATGTATTAGTTATCCATTGGTAATAATCAAATTGGTTCTTTGCCTACTGATAGTCACTCAAATTGGTTCTTGAACTGTCGTAGTGATGACATGGTCTGGTTATAGATGGAGCTTGTTGGGGGAATGGCCCAGCCCATGTAGGAGTTAATGGGCCTTTGTATGAGCTTGAGGGGCTTCTTGTAAATATCGTATCCTGTGGGCTCAAGAAAATAACTACAGGGCTTGGGGAAAATTGCCAGCTACCCCCATCCCTATATATAGGAGGGTCATTGTAATTGATGGGACAAGCATTGAATGAGGAGAGAACTCCATGGTATAAGTTACTGTTTCGTTTTTTTATTTTCTGCATTGTAGTAGTAGAGGTAGAAGAGAAGTTGCAGCAGTAGTAGTAAAGGTAGAAGTAATGGAAGAAGGTGTAGTCCTCCGAAGGGACCCTTTGGTTCTTTGCCCCTTCGGAGGAGAAAAATCTTGTGGTGTTGACTCTTCGGTCCCAACTTACACCAACAGTTTGGCGCCCACCTCGTGGAAGAATTTGACACCACGTTTTACCTTCGGAGCCGAACCAAGACATGTTCACAAGAATTGCCATCTCGGTCCAGCGGATTATCAACAACCTTTGAAGATTAGCCAAGCTAAGTTCCCGCACTATTTATTTTATTTTGCATAACGCACGTTCCGAAGGGGGACAGTTTGGAACCTCTTTAATGAAAGCAGTTGTCACCAAAACTTTGTTTGCCTTCGGAGCATGCAAATACTTATGCAGATTTCTCTTCTTTTTTGACCAAAACGAAAGCAATAAGCATAAGCGCTAAGCGGAGGTCAAGGCTTTCACATTCTGTCAGCGAACCCATCATGCACCGAAGACCCCTTCGGAGGCCTCGTACGAGGGAGGAGCAGCACCATCGTAAGCCTTGTACGACGAAGGGAAACAGGAGCCTCCAGGAATGGGCCCCCTTCGTGACGAACCGACGAAGCCGGAGGTCGAGCGAACTCCAGCCTCGCTCAGTAGACGAAGGTCACATGGGCTGGTCGTCTGGAGTTTCCAGCCTCACACAGAATACCGAGGGTCTGTGGGCCGTGGTCGACACCTTGACGGATGCCGTCCTCCGCCCCGACGGCGGCGACAACAACCTCCACCACCACGTGCATAACGGCGGTGTCGCCGAAGTACGGCGAGACGGCGGAGCACCAGCAGCTTCTTGCCCGCTTCGTCCCCACAAGACGAGGCCCTGTCGCCGCCGGAACGAAGCAACCCAACAAGTTGCCGCGTCAACATCGGCTCAGTTTGTGGGGCTTAACCCCTTCGGCCATTAATTCAAGGCACGTGAATTGACGAATCCCAATTCAAGGCATTAGATACTTTCAAGGCCCAGGTATTACTGCCAAACATTGATACCATTTTTAGCCCTTCGTATTTTAAATGACGAAGGTCTACTGTCCGCAATTATTCCGAAAGAAGCATATGCTAGCGTTACGTGTACCATCATGCATTTTTCTGTTATTTGCTACGTTTTTGGTATAAACTAACCTTTATAGAAAAGTGACGAAGCACCCTTCGTATGAGATAGCAAGCCAAGCTAATTAATGGGACTTAGGGACAAAATTTTTCACCCTTCGGAATTATCTTATTGAATTTTTCACCTTCGAAATCATCTCGACGGGATTTCACAAGATTAAATTTCTGTACTTCGGAAGGGTCTCAGTGCAATTTCTCACCTCTAGAATCATCTCGGCGGGGGTTCACGAGATGAAATTTATGTACTTCGGAAGGGTCTCAGTGTAATTTTCACCTCTAGAATCATCTCGGTGGGATTTCACGAGATGAAATTTCTGAACTTCGGAAGGCTCTCGGTAAATTTTCCGCACTTCGGGATCAACTCATGGGCCGCTGCAGCTACGAAGCCCCCTTCATCGTCTGACGCGGCGGCAAGGTCAAAAATACCGTACTTCGTCATCGGTCCATGAGTGGGGGGTCGGGCTACTCCCAGCTCAACACTTCTTTCATCCTTCGGTCTCGAGGCAAAAGACCTTCGGAGGCCCATCAAGCTGGGACTTCGGAAACGAAGAATCCGGTTTAAGTTATCATCTCAGACTCTCGGATCACAAAGGCCCAGGTATGACCATATGAGGCACAAATGCTTAGATATTGTGGCCAGGCGGTAAAAGCTTTTTGCCCTTCGTATTATAAGTGACGAGGGTCAGCATGCACAGAGTGATTAGTTTTTGCTAGCATGACAGCCAGTTTTCTCTTTTAAGCTTCATTTCGCCCAGTTGCTCCGAAGGTACCCAACGAAGTACCAGCATGACAGCCTTATTGCAATGCATGCGGCTCTGAAGCCCACTTCGGCCTTCGGCTCCGAAGGCCACTTCGGCTTCGTTACTCCGAAGCCCAATTCAGCCTTTACTTCAAGGCCCAGCTTGAATTGTTTCTGGGCAGCTATCGAGCTCCATCCATTTGGCTTGGGGCTGTTGCTTACAAGGGCTTTGTTGGGCTGCGGAGTCTTTCCACCGAGGGCTAACAACAAGCCATTACTCAGACTAGCCCCCTTCGTATTATAGGGTGGATGAGATGACCTTGGTACTCAGAGCTGGATAGGCGCTGTTTTTACTTTTAATACTATGCCTCCATACATGCAATAATGGCTTCGGTTCTATGGTTTATTAGATATTATGTGTTTAAGCTCCGAAGTCCTATTATTAGTTAGTAGCAGGCTTTATCCATTCAATTTTAGTGTCGGCCCTATGGGGCTGCACCTCAAGCACTTGGTAGCTCCGAAGTCCACTTCAGCCTTCTTACCTCTGAAGCCCACTCCCACTTTTAGTTCTGTTAGCCGGAACATGGCGCCGAAGGGGCCTAGCAAAGTGTCAGTGCTGTAGCAACATGTTTGTCTCAATTAAAGATCTAACCTCTGTTTTGCAGAAAGTATCCTTCGAATACCATATTATAATACTTTTCAGCACTGTTCTGTTTGCTTGCTGTTTTAATATTAGTTTGTCATGCTGGTACTCCGAAGGGAGACAATGTTCATGTCATGTGCACCTTCATGTACTACTTTATCATTTTCTTTGTTTTAATAATATTATTATCTTTGTGCGGACTAAATTGCTTCGCATCACTAACGAGTTTTATCAGAAAAGTGAACTGAGCTCTAACTTTCATACTTCGGAGTCATCTCGGCGGGATTTCGTGAGATAAAATTTTCGCACCTCCGGAATCATCTAAGTAAATTTTTCACCTTTGGAGTTATCTCGGTGGGATTTCACGAGATTCATATTTTCACCTTCGGAATTATTTTTGTGGATTTTTCACCTTCAAAATCATTTCCGTGGGATTTCACGAGATTGCTATTGCATCTTCGGAATCGATTGGGGCAACCAATTTTCTTTTTCACTCTTCGGAATTAATTCCGTAGTCGGACTTCATCCTTGGGAAACAGGTTGGGCGATTTCAGAGGTATTTGTTCGGAGGTTTTGTCCGTCCAACATTATCGAGGGCCAGCTTCGGTTTGGGGTTCCGGCTTCGGCATACTACGAAGAGCAGTCTGCACATGCCATTTCCGTTTTTATGGGCCAAGGAAGCGGAGCTTAGGAATTCAAGCCGACAAGGCTTTTTAATTGCAAACTGGAGGTACGTAACTGCATACAGTTGTGATTAGAAACTAGCTGCTCCGAAGGGACCCTTCGGTATAGTAGATGGGCCAGTTTCTTTCGGTATTGTTCAGATATGGGGCTTCGTCCGTAGGCCCGGCAGTCCTTTTGCTCCGGCCAAACAGACAAAGCAAGCTGGGCTACATGACGAGAAGGGCTTTAGGTCCAGGGTGATTAAATATTAGTATGTGCTTAGCTTTGAAGTGCTAGTTGGTTAATACTACCGTTATAGTAGTAGTAGGGTGTTCTTATGTTCATCTTTTTAGCTTCGGTCTGCGGCTGCACCTCAATACTTTTTAGCTACGAAGCCCACTTAGGCTTTTTGACTCCGAAGCCTTTTCGGCCTTTTACTCCACCGAAGCACCCTTGGTCTTATGTGGTGACGTGACTTCGTTTTTTTTATAGAGCTACGGTGTCCTGATATCATCTCTAGTATGCTGATGTCAGCTTAAGGCATTAGTTTAAGGCATTAGCTTGATATAGGTGCAAATTTGGCTTCGGCACCGAAGGGTTGCACCACTGTCCTTTTTGCTTTTAAGTATGTAAATAAATCTTTTTGATAAGTGAGCTAACTAGTTAGTACATCCTGGCATCAAGATTAAATTTTTTTTATTTATCTTTTATTAAGTAAAGTGAACATACTAAGGGGTTGCTGCAATTTGCTGGTGCACACTTTGGTGGACTCATAGCTGGAGAATTTTTATTTATTTATTTATTTTCTCTAGTATAACTTGCAGCAACTTTACTCTCCAATATCATCATCCTATCTCTTTGTTTATGGACTACTTGCTCACCCTTCATCTAGCAACCGAAGGGGCTTTATGCTGCTATTTCTGTATACAGCTTTATCACTGTCATGAGGTGGTGCTTGGTGTGGTCTATGTTTTGATTTAGGCTACTGATAAACCTTTTTTTGGGGTAGTGACGGAGTACCCTTCGTCTCTGGTTTTAGCAGACTAATCCTTGGCCTTAAAGCTCGAGTACTTAGCTTTAGTCAAAGGTTGATGCTTTTCGCAAAGGCGTTTTTCCTTGAAAGTTTCGTGTATATTTTCGTTCGCACGTTTCCGAAGCAACAACCCCCCTCCGTGGTGCGCGCGTAGTCTTCGGTCTTTAACTTCGTTGGGTAGGTAACGGTGGCCCCTGAAGGCCTGAGGTGGCATCCAGGAGCCACCTGTCACCTAACATTTGTCATGGCGTCGGTCTCGTTATGGCCGACGTATGCCTTCTACACGAAGGCTTTTCACTTTGCGACAATGTTTCATCAGGGTGTGCTGAGTAGTAGCACTTGATCGTAGTGTGTTATACTTCCCCTTCGCTGGTGAGCGAGGGGCTGTTATTCATGTTTCTTCCGGATTCATTTTTGCCACTAACATGTAGGTGTCGTCAATCAATGTAAGTACCTCGTCGCCTCCATGAACTAACTCTATATACGAAGTATTTATATCTCTTGAATGCAGGGCCAACTACCATATGTATGTATCTTACCATCACCTCGGTCTTATTTTTGCATAATTGCTCCTTCTCTTGTACCCTCGTTCCATTCTTAGCATGTACTCTAACCCTTCGTATTTCATATGCTCGCACCTTCATCTCAAATGTGCTAAGGGCCTTTTCTTAGTTATACTTGCACTGCTCACAATGATTTGTTGTATGGAGATATTATGTTTTGTGTGTGCACTTCGTCAGGACTATTGCAGGTTATAGCCTTTGAGTTATCGGTTTTCACCCCGAAAATAGTGACTCTATCATTGACTTGGGAATGGCTAGGCCATATCAATTGGTTTCAATGTCTATTGAACTTCATCGAGTGATTGCTGGGATTTCCATATGGACTTGTTGTATCACCGATTTCATCATCTCGTGGTTTCACCACACAAGTTCAGAATCTAATCAACGGATGTCTTTTGCATTATTTTGCCTAAACTTTTCATCCTAGCCTTCATCCAAGAGCATACTTTCATGCACGCTTTCATACATATATACATGCATAACACCGAAGCGTGGAGCCGAGAGTGCTCACGTTGAAGGCCCGAGTGTGGTCAAAGGCATCGTTTGCATGAGGCAAACGACCGGTCCCGTGATGACCGGAGTTGAACTTGCAAAGGCAAGTAGCTGGCTCTGTTATAGCCGAAGTATCGTTTGCATGAGGCAAACGACCGGTCTCGTGATGACCGGAGTTGAACTTGCAAAGGCAAGTAGTTGGCTCCGTTATAGCCGAAGTATCATTTGCATGAGGCAAATGACTGGTCCCGTGATGACCGGAGTTGAACTTGCAAAGGCAAGTAGCTGGCTCCGTTATAGCCGAAACTCCGTTTGCATGAGGCAAACGACCGGTCCCGTGATGACGGAGTTGAACTTGCAAAGGCAAGTAGGTAGCTGCGATAAAAAACTCCGCTTGCATGAGGCAAACGACCGGTCCGTGATGACCAGAGTTGAACTTGCAAAGGCAAGTAGTTGGCTCCGTTATGGCCGAGTATCGTTTGCATGAGGCAAACGGCCGTCCGGAGTTGAACTTGCAAAGGCAAGTAGTCGGTCAGTCACACCCGATTTTCCAAAGAAAACCAAATGCATCTCATATGTGCGCCAGATCAAGTTTACACACATATGATAGGACGTCATGAGTGAAATATCAATAAGCAGTCATAAAACGTACAAGAGTTAAACCATTACATTATCTCTTTATTACACTCGCATTTATAGACTCAAGGTCTTACAACGATCAACGATAACTATGAAGATGCAACTCCATCTTCATCTTCCACTGCATCTCGACTGGGGCACGCAAGCCTCGTAACTCCTCGTAGTCGCAAGCACTCCTCTCCGTTCTCTTCTCAACAATGGTAAGCAAGGGTGAGCACACTTATGGTTGGAGCTCGGCAAGTGGGGAAAGATGCAAGGCCATCAAGGATAGGCTAAGAGTTTTGTCATGTTAGCATTTTAATGTTGGTCAAATTTTATTAGCAAGCACCTAATTACTAGGTGTAAGTTTATACCAACCCAATTAAGCATTTAGAAAAGCATCTCCTCTCGTAAACCCACAAGAAACCACGATTTAATTCCATCTTCAAGTTTATTAATCATGTGAGGGTCCAGCCACTCTTGGTGACCGTGAGCACGGTGATCGATCAGCCACTCTGCAGAGGTTGTACACTTTACCCACTTCATGTTCCCCATGTTGCACCGGGTTGATCGGACCCTTAAACACTTCCGAGGTGAGTGGCTAGGGTCCACTACGAAGCCTTTACAAAGGAAAGAAGAGAAACCAACGACCATGACATACATACGTGAGCGGACCATAACCCTCCCTAATGGTCAGCACCTTAGCCAAGGCTGCTACCCCAAAAGAACTGGGCTATACCCCTTCAACTCCGGCCCCCTGTGCCCCTCTCGGAAAAGGGCTATCAGCTAACCCACTCTCCTAATTACTTGGCTAAGCCAGAGCCATGTGGACTGTGGTTGCACTGTTTTCCTGGGTGGTTCTCCATGTTCCAATTAAACCATATGATCTTGTTATTAACCATAAGCACACACATATATATCACCAAAGTTATCATGATCAACATTCATCATATTGCAAAGATTCATTTTAACCATCCCAAGTTATAGCAACTAAGCATTTCTACCCAAAACATTTATTTAAAAGGGGTTGTCCAAGGTCAAGGGGATAAAATCTAGTCATGTCCTTAAAAAGGTGATTTTCCCATCAAGTTTATGCATAGCAACATTTAAATGTAAATTTAGTTATCATGCAAGTTGTGTGGGACAAAAATAGAATATGCAGGGGGAGAAGTCCACTTGCCTTCCTTGCTTAAACACTGGAGTTCTTCTTCAAACACTTGCTCTTTGATCCACTTCAATTGGTTGCTCACTTGAAATCGCACGATGTCTACGAGCACACAAGAAAACATACAATAAACAAAACAATACACCAAGCAAAGGTAAACCGATCCGATGTAAGAAAGATAACAAGGTAGCTTTAAAGAAAGGTGGCTAGGAAAGATTAGGTGTAAGAACATAGTTGATTCACCAAGAGAGAACAAGGGTTGGCTATAGGAAAGCGAACACAAAAGCACTAGGAACTATTGAGAGCTTTGGATGATCACAAACAAAAGCTAGCTATGTGCTTGGTATCTTTTAGTTAAGTAAAATCATGTGTATAGGTTATTTCAAAGAAATACCCTATTAATAATTAAGCAAGTTATATTGGTATTTAAAAGACGATGTAAGCCTAGTTCAATTTTATTTATAAATATTCAAGTTTAACTTATACAAATTAAACATTTTAATTCAAAGAAGCATGTAAAAGCATCTAGGCGCTTATCTTTATATTTCGAGTTATTCTAATCAAATTATAATTTAAAACACGTTATATTCATATTAATCAATTTAACAATTTAATTAAGAAAACTCGAGATAAACCTATATTGCTTTTATTTAGGAAGCAAATTGCATAAACATTACTCAAATTAAGTTTGATTATAAAAACCGAGGTACACATCTAATTAGCTTTTAATTATAAGAAGTATTTAACTAGTATTAAGCATATTAACTTTCTTATGAAAACACGTGTTGAACTCTAGCTATATTTTAATTAGAAAAAGCATCCATAATAAGATTTAATCATATTTAACATTTAAATAAATTATAAAACAAAGATTATGTACAACATTGGTCCTATCACGTAGTTTTAGTTGATATGAGCCTAACGCAACTTGAAACGGTGGAAACGGAGCTAAAACGCACAAGATATGGCCAAAACAAGGTTCTAAAGTCGACGGGCTTGAAAAGACGGTCGCGTGGACACCAAGAACGCTTAAAACGGAGTTAGGACGGAAAAGATATGGCTAAAACAAGTTTCAGGGGCTTTTCTGTGAAGAAACAGGACTTCCAGGGGCTTATCTGCAAGAAACCAGGGTTTAAAACATAATTACACTTATAAACCGAAGGTTTATAGTGTAAAAGGTTAAGGGTGGACCTCTGATGGGAAGAGCTAAGAAGGACAGGGGCTTAAACGTTGAAAACAGGACCTAACTGAAAGGATTTCTATAGGTGGAAGGCATGGTTGTGGAAATCCGGAACTGGAGGTCCTTGCAAAACTGCCAAGGCGGTGGAAAGGCCGAGGTGTGCCACGTGGCGAATCATGGCTGGCGGTTCGACGCAGGGCTGACGCAAGCATGACGCAAGCTCGTGGACCGGCGCGGTGGACCTAGTCCACCGGTCCACGGTGGACCGATCTAAGGGGTACGCCCCCCTTTTGATCTAGGCCGTCCGTGCCCATCGGACGGCCCCGGTTGCACGCAGGCGGCGGGAGACGGCCGGCGGCGCGCCGCAGCTCACGAGCATCGCCGGAGAAGGCGGCTCGGGGCTACGGTGCACTATTTGCGACGTGGTTTGGACCGGGAGCAAGAGGAGGAGATCGCGGAGCTCACCAGGGGCTCGTTGACGGTGGTGGGGCGGTGTAGATGACGTGCGACGAAGAGGGGCGGGCGGGATCACGGGCGCCCGCCGAGGTGGTCATGCGGCCTCGGCGCGCGCCGAGGCGGGGGCCGTCTGGGGTCCCTGCGTGCAAGGGAGAGGAAGGAGGATGAGTTCGGGACCGACGGCGCCAGGACAACGGCGGCGGCGGAGCGCTTTACCTCGGCGGCGGCGGTGGGTGCTGCGGCTCGGTTGGCGGGGAGGAGAAGGGTTCGGGGGCGCCGGGTCCTCGTGTGGGCGGCGCGCGCGACGAGCGAGGACGAGAGGAGCACGGGGAAACATTTGCTTCGAGCTCTCGGCTGCAAGAGGCCGGCCGGAATTAGATGGCGACGGCGCGAGCGCGTGAATGAAGGGTGTTGGGCGTGCACGGTTGCGGAAAGGGAGCGCGAGGGGCTCAAGCACCACTTTTATAGCGCAAGGGAGGGAGAGGGAGCGGCGATCGCCAATTGGCCATCAATGGCCATGGCGGCCGGCCCGGCCTTGATGGCATTCAAGGAGGCGGCTTGATTAGGGGAAACGGAAGGGATTAAAGGAGGAAGAGGAGTGAAGCTCGGGCTCAATTGCCCTAAAGAGGGAGGTTGAGGGAGGGCGCGAGAGGCGGAGAATCGGTCAGCGGTGGCGCCTGCTGAGAAACAGAGGGAGAAAGGGGTGGTGGAGGTTAGGTGACCTCGACGGGTGGGCCCCACAAGGCGAGAGAGAGGGAGGGAGTGGAGGTGGGGGTCGAGTTGGGCCAAAGCTGGGTTGGGTTTGTTTTTCTCTTTTCTTTTCAAATCCTTTTCAAATCTTTTTTCAAACCCTTTTAAATTCAAATCTTTTACATCTTTTCAAATTCAAATTTTAACACAAATTTCTCCAACTATTTTAAAGGCTTTTCACAAACCATTTTTAACAACTTCTTAAACATATTTAAATTCAAACCTTTAAACAAGTTTTCACAAACTTTTCTCAATTATTTTAAGGACTTTTTCACAAATATTTTAAGACTTTTAAAACCACACCAAAACTCATGCATTCAAATCATGATGCACAAGCACTTATTGCTTCTAAAATTATTATTAAAATGATATTAAAATATTTAGAGACCAAATTTATTTGATAATTTATTAATCCTTAGAGAAATAAAATCTAAAACACCTTGTTGCTTACATTAATTTAGTGATGGAATTTTAGGGTGTCACAAATCTACCCCCCTTAAAAAGAATCTCGTCCCGAGATTCGGAGAGATTGGAAAAGAAACTAAGGGTACTCTTCTATAAGTGCATCTTGCATGCTGAGTTCTTCCGCGCTCATAGCTTCTTCTTTTGCTTTCCTTCATCTTAATTCACTTTTCCTTCCTTCTTGGACGGGGCAGTCGTGGCAACTTCAATCCTATCTCCTTGTGGGCCTTGTGGTTAAGAGCACGACTTCTTGGCACACAGAATTATTCCATCACATTCGCCTAACCAATCCATTCCAAGAATAACATCTATTCCACTTGATGTAAGAACTACTAGATCAGCTTGAAAATCTATTCCCTTGATTTTAAGATTGACTTGTGGACATATATATGTAGATTTCATTTCACCATTCGGGAACTAATCGAAATGTGTCTTCATAGAACTCATAGGTATATCATGCTTTGCCACGAATTGTTTAAGAATGAAACAATGCGATGTCTGTAATCAAATAAAGCATTCTTTGGTATAGAGTTGACGAGAGAACATTCCCCAACACAACCGGAGCGTCTTGAGCTTGTTCACCGTCACACGATTCACTCGCCACACACGTAATTCCGTTGACCCTTGTTGATCTGAGAATTTGCACTTCCATGGTGTATCTGAGATGTTGGTTGTCTGAACCTTTTACCATTATCTTTCTGGGGAGTCTAGATGTTACGATTTGGGCAGATCTTTGGTATATCATTCCAATTCTCCACAATTGAAACAACCATTAGAGTGAACTTGAGAGTCGTTTCTCATTAGGCACCTAAGCGATCTCGATGATGATTTGGAACATGTGGTGTTTGTTGGCTGAAATGTTGGAACTGCTGGGTTGAATGCTGCAACCGAGAATTTTGCAAATAATTTCCACTTGATCCACCAGAACTAAACTGAGAACTCTATGATGAGTTGAAGCGGGGATGTGTTGCTGATTGTCCACGAGATTGGAATTTGCGCTTCTGTTCACCAAGTTTCAAACGTTTGTTCTCCAGACCTATAGTTTTGTTCAGCAATGTCGTGAAGTCCGGGAAGCGGTGACTCTGTAGTTGATAGTTGAGTGGCCCTATCAGACCATCCAGGAAGTGTTTTTGCCTCTTTGGGTCAGTATTAACTTCATTTGATACATAGCAGGACAACTGAGTAAACTTATCCAGATACTTGTTAACCGACATATTGCCTTGCTTTAGAGCGAGGAAATCCCTTTGTTTAAGCTTGATCACACTAGAGGGATTGTGGTGCACGTGAAAATGATCCTTGAACTCCTGCCAGGTGATGGTGTTAGGTGTAGCATATGTGACAGTGTACGCATTCCATCATTCAGCTGTTAATTCTTCCAAACATCCTGTTGTATACAAGATCATCTCTCGATTAGTGCATTGCGTCATCTCCAACTTCTTGGTGACAGTCTTTAATCAATCATCAACATCCAATGGATCGGTTGAGTGGGAGTATGTGGGAGGACGGTGACTCATGAATTCCTTATGCTTGTCCACCGGTGCTGGTGGTGACTGATTTTTGCTGAGGTTGAATGTTTTGAATAGTGGTAGGCAGGTTTTGGGTTAGCTGCATGTGAGCGGCAAGAGATTGTTAGCATCGACCCATTGCCGGGTTGGGGTGGGGTGATGCTTGAGTCCGATTAGCAATATGAACACAAACTACGATAGATTGTCTTGACCTTCTCGACCTGATGGTTACCATCTGATTGTTGGAGAAAGATATTTCAGGTAGGAATAATGAACTAATGCATGGTGAGATGAACTCAAAAAGATAAAACAACGTGAACTTCCAATTTAAGACAAATTCTCATCCCGAGATTCACAAAGGCTAGCATGAGACAAGAGTTGGGTGTTTAGCATCCAACATGCTTATCTTGCTTCCATATAATTCATTTTACACAAGCTCCATATACATAATTCTTTATTCTTCACAACTCACTTTATAAATAAAACACCTCATGACATATTCAATCTAAATTCATTTGTAATTGTCCATTCCTTTTCTCGACTTGATTTGCCTTTGTAGGATTTTCTTCTTTTCTTGATAAAGTGATTTGAATAGAGCTGGATCGACTCCATAATTGTTTCTTTTCCTAAGCTTAGTCATCTCGAATCATACTGTCCTCATATACAACTTTTAATATTCTTCTCTATTTGATCCAAAGGCTTCTTGGTCGCTCTTATGAAATGTCCCTCTTGTTACAATAGAAACATGCTTTTCTTGCTTTAGTATCCCGGGTGATTGTATGTTTGACTAGAAGTAAGGGTATTGAGACTTCGATCCTGGGGTTGATTACTATCCTATTTTGCACACCAACTAGCAAGATATCCATTTTCTCCATGCTTGAGGCAATATAATCCATCGTGATTAGGCAAAATCCTCTTACACTTTGTTGAACAAATATTAACATAGTGGCCTTCTTTACCGCATCTCGAATCACGCCTTTTAATACTATTGTCTTGGCTTTCTTCACTTGCATGCTTCTTGAGTTGTTTAATTCGTCAGTTGAAATTCATTGAAAGTTATACTCCAATCCTCAAGGTTGATAATCTGATTACTATCTATAGCTTGAGATTTTTTTGTAGGACTGGATTTTGGGTACATAACTTCCTTTTCTTATTGATATTCAAATGGTAACATTGTCAGCCTCATCCGTCATTAGGTCGGCTTTTTGGAGACATGAACGACCATAATGCTCACAACATTGACATGCTCCCGCAGCCTTCATATGTTCTTGTTGTTCATTCGTCCGCACTCGTGCTCCATGACTTCTCCGATTATTTTGATGATCCATACTTCTACAACTTGCTTCATTCGTCGGCGGGAACTCCTTTGGTTATCTCTGTGTTATGAGGGGTGACGTGCTAGTCCTTCCGTCCTTGTAAGACTTGAGCTTGCATGATGATAGCTTTTCTTTGTCCAATGACGGTGGAGCAGATGAAATCGTGGTTATCACCCAAAGCAAGATTGGGGTTCTTAGGATTTGATGCTTTCTCTATAATATAATGGATATTACCCATGGTTTGAGTCATTGCTTGTAGAGTCTCGAATTTGTGTTGCCATATACTCTAGCACTTTTATGCTCAATTCAGATTGTAGATGGAATGTCGATGTTTCCTTTGTTGTCTTTATCCTCGTGATTTCTATTGGGACTCGCCTTGATTGTGTGATAAAGATAAGCTCAAGAGGTTGGAAATAAAACAGATTGAAGAGCAAGGTAAAATTATTGATATCACATCCATTTTTTTTGTGATTGTAATCACATTGTGGTAGAGGAGAATAACAAGGATGAAAGAAATTGACCATCTTTTTCTTTAACTTCTCTTATATGTTGATGTCTATTCATTTGTAGATTTCTTGTTGTTGATGTTGGTGTTGCTTCTAGACTTTAATCTTGACATCTTTCAACCAACTTGAATGGCGAGATAAGGATAAACCATTTGAACCCAAACTATCTTATTAACCTAACAATTTATTTCTTGTTGCATTTGTGGCCATCACTCCACAATACAACTCACACAAGCAAAGATCCAAATCAATCATGTGTTCAAACAACAAACATTAGCACAACGATCGTCCTCACAGAAACGTTTCTATCGAAGTTGATAAGGGGCAGGCAAACTAAGAACTTATATTAGACAACACTGGTGGTGAGGATCCAGTTGATTGATCAAGAACTGAACTCAGTATAGATTAAAACAAAAAGATGTGTTTTAATCAAGGAAACAACGAATAAAATAGATTTTAGACGTAAATAAGTCAATTTTGAAGGATGATAGGCTTTCTAGATCATGAATCCTTACTTTTCGACCATTTCTAACTTAAGGTTGCGTCCCCATACAACACCGCTCGATACCACTCACACACCGATTTTCCAAAGAAAACCAAATGCATCTCATATGTGCGCCAGGATCAAGTTTACACACATATGATAGACGTCATGAGTGAAATATCAATAAACAGTCATAAAAACGTACAAGAGTTAAACCATTACATTATCTCTTTATTACACTCAGACGATAGACTCGAAGGTCTTACAACGATCAAACGATAACTATGAAGATGCAACTCCATCTTCATCTTCCATGTGCATCTCGACCGGGGCACGCAAGCCTCGAACTCCTCGTAGTAGTGAAGCACTCCTCTCCAGTTGTTCTCTTCGAACAATGGTAAGCAAGGGTGAGCACACTTATGGTTGGAGCTCAGCAAGTGGGGGAAAGATGCAAGGCCATCAAGGATAGGCTAAGAGTTTTGTCATGCGGTTAGCATTTTAATGTTGGTCAAATTTTATTAGCAAGCACCTAATTACTAGGTGTAAGTTTATACCAACCCAATTAAGCATTTAGAAAAGCATCTCCTCTCAGAAACCCACAAGAAACCACGATTTAATTCCATCTTCAAGTTTATTAATCATGTGAGGGTCCAGGCCACTCTTGGACCGTGAGAGCACTACCGATCGATCGGGCCACTCTGCAGAGGTTGTACACTTTACCCACGCTCATGTTCCCCATGTTGCCTGGGTTGATCTGACCCTTAAACACTTCCGAGGTGAGTGGCTAGGGTCCACTACGAAGCCTTTACAAAGGAAAGAAGAGAAACCAACAGCCCATGACAAGCATGATGAGCGACATAACCCTCCCTAATGGTCAGCACCTTAGCCAAGGTCGCTACCCCAAAAGAACTGGGCTATACCCTTCAACTCCGCCCCTGTGCCCCTCTCGGGAAAAGGGCTATCACCAACCCACTCTCCTAATTACTTGGCTAAGCCAGAGCCATGTGGACTGTGGTTGCACTGTTTTCCTGGGTGGTTCTCCATGTTCCAATTAAACCATATGATCTTGTTATTAACCATAAGCACACACATATATATCACCAAAGTTATCATGATCAACATTCATCATATTGCAAAGATTCATTTTAACCATCCCAAGTTATAGCAACTAAGCATTTCTACCCAAAACATTTATTTAAAAGGGGTTGTCCAAGGTAAAGGGATAAAATCTAGTCATGTCCTTAAAAAGGTGATTTTCCCATCAAGTTTATGCATAGCAACATTTAAATGTAAATTTAGTTATCATGCAAGTTGTGTGGGACAAAATAGAATATGCTTGAGGGAGAAGTCCACTTGCCTTCCTTGCTTAAACACCTGAGTTCTTCTTCAAACACTTGCTCTTTGATCCACTTCAATTGGTTGCTCACTTGAAACTGGCACGATGTCTACGAGCACACAAGAAAACATACAATAAACAAAACAATACACCAAGCAAAGGTAAACTGATCTGACAGAAGAAACAGATAACAAGGTAGCTTTAAAGAAAGGTGGCTAGGAAAGATTAGGTGTAAGAACATAGTTGATTCACCAAGAGAGAACAAGGGTTGGCTATAGGAAAGCGAACACAAAAGCACTAGGAACTATTGAGAGCTTTGGATGATCACAAACAAAAGCTAGCTATGTGCTTGGTATCTTTTAGTTAAGTAAAATCATGTGTATAGGTTATTTCAAAGAAATACCCTATTAATAATTAAGCAAGTTATATTGGTATTTAAAAGACGATGTAAGCCTAGTTCAATTTTATTTATAAATATTCAAGTTTAACTTATACAAATTAAACATTTTAATTCAAAAGAAGCATGTAAAAGCATCTAGGCGCTTATCTTTATATTTCGAGTTATTCTAATCAAATTATAATTTAAAACAGTTATATTCATATTAATCAATTTAACAATTTAATTAAGAAAACTCGAGATAAACCTATATTGCTTTTATTTAGGAAGCAAATTGCATAAACATTACTCAAATTAAGTTTGATTATAAAACCGAGGTACACATCTAATTAGCTTTTAATTATAAGAAGTATTTAACTAGTATTAAGCATATTAACTTTCTTATGAAAACACGTGTTGAACTCTAGCTATATTTTAATTAGAAAAAGCATCCATAATAAGATTTAATCATATTTAACATTTAAATAAATTATAAAACAAAGATTATGTACAACATTGGTCCTATCACGTAGTTTTAGTTGATATGAGCCTAACGCAACTTGAAATGGTGGAAACGGAGCTAAAACGCACAAGATATGGCCAAAACAAGGTTCTAAAGTCGACGGGCTTGAAAAGGCGGTCGCGTGGACACCAAGAACGCTTAAAACGGAGTTAGGACGGAAAGATATGGCTAAAACAAGTTTGAGGGCTTTTTCGTGAAGAAAGCAGGACTTCGAGGGCTTATCTGCAAGAAACCAGGGTTTAAAAACATACACTTATAAACCGAAGGTTTATAGTGTAAAAGGTTAAGGTGGACCTCGATGGGAAGAGCTAAGAAGGACAGGCTTAAACGTTGAAAACAGGACCTAAGCGAAAGGATTTCTATAGGTGGAAGGGCATGGTTGTGAAACCGGAACCGGAGGTCCTTTTGCAAACTGCCAAGGCAGCCGGTGGAAAGGCCGAGGGTGTGCCACGTGGCGAATCACTGCGGTTGGCTGGTCGGCAGGTGGCCAAGCATGACGCAAGCTCGTGGACCGTAGCAGTGGACCTAGTCCACCGGTCCCGCTGGACCGATCTAAGTACGCCTTTTGATCTAGGCCGTCCGTGCCCATCGGACGGCCCCACGCCAGCAGGCGGCGGGGAGAGGCAGACGGCGGGCCAGCGCTGCGGCTCGCCGAGCATCACGAGAAGGCGGCTCGGGCTACTGCACTATTTGCGGCGTGGTTTGGACCGGAGCAAGAGGAGATCGCGGAGCTCACCAGGCTCGTTAGCGGTGGTGGGCGGTGTAGATGACGTGCGACGAAGAGGCGGGCGGGATCACAGGCGCCCACGGGAGGTGGTTGCGGCCTCATGCCGCGCGCCGAGGCGGGCAGCGTCACTGGGGTCCCTGTGCGTGCAAGGGAGAGGAAGGAGGATGAGTTCGGGACCAGGCGCCAGACAACGCAGGCGGAGCGCTTTACCTCGGCGGTGGGTGCCTGGCTCGGTTAGCGGGAGGAGAAGGGTTCAGCCGGTCCTCGTGTGGGCGGCCGACAGCGAGGACGAGGAGCACGGAAACATTTGCCGTGGCGGAGAGCAGCGCACCGGCCTAATTAGATGGCGGCAGGCGCGTGAATGAAGGGTGTTGGGCGTGCACGCAGTGCGGAAAGGAGCGCGAGGGCTCAAGCACCACTTTTATAGCGCAAGGGAGGAGAGAGGCGGCGACGCCAATTGGCCATCAATGGCCATGGCGGTCTACCTTGATGGCATTCAAGGAGGCGGCTTGATTAGGGGAAAGCGGAAGGATTAAAGGAGGAAGAGGAGTGAAGTCGGGCTTCAATTGCCCTAAAGAGGAGGTTGAGGGAGGCGGGCGGGCGGGAGAATCGGCGGTGGCGCCCTGTTGAGAAACAGAGGAGAAGAAAGGGGGCGGCTGGAGGTTAGGGGTGACCCTGGCGGGTGGGCCCCTCCAGCCGATCTTGAGAGAGGGAGGGAGTGGAGGTGGGCCGGTGTAGCTGAGTTGGGCCAAAAGCGGGAGGCTATGGGTTGGGTTTGTTTTTTTCTCTTTTCTTTTCAAATCCTTTTCAAATCTTTTTCAAACCCTTTTTAAATTCAAATCTTTTACATCTTTTCAAATTCAAATTTTAACACAAATTTCTCCAACTATTTTAAAGGCTTTTCACAAACCATTTTTAACAACTTCTTAAACATATTTAAATTCAAACCTTTAAACAAGTTTTCACAAACTTTTCTCAATTATTTTTAAGGACTTTTTCACAAATATTTTAAGACTTTTAAAACCACACCACAGCCAAAACTCATGCATTCAAATCATGATGCACAAGCACTTATTGCTTCTAAAATTATTATTAAAATGATATTAAAATATTTAGAGACCAAATTTATTTGATAATTTATTAATCCTTAGAGAATAAAAATCTAAAACACCTTGTTGCTTACATTAATTTAGTGATGGAATTTTAGGGTGTCACATCGGCTCGATTATAGCCAAGTATCGCTTTTAGAAGCAAATGACCGGTCCCGTAATGACCAAAGTTCAACTTGCGAAGGCAAGTATTTGGCTCCGTTATAGCCGAGGTTCCGTTTGCAGGAAGCAAACGACCGGTCGTGTGATGACCGGAGTTGAGTTGAGGCACACCGAAGGCCCAAGAGGGCTTTAGAGCGGAGACACACCGAAGGTCCAAGAGTGGCGGATTCGAGACACCCAAGGCCCGGAGTTGCTTGATTTGTTTCTTGTGATGCAAATTGAGATAGATTGTTTCTTGTCTAACAAGTTTTTGAGTTTCTTGAATAAAAATGATTCGCCTCAAATGGAGTGTTGAACAGGAAAGCATGGACTTCGTCTATATTGTCTACTTCACACCGATGTGTTTAGCTCGACGAATATCTAGCACGAGGGGCTTCCTCGAGTACTTCATCAACGTTATTCGACTACCTCACCAACTTCACCACCACTTTGTCGTCGACATGGTTCGGCATGAGGGGGCTTCCCCAACTACCTCTTCATCGACATGTGTTCGGCTCGAGGGGCTTCGTCGTCTACTTTGTCGACGTCGACTTTCGCCTTTGTCTTTGCGCTACTACCGATGTCGACAGGACTCCGGCTCGAGGGGCTTCCTCGTCTACCTCGTCGACACCGATTTATGACTTCGTCTTTGTCGCCTACCTCATCGACCCGGCGGACTCGAGGGGCTTCGTGTCATCGACATCGACTTTCAGCTTTGTCTTCGGCGTCTACTTCGCCGACGTCGACAGGACTCCGGCTTGAGGGGCTTCGTCGTCTACCTCGTCGACATCGATTTACGACTTCGTCTTCGTCGCCTTCCTCACCGACGACGACAGGACTCCGGCTTGAGGGGCTTCGTCGTCTACCTCATCGACATCGACTCTCAACTTCGTCTTCGTCGTCTACTTCACCGACATCGACTCCGGCTTCACTTTATCAACACGTACTTCGTCGCACGCAGTGTACGGCGCCAGGGCCTTCGTCACAATCACCGGACAAGAGGGGCTATGGTGGCATCGGGATGAGCGACGTCACCCCGAAGCATGAAGTCTTGCCCAGTGCTCGTGACCGAAGGAGAAGAGGCGGCTCATCATCATCGAAGGCATTCTGAAAAAAGAACAAGATTGAGAAGAGAAGTACATGAACGTTCCAAAGGCAAGACCGAAGTAGATAGAGGAGAAGCGTCGAGGATGAAGGCTATCTTAGCAACAACGACGAAGCTGACGTCATTACCGAAGGCATTCTCCACCGTCGAAATGAGACCGAATACGACCAACAGTTAGGCTGGCTGATGACTTCATGTACATGTAAATCCGCTTGGCGTACGTGCTCTTTTCTCCATTCCGGTTTTTCCCACTGGGTTTTTTGGAATGGAGTTTTTAGTGAGGCGTACGGGCGGAGGGTCTTGAGGATGTTCCTCAGGGCCGAAGGTGCAGGGAGGTCTGGGCCAGTCCATATGTATTCAGCTACTCCGCTTTGTTGTGCCAGCCAAACCGAAGTAGCTGAGGCGCTACTGTTGGGGGAATGGCCCAGCCCATGTAGGAGTTAATGGGCCTTTGTATGAGCTTGAGGGGCTTCTTGTAAATATCGTATCTGTCAGGGGCTCGGAAGAAAATAACTTACAAGGGCTTGGGGGAAAATTGCCAGCTACCCCCATCCCTATATATAGGAGGGTCATTGTAATTGATGGGACAAGCATTGAAAGAGGAGAGAACTCCATGGTATAAGTTACTATTTCGTTCTTTATTTTCTGCATTGTAGTAGTAGAGGTAGAAGAGAAGTTGCAGCAGTAGTAGTAGAGGTAGAAGTAATGGAAGAAGGTGTAGTCCTCCGAAGGGGCCCTTCGGTTCTTTGCCCCTTCGGAGGAGAAGAGTACTGTGGTGTTGGTACCCCTTCGGTCCCAACTTACACCAACAGAGCTGTCTCAGATAGAAGTTTTCTCTAAGGTAGTGTTTGGTTCCCTGGGGAAAAGAGTAAATTTGTTTTGTTTTTTGACAGGCGAGACAGTTGCAAGTGACAGCATGTATTCCTCTGCTCCTCTGGCTCTCCATGATGGTAACCCTACTTCCCCAATTTGTTGTACCTGTGGCTCCAGCAAATTGTGGTCACTACTTTCACTTTGTGTGTGAGTATGGTAGATTGTGTGGTGAAGTATTGCGAATTTGGTGTTTATCGAGTTTGTTTCTCGAGACGACATAAATTGTATATTACATCAGCTGCGGTTTCTCAACTCTTTTATAGACATGTATTAGATTTCTATGCGTGTATATTTTGTTTTCATTGTGATGGGTCCCTTATTGTTGCGACTTGATTCAACTCCATAATAGTATAGATAGAGCTTCATGGTGGTCTTACCTGTGGGATGTGCATGTGTAGTTTAAAATTGATATTGTGACCTTTCATCACTTTTATTCACTTACATTTTATTGTTGGCACGATAGGGCGCGCATTGCGCGCCGAATGTTTGTTGGTGGGTGCAGGTTAAAGACAAGAAATTTGATCTGACTTTGCTTGCAGACGCAGATATCCTGATGGTCTTTGTAGAGTTTCTAGGACCAAGGTTCAGATATCCTGGAGTTCATAGCCTGCTTTGCTTGGTCAATATGCTCTTGAGTTTCAGTCAATATGCTGGTAGTACTATTATGTATTTGTTAGCCTCAAATTGATGCTCTACGGTGTGGGTTGTATTTTGATTTGTTGGTTATCTTAAATTCTTAATGAATAAAACACTATTAATATTAGAATGATTATGAATGGTTCTTGGATTTGTGTCTTTGATTGTAGATAATGAAATACATGGGATACATGTACTCAGATGTTTATTTGATGAATGACAAGCATAGCAGTAGAAAATTAAATATTTGAAATGGTGGTTGATGCAGATGCCAGACATACTCCTTTAATGAATGCATATGTTGTAATTTTGTTCTCAGTAGCTTTCATTATCTTTTAATAACTTGTTTGATTACTCGATAGGGTGCATAGCCTTTCCATAATTCTAGTATGAGTTATTATTACTACTTTAATTGCATCGTCCGGTGCGAAGAACACGATGCACTGTATAGAAATCTAAATGGTAATGGCACTAGCCCAGTCGGCTGAGGCTGCAGTGCGACCTCTTTGGCCCGAGCCGCTCACGGCACGGCATGTTTTACGTCTTGCGGCGGCACGGCCCGGCAGCCCATCGGGCTAGGCCAGCCCAGTGTGCCACGGCGGACGCCGCGCAGCCCTCGCGGCGTCGGCGGCGGGCGGCCCTCGGCAGCGGCGGCGCCCGGCCACGGCGTGCGGCGGTGCGGCTACGGTGTCACGCTAGTGAGGAGGGAGGAGGCATTGTGGGCGGTGGGTCGGGGCACGTAGCGGCATCCCTCCCATAGTCTGCAAACAGCAGGCGGCCTCTCGCGGCGCCGGCGGTGGCGACCCTCAGCGGCCAGTGTGTGATGGCTTACCAGCGGTAGCGGCGGCCAGCAGCCTGGCCTTGAGTGAGGAGGAAGGGCGGCGTGGAGGTGGAGGTCGGGCGGCGACTTGGGAGGGCCGAGGTGGAGGGCTGGGGTTTGGGGGCTTGGGGCGGGTTATGTAGCCCTCCTCCCCAGCAGTGCAGATCAATAGGTGACCTAGATCCAGCGATTGGGAGAGGAAGCGGTGATCATTTCTTCTGCTTTGAATACTTTCGAGGTCCTCGAGACCGCCATCAGTAGGCCTATTTTGTCCGGTGCCTCGGTAGGCACTATATGGAGCTATGGTGGCGGTCGGCTCGGGAAATCTTAACTGATTCCCCATTCGGGCAACACGCGTGATCGCTTTGTCTGGGTTACCGTCCCTTAGGATCGGCTTACCCATGTGCAAGTGTCGTTCACATGGAACCTTTCTCCTCTTCGGCCTTCAAAGTTCTCATTTAAATATATACTACTACCACCAAGATCTGCGACGGTCCATCCACAGGCTTGCGCCCGGGTTTTGTGACCAGGTGCCCTCCTACTCATCGGGGCATGGCGCCGCCCAGATGACCGTGGTCGCGCGCTTTAGCGCCATCCATTTTCGGGGCTAGTTGATTCGGCAGGTGAGTTGTTACACACTCCTTAGAGGATTTCTACTTCCATGACCACCGTCCTGCTGTCTTAATCGACCAACACCCTTTGTGGGTTCTAGGTTATACATGATTCGACACCGTAACTTGACTTCCGACTTAGGTTCATCCCGCGCCATGATTCTACTTACCAAAATGGCCCACTTGGAGCTCCCGATTCCATGGTATGGCTCACCGATGCAGCAGTGTCGTCCTACCTATTTAAAGTTTGAGAATAGGTCCAGGGCATTGCGCCCCCGATTCCTCTAATCATTGGCTTTACCTGATAGAACTCGTAATGAGCTCCAACTATCCTGAGGGAAACTTCGGAGGGAACCAACTACTAGATGGTTCGATTAGTCTTTTGCCCCTATACCCAAGTCGCATTTAACGACGATTTGCACGTCAAGATCGCTCGAGCCTACACGAGTTTCCTCCGGCTTCGCCCTTCGAGCATAGTTCACCATCTTCGTGTCCCGACAGCGTGCTCAAACTCGAACCCTTCACGAAGATCGAGGTCGGCCCGGCCAGTGCGGCTGTGAAGGCTTCCCACTCGCCGCTTCCTTGCGCATCCCGGTTCTGAACCAGCCGACTCACACGCATGTCAAACTCCTTGTCTGTGTTTCAAGACGGGTCGGATGGGGAGCCCGCAGGCCGTTGCAGCGCAGCGTCCCGAGGGACGCGCCTTGCGGCACGCAGAAACCGACCGTGCCGACGAGGGCTGCTGGGGGAACCTAAGGTTCCCGGGCTTAGGCAGCGGCCGACAAACGATCCACACCCCGAGCCGATAGGCGGACCAGCAAAAGTTGTTCCGCATACGATCGGGGTGCATCGCCGGCCCCCATCCGCTTCCCTCCCGGCAATTTCAAGCACTCTTTGACTCTCTTTTCAAAGTCATTTTCATCTTTCCCTCGCGGTACTTGTTTGCTATCGGTCTCTCACCTGTATTTATTGGACGGAGTTTACCGCCCGATTTGGGCTGTATTCCCAAACAACCCGACTAGTTGACGGCGCCTCGTGGTGAGGCAGGGTCCGGGCCGGACGGGGCTCTCACTCTCCAAGGCGTCCCTTTCCAGGGAACTTATGTCCGGTCCGTCTCTGATGACGCCTCTCCAGACTACAATTCGAGTAGTGAGCTACTCGATTCTCAAGCTGGGCTATTCCCGGTTCGCTAGCCGTTACTAGGGGAATCCTTGTAAGTTTCTTCTCCTCCTCTTATTTATATGCTTAAACTCGGTAGTCCTGTCGTCGACTGGGTCACTGATGCGGCGACAAAGCACTATGGTCGTCATGGGTCATTTAGGCCAACATGCCGACTACTAGCCGAGACACTGCACCGAGAACAACTGTATGTCACCCACCACGTGTGGTGCTCGGCATGTTACGCCGGCAGCCCCAACTTCGGCCCACCGCACCTTGCGGCACGGGGAGCCAAACACCACGTCCTTCCCCACGGATGGGTTGGGAGTGTCTTTTGGCGGGACGCCCAGGCCGGTGTGCCCTCAGCTAGAAGGCCTCGGGCGCAACTTGCGTTCAAAAACTCGATGGTTCACAGGATTCTGCAATTCACACCAGGTATCACATTTTGCTACGTTCTTCATTGATGCGAGAGCCGAGATATTCATTGCCGAGAGTCGTGTGGATTAAGATAGCATCGCTACACGAGGTGGGTTCGGCAGGCCGACCGCAACCCCAAGCAAGGCAATATAAGTGTTCCTTGGCCTTCGCCATTGGGTTCTTTTGCGGCCCCTTCCCTCTAAAGAAGGTCGAGGCCTAGGCGTAAGCTTGAGCAGCATGGGTGACATGTTCACAGTCTGTTTTGTTTAAGGGTCACAACAATGATCCTTCCACAGGTTCACCTACGGAAATCTTGTTACGACTTCTCCTTCCTCTAAATGATAAGGTTCAATGGACTTCTCGCGATGTCGAGGGTGGGGAACCGCCTTCGTTGCCGCGATCCGAACACTTCATCGGAGCATTCAATCGGTAGGAGTGACGGACGGTGTGTACAAAGGGCAGGGACGTAGTCAACGCGAGCTGATGACTCGCGCTTACTAGGCATTCATTTTTGAAGACCAACAATTGCAATGATCTATCCCATCACTATGATATTTCCCAAGATTACCCAGGCCTGTCGGCCAAGGCTATATACTCGTTGAATACATCAATGTAGCGCGCGTGCGGCCCAGAACATCTGAGGGCATCACAGACCTGTTATTGCCTCAATCTTCTGTGACCCAAACGGCCATAGTCCCTCTAAGAAGCTAGCTGCGGAGGGATGGCTCCGCATAACTAGTTAGCAGGTTGAGGTCTCGTTCGTTAACGGAATTAACCAGACAAATCGCTCCACCAACTAAGAACGGCCATGCACCACCACCCATAGAATCAAGAAAGAGCTCTTAGTCTTTCAATCCTTGCTATGTCTGGACCGGGTAAGTTTCCCCGTGTTGAGTCAAATTAAGCCACAGGCTCCACGCCTGGTGGTGCCCATCCGTCAATTCCTTTAAGTTTCAGCCTTGCGACCATACTCCCCCCGGAACCCAAAGACTGTGATTTCTCATAAGTATACCTGAGCATTATTAGCCCAGCCCGGGCTCGGTCCGCACCAGGCCCGCCCACGGAACTTACTGGATGGGCGTGGGCAGAGATCTTGAAGCCCGTGAAAATTTTTTTGGCCCGAGCCCGGCTCGAAATGCTGTTTTTAGTTGTACACTATAAAGCCCGAGCCCAAAAGCGAGGCGACACGTCCCATAGGACGGTCATGGGCAGGATTTTCTCGGCCCAAAAACCCGTTTTTTTGGCCCTACCAACCCTGCCCGTGGAATGCTCAGGTCTACTCATAAGGTGCCGGCGGAGTCCCGTAAGCAACATCCGCCGATCCCTGGTCGGCATTGTTTGTGGTTGAGACTAGGACGGTATCTTATCGTCTTCGAGCCCCCAACTTTCGTTCTTCATTAATGAGATCATCCTTGGCAAATGCTTTCGCAGTTGTTCATCTTTCATAAATCTAAGAATTTCACCTCTGACTATGAAATACGAATGCCCCCTACTGTCCTTATTAATCATTACTCCGATCCCGAAGGCCAACACAATAGGACCGGTATCCTATGATGTTATCCGATGTTAAAGTATCCAGAGCGATGGCTTGCTTTGAGCACTCTAATTTCTTCAAAGTAATAGCGCAAGAGGCATGACCCGGCCAATTAAGGCCAGAGCGATCGTCGCGTAAGGGTCGAGTAGGTCGGTGTCACGGAAGGCGATCGCCGACCCGCCCAAGGTCCAACTACGAGCTTTTAACCGCAACAACTTAAATATACGCTATTGAGCCGGAATTACCGTTGCCGGCACCGACTTGCCCTCCAATGGATCCTCGTTAAGGATTTAGATTGTACTCATTCCAATTACCGAGACACTACAACGCTCGGTATTGTTATTTATTGTCACTACCTACCCATGTCAGGATTGGGTAATTTGCTACTGCTGCCTTCTTTGGATGTGGTAGTCGCTTTCTCGTCCCTCTCCTAATCGAACCCTAATTCTCCATCACCGTCACCACCATGGTAGGCCTCTATCCTACCATCGAAGTTGATAGGGCGAAATTTGAATGATGCGTCGCGGCACAAAGGCCGCGTGCGATCCGTCGAGTTATCATGAATCGGCGGATCAACAAGCGAGCCAGCGTCGCCTTTATCTAATAAATGCGCCCCTCCCGGAAGTCGGGGTTTGTTGCACGTATTATCTCTAGAATTACTATGGTTATCCGAGTAGCACGTACCATCAAACAAACTATAACTGATTTAATGAGCCATTCGCAATTTCACAGTTCGAATTAGTTCATACTTGCACATGCATGGCTTAATCTTCGAGACAAGCATATGACTACTGACAGGATCAACCAGATAGCACGTCCTCCTCGATAAACCGGCAGCAACTAATGTACGAGACGTTAGCTGCACCAGCAGTCGTTATTCCGAAGGTACCGTTTTTGCAAGGAGCGAGGAGCCGAAGCAACCTCGGCCTATATTGTCTGCTCCATCCGAGACCAAGAGCACAAACGAGGTGACCTTGGCAGTGCCGACCGATATGGCCAGTACCATGAGGTGAATGTTGCCAAATTTGAAATTGAAAATTTATAAATGACCTCGGATGGGATCTAAGTTTGAATGTTGTCCAATTTGAAATTTGAGTTTTTCAAACGACCTCAGATGGAGAAACTACCAAAATAAAAGTTGTAGATTTTAAAAAGTTATGAAACTTTGTAGTTGACAACCTTTTCATTTGAAATCATCTAGTCAACCAGATCTAAGTTTGAATGTTGTCGAATTTGAAATTGAAATTTTATAAATGACCTCGGATGGAGAAACTACCAAAATAAAAGTTGTAGATTTCAAAAAATTATGAAACTTTGTAGTTGACCACTTTTTCATTTGAAATTGTTTAGGGCCTCAAACAAGCAACTTACACTCAGTTTTGTATAATATGATAAGAATCGAAATGGCATTTAGACACATGGAGAGGTGCAGTGGTTGGTTTGAATCCCACCGGCCGCAGAGGCCTTCCCACGTGAAAATAAATTTTTTTCTCTATTGTTTTCCTAAACCAGCCTCAAAACCGTTTGTGATGAGCCCCTGAACCGTTTGTGATAAGGGGTGCTGGTGTAGTGTAGTAAGAAAAAATGGTCATCAATACCGGTCATATGTGCACGTCAGTACTGATCAGCCCAGCCAGTACTTAATGGCTGGCAGCCTAGTACTAAAAGACGAAAAAAAATCGAACGTCGGGAGCCCGCAGAAGGCACAAGTCACTAACGCATCTTCATCTGTCTTACAAAAAATGTACTTACATGTAAGCACCTACATCTATATCTGTCTTTCAAGAATTACAAAATACTACGTACATGTCGTCGTAGGTAGTTACTATTTGGTTTCAAGTGCTAAAATGTTTTGGGACTAAATTTAGTCCTAATAGGGACTAAAGATCCAAACTCTAGAGCGTGTTTGACAGGGCTCCAAGCAGCTCCAGATTCAAAAAAAATAGCTCCACTCTAATTTTTTCCTGCCAAACACTCCAGCTCCGAAAACTTCAGATTCACCAAATCCATGGATCTAGCTCCCAACTCCACCAAATCCATGGAGTACCTCAAGGGGTACTCTGCGAAGGCTGGTTTCGTACTCACTCGTGGAGTTGGGTGGACATTACCCACCTTTGCCACCCATTACACAACTTACCGGTTCAATTCTATTTTCCCCGTGCGTCCCGTCGCCTCCCTCCCGTAGCGCGTCCCCGCACCTTCTCCTCCACCCCCTCGCGTTCCGTGCTCGCGGCCGCCGCCTCGTGGTCCTCCGCCGGACGGCCGGACCGCCGAGAAACGCCGAAGATGAGTCGGCCACCGCCCCCTCCGCCTCCTCCTCTCAGTTCTTCACGTCGAGTTGGCCTTCCTCGTCCTCCTCCTCTAACCCTAGACGGCGAGCCCCTGGTCCCGGCCGAAGCCGCTCATCTTGTAGCCGCCAAGGCGCGTCCGGGTTGAAGGCGAAGTAGCAGTTGACCTAGACGTTGCCCGCGCGCACCGACTGCGACACCCGGTTGGCAATGTCCAGGCTCTTGGTCACGATCCCGGCGGCGAGCCCGTACTTGGTGCAGTTGGCCTTCTCGATCACCTCGTCGACCGTCCTGGAAACGAATGGGATCGAGGGTCAATACGTCAGAATTGTTTGCATTGCAGGAGGCTGACCTCCTTCGATTCTGATGATGCGAGATTTTGGGAACGATTTTGGGTGCAAGCACTTGAACTTCATGAGGGACATGACGGGGCCGAAGATCTCTTCATGCGCGATCTTCATGTCCTCCTGGTTGATCCATCAGAGCGAGCATGTGTCAGTGACTGACACTTTGCAAGAAATGTACAGTAATTTTGATCTGTGGTGCTTTGTGGAACTTACCGTAACGTCGACGAAGATGGTGGGCTCAATGTAGTACCCTTTGTCAGCGGCGGGCTTGCCGCCGGTGAGCAGGGTCGCACCCTCGCTCTTGCCGTGCTCAATGTACAAACACCTTCTCAAATTGCTCCTTGTCGACCTAGCACAACGAACAAAGTCATTCAGATGCCTCTGCCATGAACCAATTCATCAGAGACCATGACAAAGCAGAGTATGCTGCCTATGATCATTCACACCTGAGGACCCATGTTGGTGGTGACGTCGAACGGGTCTCCAACCTTCCAGCTCTGCGCGGCCTCCACGGCCTTCTTCACAAACTCGTCGTAGATCCCTTCCTGCACGTATACGCGCGATCCGACCACGCAAATCTCCCCCTGGATTGCAAGTTCATTCAGGCGTCAGAACATTTGATCAGTACTCAGCTTGTTACTCCGAATCAGAATTAATCAGATATGCTAAAATGTTTGTTTGCCTGCAATGCAACACGCACACGCACAGCACACCAGCACGCACAAACTGCACAGCATACGCACAACACACCAGCGTACATGGGAAAAAATGAGGGCAAAAGAGGGTAATCTATTCAAACTTTCATTTTTCGGAGTTAGAGTTGTTATCTCTGCCAAACACATCTCTTCAGCTCCAAAGGGAGAGTCCAGCTCCACGGTGGAGCTGCAAATTGGTGGAGCAGCAGCTCCAGGGTGGGTTTGGCGGAGCCGGAGCCCTGCCAAACACACCCTAAAACCATCTCTAGGGACTAAAATCTTTTAGCACCAAAAGAGGTGCTAATAGGGACTAAAACCATCTCTTTCCCCTGATACCCCTTCCCCCATCCGCACCGCCCCACACTCTCTCCCTCCAGCCAGGGGCAAAACTGTCTTTGCGCAAGCCATTAAAGCATCTTTAGTCTCTTTTAGTCCTGGGATCCAAACAGCTGTTTTATTCCTTTAGGGACTAATTTTAGTCCGGCCAATTTTAGTCCCTAGTATCCAAACAGGGGAGGCTGAAACTGAAGATTCCTTCGTCTAAAAAACACTCCTAAAACTCAGGACCCAGATGCTGCCCATATGAGTACAAAAGTCGCGGTTACATATATTTTACTTGTAAAATGCTGCAATGATTTGGTTTGAACGAGACATATTTATGATTGGTCCATTGTACTGTTGTAGGGACATCGATCACATGTTGTGCCGACGATGCGGGCTAGCTACCCTCCAAGAGTCCACAATAACTCCATCCTCTGCCGCCCGCCTGCCGTGCTGTCTTCCCCATCATTGTGCGCTATAATTGCATGTGTTGGTAAGAGTGAGCCCAAGGAGATTAGAAGGAACACGAAAATCCAATTTACAGAATAACCTCCATCCAAAAATATATGATGATTGGACATGCCTACACGGAGAGGGGTCTCCAATTAGTCTAAACATGAGAACCCCCAGCCACAGAAGATCCCATCGTGGGCCCCACCAACCTAGTGTTATCATCACGATGTTGTGGCCACGCGGGGTGTCTTCCTCCTCGGGTCGTAGCACGGCGTGAATCGAGGGGGCGCCACGCCCCCGCCGCCTTCTCCCCCGTTCGGCTCCGGCGGCAGCACCACCGCCTCCGCCGCCCCCACGGCTACGGCCGGCGTGAATCATGGTGGGACCCCGTCGCCATATCCGGTGAGTACCCTGCCATCATCTTCCTCCTCTCCAGTGTGCTCCCCACCACCGCCCGGCCTCACCCCACGTGGCGACCTCGCCGCCCACCAACCGCCCCTCCCTCGACCGCCCTCCCTAATCTCTCCTTGCCCGCCATGTGACCACCTTGGCCTCCTCCACCACCTCGGGCGGCGCCACTGCCGTTCGCCTCACCCGTCTGCCATGGGTCCCGGGCCCGGACCTCCCTCTAGGTCCGGTGGCCATAGAGGATCCCCCAACCAGGAAACCCCAAACCCTAACCCGAACCCTAAGGCCGCCTCCCTCCACGCCGCCTTGGAGTGGCGCCCAGCGTCGCGCCCGCCCCACAACCCGCCGGAGTTGGAGAAGAATCATGCAAGTTACTTGCTCCTGTGTATTTGTTTGTGTTGAGAGAAGTAACACTGTGTTGAAAAAAGTAACCTCGAAGGGCTCTCCATTTAAGTCTAAATGGAGAGGCCTCTCTGTTTAGCATTTGCGATGATGATTAGGATAAATTATTTAGTTTTTAATAAACTAATTTGTCTATTTTAAATGTCATACAACCAAGGACGGAGTGAGTAGCTCGTAGAACTATTTGCTGATGAAGACAACAAAATAAACAGATGGCAATCTAGGTAAAGTTTGGTGAAAAGTCCCCGAGTAGTCTTAACGGCCTTGGCGACTAGTCCTTGAGCGTCCCCGAGTTCTACAAGCCGAAAGTCCTCAAGAGTTCTTCAATCATCCCGAGGCTGGAAGGTACTCCAGCTGATCTTTGAGTAGTCTTGAAGTCTTCTCGAGTAGTCCCCAAGCGTCTCCGAGTGCTTCTCTCGAAGGTCTTCAATAGTACTCGTGTTGTCTTGATGAAGAAACCATATGGAAAATGCGATTCGGAGAATCGCATTCCATATGGAATGTAGCCCCCGAGCCTTAGGTCAAATCGCAGATTCAAGCGAGGTCAATCAAGTTCGCCAATCTTATCCCGATAAATCCAGAGAAAAAACCGAAGGACACGTGGCACGGAGCCCCCAAGCCTTGAGTCGGGTACTTTCTCTCGAATTGAAGGGTCATCTTGACTGTAGAATGTGTCCTAAATGGGATCTTGATGCAGTGTAGCCCAGAATCACCGGATGTGTAGTCGAGCACCGTCTTGAGCTTGAGTCTGGAATATGAAGGGTCAGTTCACCGCCGCTGAGTCACCCGTCTGGCGCCTTATCTGCCCGTTGAAAACGGAGCCGCTTGGCGGCTATATAAGTAACCGGCGGGACCCTTAGGGTTTTTTACCTCTAGCAACAGCATTCCCTCAGTTTAGATCTGAGGAACCGCCCTCACTGCTCCTCTGCTGCCGCCGCCGCCATAAAGTAGATTAGATCTGATCCGCCACCTCCGCTTGACCCCGAGCGAATGCAGTGAGAAGACCGGTGACTTGGAGGATGAAGGCGTCCCCAGCAAAGAGCAAGAAGACCGGCACATCGAAGAAAAGGAGTCGTGATGAAGCCGGAGATGCCGGCCAGTCATCGTCGTCACCGCCCTCGTCCCCTCGCCCCAATCCGGCGAAGGAATGGAAGAAGGCAAAGTTGAAGACCAAGGACCTCCTCTCCTTGGTCAATAGCGGATTCCTCCGCGAGAAGGAGATGGATCTCGGCGCAGCCATGGCGACCGTATCGATGGAGAAGAACCGGACGAGATTCCAATGTTCACGCGGTTCGTGGAGCGTGGACTTGCGCCGGCCGACTTCTTCAAGGGGATGCTCAGGTACTATGGCATCGAGTACCTCAACCTCAACCCTAATGGGATCTTCCACACCTCCATCTTTGTACATTTCCGCGAAGCTTTTCTGGGGATCAAACCCCGGATCTTGTTCCGAAGTTCTTCGGTGAAGCCACAAGCACGATGACCCGCAGTTGCCTGGAGGCGCCGGATTCAGCGCTGAAGACGCCACCGCCGCACCGCCATACAAGCTCATCGACTCCAACCAGATCGGAAGGCGGTGGTTTTATATCGCAACCACCACCCGAGCCGCCAAGCCGAGCGGGCCACAAAGCATGCACCGTGGTGGAACACGGAGCCCACTATGCGTGGAGGGTATTCAACTACCCCACTCAAGAAGATCAAGGCTCATGAGGCCTGACCGAGGGCCGAGCATGTGGCCTTCATGAAGAGGAGGGTGCCACCGATGGCGCGAGACACCGCAATACACCGCCAATGATGATACGTCCGGATGCGGCCAAGTCGAGGATGACGTCATCATTGAGAGACTGGGAAAAATCTTCAAAGACATGCCACCGTACACACCATGCCCAGTGCCCGAGTACTCATGACGGCCGCCAAACCAGTCGTAATCATGACATAAGCCCCCGAGTACTGATTAGCTTGAAGTAGTCGTACTCACACATGTTGTATGTTGTAGGATGATGTGGCGAAATATGTCTCCGTCCCCCCTCCCTGCCGCGACTTGAGGGACATGCGCGGGGGAAGGGAGAGGCCAAGAAGAAGGAACGCCGCGAAGTCGGTGAAGGTGATGATGCTGTTGTCATTGAAGACAGCCGATGATGAGGATGAGAACGCAGCGGGTTCCTCGCTCAAGATTTAGCCTGCCGGAATGCCGATCCATCATCGAGAAGCCAGCTAGCCAAGAGGCTAGCCTGCCGGTGCCGCCGAGGAAGCCGCGCAACGTGGCATGGAAACGCGCCGCCAAGAAATTGAGGATCTCCGAAACCACCATCCAGGAGGTGAGTACCATGACTAGAGTAGTCGAGGATAGCCATAAGTAGTCTGGTGCTGACAAGCCCAATTGAACCGTTGCAAGACATCCCTTCCACGGACCCCATTGATCAAGGTGACGAGGACGTTTGGGAGACGGTGGGAGCAGAATGAGGGGAACACCGCCTCCAACCCGAAGCGCACTGGCGGCAGCAACAGAGACCGACGCCGTGGAATCGCAAGTGTCGAGAAGAGGCTCCCTACCGCAGCAGTGGAGCAACCGAGGAGGCTCTGCCGAGCGCCAACCAGCCGGGCATAGGTGATATTGCCAGTATACTGGGCGCTCCGACCGTGACCGTGGTGCGGTCTACTCTGTAAGTTCTCGGAACTTTCGAGTAGTCATGTATGTGTCAAGCCTGTGTTGTTGACTTTGATACTTCTCAATGCAGGAAATCCACGGACTTGTCGTGGGATGGCGGTGAGTCGAGCACTCCAGTCGATGGAGAAGACCACTCGGTGGAGGTGCGCGAACCCACACCGCCACCACAAGCTGACGCCGTGGTGAAGCCAGTGATTGTGGAAGCCACCTTGGTTGAAGGTATGTGTCCTGCCACTGCTAGTAGTCACCACGTATGGTAGTCGTAATCTTTGCATTGACTTCTTGTACCTATCTTGGTAGGAGCACAGGCTGAGGGATCCGTGATCCCTGAAGCCATAGCCATGGAGACGGCTGGGAGCAGGAACCAGACCAGGTTGAGGGTGCAAAGACAGACGGCCGGGACTGGCCAGAGCCCCGTGGCAAGTGTGGGAGAGCGGGCTATGCCGCACCCCGTGGCGGATACTCAAGTCATCGTCTGTGAGGCGATGATAGAAGCCGCGCGCGCCGCACCGATGCCAGAGGCAGGATCGTCAAGCCGTGGGGGTCTCGAGTTGCTTGATGATGACCTCATTGTGACCCGGTTTCTCACGAGCATGGAATTGTGGCAACCGAGAACCGGATCAAACGCGTAGTACCCTAAGTATGCTTCTCGGTCAATGTGTTGACTGTCTTGATCGATTCGTTTGGCGCATGATTGGTGGGAGGTCCCGCCGTAAGATGATCTCAAGGGATATGGTGACACTTCTACCAAGACTTGGAGAAAGAGCTCGAGAAGTCGAAGAAACATTCAGCTCTACTCCATTCCAAACTTGGCGCCTTCGCCCAGTACCACAACGAAGTGCAAGAAATGCAGGCGAAGAGGGACGACTTGATCCGGAAGAACAAGTTGTTGCGCCAGAAGAACAAAGGTATGTCTACCGCCAAGGTGCTGAGTACTTATTGTAGCACTTGTGAGTAATCTGATCTTGAATTGAGTTGTCTGCAGAGCTTGAGGCAAGGGTTGACCAGCTGAAGGCATCAGAGACGGACCTCAAGAATATCGTGTACCGTGAGACCGACAAAAGAGAGGTACTTGAGTACGACTATGCCCAGCTACGCCATGAGTGTATCACGCACATGGAGCTTCGTGAAGCCTCAGATCGTGACCTCGTAAATTGCTATAAATCTCTGCAGAAGCTCAATGAAGATTGTGAGAAACTCCGGGGCCAATTGAAAGAGCTTGAGGAAGCCGCGCTGCCCATTGCAAGATTGTTGGTGCCACATCCGGGCGGGCCAAAGATTGCTCCTTTGGTGGACAGGCTGAAGGAAGCCACAGGGCGCTTGGCGACATACGTCAAGCATCTGGCGAAGTCAATTCCGAACCAGGTCTTGGCATATATGAAGTCATATTTCCCCAAAGCCCCCGTGGACGTGGTGGCCATGGACTTGCGAAACCGCAGATGAGCAAGACAAGGTTCACCTCGAAGAGATGGCGCATCATGAGGTGCGGAGAAGCTTAATTCCGAGATATATCTCAGAGGTAGCTTAGGTAATTCATGTAAGACAAACAAAGTAGTCAGTAACTTGTTTGAATTATCAATGAAAGTTGTCCATGCGTTGTATGTGAAATGAGTACACGTAGCCACCACTTGCAGCGAAGTGTGCGGAGTACCAAACCGTGGAGGGGTCGTGAGTAGTAGTACTTGAGAGTCTGATCGATGAGTCACAATAAAGAAGTTTGAGTAGAATCAAGCTTTATTACTGATGAATAAGTACACCTGGATGGCCAGGGCCGTTTACAAGTGTAGTCACCAGACCGTGAGGTCGCCTACGCTAAGTGGTGCTTGCTAGGCCCTTGAGCCGCTATACTGAAGGTCCGTTAGTAGCCGTATAGGCTGGATCTAGAGTACATGGTCTGTAGACTGCCGCTAGAGTCCTCAGTGCTCTAAGCAGCCGAAAATCCGTTGGTAGCCATTGGCGCTGGATCTTGGAGAAGCATAGTCCGGAGACTAGTGCTAGGACCGAGAGGCCGCTTACAGCCAAGAGTCCGTGAGTAGCCGTATAGACTTGGACCCATAGAGGAGTTGTCGAGTGACCACGCGTAGAAGCGACACACCGGTCGACGCCCACGAGTTGCGATGTTGTCACCTTCAAGTGTTTGAAGGTGGTACGAGCCTGGTCCGGTCACCTTGGAGACTGAGAAGGGACCTTCCCATGGCGAGCTGAGCTTGTGTAGTCCGTCCGTGTTCTGGATGCGACGGAGGACTAGATCGCTGACGTTGAAGGAGCGTTCCTTGACGTTGTGATCGTGGCAGCGTCGGATACCCTCAGGTACCTGCCGATCGACGAGGGCGGGGCTTCATCGAGGCCGCCGATGTCAACCCGTCGCCTTCTTCGAGATGCCTTGTCGTATTGTTCTACCGCCGGGATTCCCACATCACGCCGGAAGAATAGCTTCGAGTGAGACCAGAAGTAGGGCGACCGCCCTGGCTTGGTAGGTTGAGTACAAGCCCCCAGAGTGCATTGGGTAGTTCCTTGATCCACTCGCCTCCTTTGGTGTTGGCTGCATCATGCAATCGCTTCTTGAAGGCGTCGAGTACCATCCCATTAGTCGCCGACTTGTCCGCTGGCGCAGGTGGGCGATCGAGACGACGGACGATCGATCTCATTGCTCGCAGCATTCTTAATGGTGGTTCTTGAAGTTGGAACCCAAGTCCGTGATGATGCGATGGGCAGCCAGCGGCACGAGCTCAACCAAGAAGTCGAGTTTGTCGGCCTTTGGGCAGGTGACCGGCTTTACTTCGATCGACTTGGTGAACTTGTCGATGGCCACCAAGACTTTGAATCCTCTTGGCGCAGCTTGGCGAGGCCCAATCATGTCGAGCCCCCAACAGGCAAAGGGCCAGGTTGGTGGTATGGTGACTAGCTTATAGGCCGGGACGTGTTGTTGCTTAGCGAAGAATTGACACCCTTGGCACTTTCTGATGAGTTCTTCAGCATCAGCCAGAGCTGTGGGCCAGTAGAAAGCTCGTCGGAAAGCTTTGCTCACCAGCGTGCGAGAAGACGCGTGGTTGCCGCAGACGCCTTTGTGGATTTCCTCCAAGATGTCCTTGCCTTCATCCCGGGGTATGCACTTCATGAGTACTCCAGAAGTGGCACCCGCACCAGAGCTTGTCTCCGACTAGTACGTAGGTCTTGGCTCGGCGGACGAGTTGTTCGGCCATGTTCTTGTCGGAGGGGACCTTTTGCTCGTGGATGTAGTCGATGAAGGGTTGTCTCCAGTCAACATCGATCATCATGACCTCCTGACCGAACTGCGGTGGCATGGGGTCTGTGGTCATGGGTGCTAGCTCTGGGATGGATGGCGTGTGAAGTTCATGGACGAAGACTTCGACAGGTACTTGTGCGCGAGTAGAACCAAGCTTTGACAGGACGTCCGCTGCAACATTGTTGTCGCGGACGACGTGGTGGAACACAAGACCGTAGAACTTGTTCTCGAGCTTGCGGACTTCCAGGCAGTAGGCGTCCATGTTCTCCTTGTTGCGGTCCCAAGACTTGTTGACTTGGTTGATGACCACTACGGAGTCGCCGTAGACTAGTAGCCGCTTGATGCCCAATGTGCGGAGCAGGCCTCGTGCTCGGCTTCGTTGTTTGAGACCTTCCAAAGATCATGGGGACGTACTTGAGTTGTTCGCCCTTTGGAGAAATCAAGAGTACCCCTGCACTTGCACCCTCAAGCTTGAGTGAGCCGTCGAAGTACATCACCCAATGCTCTGGTCGCTCGTGTGGAGTTGGTAGTTGATTCTCCCGCCACTCTGCCATGAAGTCGACTAGTGCTTGAGACTTGATGGCGGTGCGTGGCTTGAAGTCGATGTTGAGGGCGCCCAGTTCAACCGCCCACTTGGAGATTCTTCCAGTAGCATCTTGATTGCGAAGTATATCACCGAGCGGGTAGTCGGTGATGACGACGATCGAGTACTCCTGGAAGTAGTGTCGTAGCTTCCACGAGGTGATGAGTACTGCGTAGAGTAGCTTCTAGACCGGTTGATACTGTGCCTTGGACTCTCAACACCGACGGCGTAGAGTGGTCGCCGGAATTTGGGTAGGCGTGGTCTTCCCCGCCGCCGACGACGATGGCGGTCGACCACATGAGTAGTCGCAGGTGAGGTAGAGCAAGAGTTGCTCCTTTTGCGAGTGTGTGAGGACCGGTGGCTTCGACAGGAAGTCTTTAAGCGGCGCCAGAGCTTGATCAGCCTCCGCGGTCCACACGAACTTCTCTTGGTGCTTGAGTAACTTGAAGAAGGGTAGTCTCCGTTCTCCGAGCTTCGAGATGAATCTGTTCAGGGCCGCCATGCACCGGCCGCTCACGGACATCCTTGATGCAGGTTGGAGCTTTCATATTGGTGATGGCGGAGATCTTCTCGGGGTTGGCTTCGATGCCGCGATGGCTGATGATGAAGCCGAGTAGTTTCCCATATGGTACGCCAAAGACGCACTTGTTGGGATTGAGCTTCCACTGGTACTCTCGCAGGGATGCGAAAGTCTCTTCAAGATCGGCGATGAGCATGTCGGAGTTTCTGGTCTTGATGACCACGTCATCCACATAGGCTTCGACGTTCTTGTTGAGCTGCTTCTTGAAGCAGGCCTAGATGGCTCGCTGATAGGTGGCGCCCGTTCTTCAACCCGAACGACATTGTCGTGTAGCGATGGCGCCGAACGGGGTGATGAACGCGGTCTTCTCTCGGTCTTCTTCATAGCAATCGGTGGTACCCGGAGTAGCGATCGAGGAAGCGAGCAGGTCGCGCTGTGGAGTCGATGACTTGATCAATCCGCGGCAACCCGAAGGGGTCCTTGGGGCAGTGCTTGTTGAGATCGGTGTAGTCGACGCACATCCTCCACTCGTTCGTGTTCTTCTTGCGGACGAGGACGAGATTGGCGAGCCACTCAGGGTGGAAAACTTCACGGATGAAGCCGGCCGCGAGTAGTTTGGCGAGTTCCTTCTTGATGGCGTCCCGTCGGTCGTCAGCGAAACGGCGGAGATGTTATCGCTTGGGTGTAGCTTTAGGGTCGACGTTGAGTGAGTGCTCGATCAACCTCCTGGGCACCCCTGGCATGTCCGTTGGTTACCATGCGAAGATGTCTCGGTTAGCCCAAAGGAAGCTGACGAGCGCGTCTTCCTATTTCGGGTCGAGCCCCGCTCCGATCATGGTAGTCTTGCTGCTGTCGCCTGTCCCGAGGTCGATGGCCTTCACCTGTACTTCCTCAGTCAGTTGAGGCTTGTTCGCGGTGTCGGTCTTCTTGGGTATCTCGAGTTCAGTTGGGGCAAGCTTCTTAGAGGCAGCGAAGATCTCCATCATTGCGTTGGGTACTTGATTGGTAGCTGCGAGCTCCATGGCTTCGGTGTCGCAGTCGTAAGAAATCTTCAAGTCCCCTTGCAGCGTGAGTACTCCGGCGGGACTTGGCATTTTGAGTACCAAGTAGGTGTAGTGGGGGACCGCCATGAACTTGGCGATCGCTGGTCTGCCGAGGATGGCATGGTAGGAGGTTTCGAAATCCACAACCTCGAACTTGATGTACTCGATGCGGTAGTTCTCCCTTGTCTCCCCGAAGGTAACTGGCAGGACCACTGAACCAAGTGGAATAGCCGCGTTACCCGGGACGATGCCGTAGAAAGGTGACGCGCCCTTGGTGAGCATGTCGGTGATGTCGAGCTTCATCTTCTTCAAGGTCTTGGTGAAGAGGACATTGAGTCCGCTCTCGCCATCAATAAGTACCATGTTGAGTTTGGAGCCCGCGACTACTGGTTTCAGGACCAGTGGGAAATGTCCCAGCTTAGAGAAGCTTGTCCATTGATCTGCGCGGGAGAAGGTAATGGGTACCTCCGACCACCTTAGAAGTGTCGGTGCCGCTGGTTCAATGCTTAGGACTTCCCGTAGAGTGAGCTTTTGGGAGCGCTTGGAGGGTAGTCCGCCGAATAGGACATTCACCGTCTTGTCAGGTTCCTGGAAGTCGCCATTGCCGTCATCGACTTTCTTCTTGCCCTTCTTGTCGTGAGGAGGCCGTGGGTCGGGAGTATCCTTGAGTGCTCACGGAGGGTAGCACCGCTTTCGGTGGTGTGATTGCCGTCCAGATGCCACGGACGCTCCTCTTTGATCAAGTCTTTAAAGCCGCCAGAGGTCTTTTTGGAGTTGTCCTTCGCGGGGCATTGTATAGCTGCGACTGTGTTGTCTGGCTTGCGCTTGCGATTGGAGCTCGAGTAGTAGTTGTTGTTGCGACCCCCATGATCATTATTGTTGTTGTTGTCGCCCGTGTTGTTCTTGCTCTTGCCGCGAATGGAGTCGTACTTGGCGTTTGCCTTATCCTCTTCATCGGCCCATGATGTGATCATGTCCTTGAGCTTGGTGATGGAACTCGCGGCGCGATCAAGTCTTCGAAGGTGCGACGGTGGTAGAGCCCATCTTGGAAGAGGTCGATGACTTCTTTGTCAGTGACGTCGACTACGGTCGCGCGCTTGTCGAAAAGCGCGCATGTACCGGGCGAGCGTCTCACCTTGTTCTTGTTTGACCATTGCCGTGTCCATGCGGTGCCCGAGCCCCATGGCGCCCGCGGTTGCAGGTGAACGGCCTTTCACCGGTCCCACTCGTCGATCGAGTTCTTTTCGAGTGACTCGAGCCATGTGAGTGGAGCTTGGTCCAGGCAGAAGGGGAAGAAGAGGCACTTGGCGTCGTTGTTGCCACCAGCGTTTTCGATGGCCAAGGCGTAACACGTGAGCCACTAAACTGGGTCTTGCTTCGCGTTGTACTTGGAGATCCCGAGAGGTTTGAATTTCTCAGGAAGAAGCAGGTTGCGAAGTCTTGCAGAATAGGCGGGGAAGCCGTCGCTGTCGCTTGCTTCAGTGGCCTTTTTACAGCGGATCTCGTGGATCATGTGGCGAGTGTCGTAGCCGCCACGTGCGTTGCCGGTGGCGTGGCTGTTCACGTGGCCTCGGCCTCGCGATCGCGCTCTGCCACCGGCGCGCCATGGGATGAACTTCCGCCGTTCTGCCACCGCCCGCCGCGCGACTACCTCGGCGCGTGCCACCACCGGCACCGCCACAGCTGTTGCATACTGTGAGGTCCTCGGTGAGGCCCTAGGCGGTTGGGATTTGGTGGTGTTCACCACGGACACGGTTATGCGTCGCCCATCTGCGCTGCGACTAGTGGCCGTGGTTTTCCAGCGGTACAGGCAACCACTGTTGTCGACCCGCATGTGGCGTCTTGACAAGCTTGGCGATGACTTCACCTCACGCGGTGCCCACGGCTGCGTGCTATCGTGGTGATAGACATAAGGCATTGCTCGGTGGTGTGCACCGGTTGGTGACTTGATCGAGCCTCATTGAGGTTCGGATGGGAGAGCTTCCGGAGGCGTCTGCGTCGATCGTTCGCTTCTGTTGCGATCACGCCGAGCATTCTTGTCTTGGTGGTCTCGTTGGGGGTGCGTTGGCTGATTCCTCATCCTCGAGATGTCGTCAGTACCGATCGGTCGGTTTTCGAGTTCAGCGTCCCCGGCCGCCATGAAGACTTCACGGTCGGGAGTGCGAGGGTGAGTGAGTCGCCACCTCGGTGGAGGTGTGCTCGTCTTCGTTTGAGCGGTGAGGTGTCCCCTCACGGAAGGGAGTGTCTCGAGTGGCGGCGTGGCGTGAGTTGTCGTTAGTCAGTCTGCGGGCTTGCGGTCGGGCGATGGTGAATCTGCCGGCGGGGTAGATGTAATGACCAAGCATGGCGGGACGATAGCGGTTCCTCGGTCATGTTGAGCTCGGACTCGGACTCTCGATTGGGTCGATCGAAGTCGAACTCGTAGGGAGAGTCCGAGTAGTAGCGGTTGCGGTGTTGGGTCAGGAGTACTGGGCGATCTCCTTGCCGGCCCGGCGTGCGGCGAGCTTCGCGTGGGCCTGCTATTGCGAGAGGCCGTATGGGAAGTGCTCGTGGAGGGGACGCTTCACCACGATGGCTCGGGGGCGGCTCGCATGAGCGATCCGAGGGGCGTCGAGTTCGAGTTGGAGGCGGATCAAGCTCGGAAGTCGGCGACTTGGTTGTGAGCGAAATTTCGCCGAATTTTTGACGAGTGACCCGTGGCGTCGAGCGTCCGAGCCCGGTCTCTCGGGTCGGGGTCATGGTGAGGTGGGAGCGATCCGGCGCCGTCGGTGATCACCGGAGACCAGGGCGAGGTGTCGCGCGGTTGAAGGTGGCGGTTGGCTGATGACGATGGAAGCCGTCGAGTTCGCCATGAGATCTTTGGTGAGATCCCTACTGCGCGCCGATTGTCGGTGTTTTAACCCGGCAACCTACCAAGGGGAGTACCGGGTAGACGTTTGTGGCCTCGCCGAGATCGGGAACTCGAAGGAGAGACACGTGGCACACAATTTAAACGAGTTTGGGCGAGGTGCGTAATACCCTAAATCTGTATCTTTGCGTAGCTCTAGATTGATTGGGTGTGTTTACAAGATGATGCGGATGATGAGAGAGGGGTCCTTGCCTCGCCTTATATAGTCCGGGAGGCAGGGTTACAAGTCGGTTTGTCAGAGGAGTACTAGTCGTGTGCGGCTAGGAGTACTCTACATGGATCCGGACATGTCTAGCTTCCTAACCGAGTACTAATCCTCTGTAGTCCTTGTGCTCCACGCCAAGCAGTGCCGTCTGCAGCCCAAGTCGAGCGCCCCGGGGCCCACCGAGTAGTCGGTCCTGCACCCACCGAGTAGTGGGCCCGGGGATGTCCATACGACACCAACCTTGGCGCGTGGCCGCGCCATTCATCTGCGCGACTCATCGCTTCCACGGGCCAATCCACGTCCGCATTTGTAACAGCGTGGCAGTTTGGTCGCGCCAATATATATGGCGCGACTCAGTTATAAGTCGCGCTAAAATTGTTGGCACGACCAAAAGGTATAGTTCTTAGAAATACTGTTCGTCAGAGTTAATATTAAAATATTAAATTTAAAGGGGCTTTAAACAAAACTCCTAAAGGACCTATTTGTTCTTTCCATCTTTATTAGGGGCTATACTGCAACTCTGCAACTTGGCAAGGATATTTTTCTCCCACCTCCATTGATCTGTATCTGTTGATCTCTCTCCCGTCGACTCTTATCTCTCCGTGATCCACCTCCACGGCCCTCCCTGCATGCCACTGAGGCCTAAGGGTTGTCTGCTGCCGAGGGCAGCACGCCCCCATGGAGGACCGACTGCCTCCGCGCCGCCGAGGACCGCACCTGCCGCCACCGCGAGAGTGCCGCACATGGTGCACCGCCTGTCCTGGCCGCGTCGGCATCCTGTGCCACCGTTGTGGGCCCCTTGCACGCCATCGGGGGTTGCACAGGCACGCTAGGCCCAAAAAAACAGGCCGTCGTGTCGGGATGGGCGGCGGCAGTCAAGACGATGGTCCGGTCCGAGCCGGCACAATAACCTATAGGGTCTGAATAGTGCTGGGCCGTATGGGGAAGAACCGAATTGGGCTAGTGCTGGGCTAGGGTCGGGCCACCCATTTGGATTTCTATACTTGTAGCTTGAAGTAAGCTTATTGTTCGATCATGCTATCATTAATATAATATGTTGGAATTGTGTCGAATATTGTGTACTAGTAGGTTACGTTTGGACTTGGAGTTGTATTAACGGTAGGATGTAGAGTACGTGTCGGACTCTTGTAACCCGGGCTCCTCATAAATATGAGAGGAGGACCGTTGTTGTAACCATGACGACATAGCGGCTCGCGAAGGCGGCGTATTGCCGGGATCCGGAGGTGTTGCGATTTGGGGAGGAGCGCCCGTAGTCATGCCCCGGGGATGTAGGCTTTGGCTGAACCTCGTTACCAAATATCGTGCCTCCGGTGTCGTCTGTGATTCTCGCATACATTATCTCGGTAGATCAATTATTGCTTCCGCGCGCTATTATTCTAACATAATATAATGTGCAATATTCTTGGCAATACATAAATAATACCTCGTGCGTGTGTGTATGTAGGTCCTTCAAATAAAAGATTCTGAGAAAAGAAAATTTTAGCTAGCTAGTTTAAAACAAGTGACGTTTTTGGCATTGAAAGAGTTGTATGAAACAAAATAAAATGATAGCATGGTCGTGTCTTCATCTCTTTGCCAAAGGCCAAAGCTCTTGTAAAGCATAGTACCACTCTCCTGTCTGGAGCCACAGTACGTGTTGTTCATCATAATATTGACGACAGAGGTTGCTGGACCTGCCCACCCGTGGGCAGTGAATTAAAGCACGGAGCATATGAGTTATTATTACTACTTTAATTGCATGAGTCCAGCGGCGAAAGAACCTGATGCCTGTATAGAAATCTAAATGGGCGGCCGGCACTAGCCCAATCGCTGGGCTGCGATGCCGACCTGCGCCCGAGCCGACACGGCGGCGACCGCTTTGTTTTTCGTGTCGGGCCGGCACGACTGCCCGACTGGCCCATCGGGCTAGGCCAGCCTAGTGTGCCCAGCGGACACGGCGGCCCTCTCGCAGCGCCGGCGGCGGCCCTTGGCGGCGCGGGCGCCCGGCAGCCTGGCGGCGCGGCGCGGCGGCCTGGCGGCGGCGGCGTGGCTACGGAAGTTGGCGCTAGTGAGGAGGGAGGGCGTTGTGGAGGCGGTGGGTCGAGGGGGCCCACCCTCCCGTGGTGCCGGCAGCGGCCCTCTCGGCGCCCGGCGGCGGCGGTCCTCGGCGGCGGCAGCCTGGCCACGGCGGGCGGCTGCACCAGTGCCGGTGAGGAGGAAGAAGCCAGGAGAGTGGAGGTAGGCGGCGACTTGGGAGGAGGGAGGCTGGAGAGGCTAGGGTTTGGGCGGGTTATGTAGCCCTCCTCCCAACGGTCTGATCCAATAGATAACCTAGATCCAACGATTGGGAGAGGGAAGGCAGAGGTCGGTTGCTGCTGGGCCTTTCGGAGTCCTCGGACCGCCATCGAACCGGCCTATTTTTGTGCGGTGCCTCGGGCCAGCAATATGGGCTATGGTGGCGGTCCCGGCTCGGGAAATCTTAACCCGATTCCCATTCGGGCAACACGCATGACTTACCCGTCCCTTAGGATCGGCTTACCCATGTGCAAGTGCCGTTCACATGGAACATTTCTCCTCTTCGACCTTCAAAGTTCTCATTTAAATATTTACTACTACCACCAAGATCTGCACCGACGGTCAATCCACCCGGGCTCGCTCCCCAGGTTTTGCAGCGGCCGCCGTGCCCTCCTGCTCATCGGGGCATGGCGCTCACCCAGATGACCGGGTGTGGGTCGCACGCTTTAGCACCATCCATTTTCGGGGCTAGTTGATTCGGCAGGTGAGTTGTTACACACTCCTTTGAGGATTTCTACTTCCATGACCATCGTCCTGCATGTGTCTTGACCAACACCCTTTGTGGGTTCTAGGTTAGCAGCGATTCGGCACGTAACCCGGCTTCGGTTCATCCCGCATGTCGCCATTCTACTTACCAAAATGGCCCACTTGGAGCTCGATTCCATGGTATGGCTCACCGAAGCAGCAGTGTCGTCCTACCTGTTTAAAGTTTGAGAATAGGTCGAGGGCGTTGTGCCCCCGATGCCTCTAATCATTGGCTTTACGATAGAACTCGTAATGGGCTCTAGCTATCACGAGAAACTTGGAGGAACCAACTACTAGATGTTTCGATTAGTCTTTCGCCCCTATACCCAAGTCGGTGAGCGATTTGCACGTCGGATCGCTTGAGCCTACACGAGTTTCCTCACGGCCGCCCGCTCGGGCATAGTTCACCATCTTTCGGGTCCCGACAAGCGTGCTCCAACTCGAACCCTTCACGGAAGATCGGTCGGCCGGTAGTGCGGCCCGTGAAGGCCGCCCGCTCATCAGCTTCCTTGCGCATCCCAGGTTTAAGAATCGTCGACTCGCACGCATGTCAAACTCCTTGTCCATGTTTCAAGACGGGACGGATGGGGAGCCCGCAGGCCGTTGCAGCGCAGCGTCCCGAGGGACACGCCTTGCGCACGAACCAAACCGTCTTACGGCGCTTGTTGGGGAACCTAAGGTCCCCGGGCTTAGGCCGCCGGCCTAGACAACGATCCACACCACGAGCGATCGGCGGTCCAAAAAGCTATCCCGCGTCTGACCGGGTGCATCGCCGGCCCCCATCCGCTTCCCTCTCAGCAATTTCAAGCACTCTTTGACTCTCTTTTCAAAGTCCTTTTCACCTTTCCCTCGCGGTACTTGTTTGCTCGGTCTCTCTTTAGCCTTGGGCCGGAGTTTACCGATTTGGGTTGTATTCCCAAACAACCCGACTCGTTGACACGCCTCGTGGTGAGGCAGTCCGGGCGGACAGGCTCTCACCCTCCCAGGCGTCCCTTTCCAGGGAACTTGGGTTCGGTCTGTCTTTGATGATGCCTCTCCAGACTACAATTCGAGTAGTGAGCTACTCGATTCTCAAGCTGGACTATTCCCTGTTCGCTCGCTGTTACTAGGGGAATCCTTGTAAGTTTCTTCTCCTCCTCTTATTTATATGCTTAAACTCGGTGGTAGTCCGTCGTCGACACAGGGGTCATGATCCGGCGACAAAGCACTATGGTCGTCATGGGTCATTTAGGCCAACATGCCGACTACTAGTCGAGACCTTTGCAAGAACAATCAGTATGTCACCCACCACATGTGGTGCTCGACATGTTACGCCGGTAGCCCCAACTTCGACCCACCGCACCTTGCAGCACGGGGAGCCAAACACCACGTGCTTCCCCACGGATGGGTTGGAGTGTCTTTTGGTGGGACGCCCAGGCAGGCATGCCCTCAGCCAGAAGGCCTCGGGCGCAACTTGCGTTCAAAAACTCGATGGATCACGGGATTCTGCAATTCACACCAGGTATCACATTTTGCTACGTTCTTCATTGATGCGAGAGCCGAGATATCTGTTGCCGAGAGTCGTGTGGATTAAGATAGCATCGCTACACGAGGTGCGTTCGGCAGGCCGACCGCAACCCCGAGCAAGGCAATATAAGTGTTCCATGATGCCTTCGGCGCCGTGGGTTCTTTTGCGGCCCCTTCCCTCTAAAAGAAGGTCGAGGCCTAGCACGGCGAGCGAGCGGCATGGGTGACATGTTCATAGTCTGTTTTGTTTAAGGGTCATGACAATGATCCTTCCGTAGGTTCACGTACGGAAACCTTGTTACGACTTCTCCTTCCTCTAAATGATAAGGTTCAATGCACTTCTCGCAATGTCGAGGGTGGGGAATCACCTTCGTCGTCGCGATCCGAACACTTCACCGGACCATTCAATCGGTAGGGCGAGGCGGTGTGTACAAAGGCGGGGGCGTAGTCAACGCGGTGATGACTCGCTTACTAGGCATTCATTGTTGAAGACCAACAATTGCAATGATCTATCCCCATCACGATGATATTTCCCAAGATTACACGGGCCTGTCGGCCAAGGCTATATACTCGTTGAATACATCGATTGTGGCGGCGTGCGACCCGAACATCCGAGGGCATCACAAACTGTTATTGTCTCAATCTTCCGTGGCCTAAACGGCCATAGTCCCTCTAAGCTAGCTAGCGGAGGATGGCTCCACATAGCTAGTTAGCGGTGAGGTCTCGTTAGATTACGGAATTAACCCGGACAAATCGCTCCACCAACTAAGAACGGCCATGCACCACCACCCATAGAATCAAGAAAAGAGCTCTTAGTCTTTCAATCCTTGCTATGTGGACCGGGTAAGTTTCCGTGTTGAGTCAAATTAAGCCCACAGGCTCCACGCTGGTGGTGTCCATCCAAATCAATTCCTTTAAGTTTCACCTTGCGACCATACTCCCCGGAACCCAAAGGCATGATTTCTCATAAGTATACGAGCATTTTAGCCGGCCGGGCCGTACGCCAGGCCACCACCGGACCTTACTAGAGGCGTGGGCGAGATCTTGAAACCCGAAAATTTTTTGGCTTTGAGCCCGGCCGAAATGTTGTTTTAGTTGTACACTATAAAATCGCTGGGCGGCCTAGCAACGCCGGCGAGGCTGACACATCCCATGGGACGGTCATGGGCGGGGATTTTCTCACCGAAAAACCCAGCTTTTTTCGGCCGCCCAACCCGGCCCGTGGAATGCTCGGGACTACTCATAAGGTGTCGTGAGTCCCGTAAGCAACATCCATGATCCACAGTCGGCATCGTTTGTGGTTGAGACTAGGGCGGTGTCGATCGTCTTGAGCCCCCAACTTTCGTTCTTGATTAATGAAATCATCCTTGGCAAATGCTTTCCACGATTGTTCATCTTTCATAAATCCAAGAATTTCACCTCGACTATAAATCTTGAATGCCCCATTGTCCTATTAATCATTACTCGATCCGAAGGCCAACACAATAGGACCGGTATCCTATGATGTTATCCGTCTTTGAAGTATCCGGGCGGACGGCTTGCTTTGAGCACTCTAATTTCTTCAAAGTAATAGCGCAAGAGGCACGACCCGGCCAATTAAGGCCAGGAGCGCATCATCGGCAGAAGGGTCGAGTAGGTCGGTGCTCGGCGGAAGGCGGACCGGCCGACCCGGCCTAAGGTCCAACTACACGAGCTTTTAACTGCAACAACTTAAATATACGCTATTGGAGCTGGAATTACGCGGCACCGGACTTGCCCTCCAATGGATCCTCGTTAAGGGATTTAGATTGTACTCATTCCAATTACCAAACACTAATGCGCTCGGTATTGTTATTTATTGTCACTACCTCCCCGTATCAGGATTGGGTAATTTGCGCGCCTGTTGCCTTCTTTGGATGTGGTAGCTGTTTCTCAGGCTCCCTCTCCAGAATCGAACCCTAATTCTCCGTCACTCGTCACCACCATGGTAGGCCCCTATCCTACCATCGAAATTTGATAGGCGAAATTTGAATGATGCGTCGCGGCACAAAGGCCGCTGCGATCCGTCGAGTTATCATGAATCAGCGGATCAGCGAGCAAAGCCCGTGTCAGCCTTTTATCTAATAAATGCGCTCCTCCCGGAAGTCGGGGTTTGTTGCACGTATTATCTCTAGAATTACTACGGTTATCCGAGTAGCACGTACCATCAAACAAACTAGAACTGATTTAATGAGCCATTCGCAATTTCACAGTTCGAATTAGTTCATACTTGCACATGCATGGCTTAATCTTTGAGACAAGCATATGACTTGGCGGGATCAACGGATAACGTCCTCCTCGACAAACCGGCGGCAACTAATATGCGAGGCGTTAGCTGCGCATATTATGTTATTTCAAGGTTTTTGCAAGGAGCGAGGCAAGCAACCTCGACCTATATTATACGCTCCATCCGAGACCAAGAGCACAAACGAGGTGACCTTGGCGGTGCCGGCAAATATAGCCATTACCACGAGGTGAATGTTGCCAAATTTGAAATTGAAAATTTATAAACGACCTCGGATGGGATCTAAGTTTGAATGTTGTTCAATTTGAAATTTGAGTTTTTTCAAACGACCTCAGATGGAGAAACTACCAAAATAAAAGTTGTAGATTTCAAAAAGTTATGAAACTTTGTAGTTGACAACCTTTTCATTTGAAATCATCTAGTCAACGATATCTAAGTTTGAATGTTGTCGAATTTGAAATTGAAATTTTATAAATGACCTCAGATGGAGAAACTACCAAAATAAAAGTTGTAGATTTCAAAAAATTATGAAACTTTGTAGTTGACCACTTTTTCATTTGAAATCGTTTAGAGCCTCAAACAAGCAACTTACACTCGGTTTTGTACTTTTGTATAATATGATAAGAATTGAAATGGCATTTAGACACATGGAGAGGTGCAGTGGTTGAGGAGGTTACACGCGAGGAAGAGGTCATGGGTTTGAATCCCACCGGCCGCAGAGGCCTTCGCACGTGAAAATAAAATTTTTTCTCTCTATTGTTTTCCTATTCGTTTGTGATGCCCAGAGTCATCACAAACCACTTATCACAAACCACTTATCACAAAGCAGCCTCAAAACCGTTTGTGATGAGCCCCTGGTAGGCCTGCTAGTGGGGCGGGGTGAGATGGGGATTTCGGGGCGGGTTCAAGAGTGGGGATTCATTTGCGTGGGTAGTAACGGGTTGAGAGACCAACGGGTTGGGGCGGGGTGGGGATTCTTCATTTGCGGGTTGGGGCGGGTGGGGATTCTTCGACCTCGCGCATCACGGGGCGTCTCGCGACTCACGTACTTGCGAGGCGACACCGCCGCCGGCTGCCCTGCCGCCGCCGCCGCAGCACCTCCCGTGCGAGGTCCTCCTCCGACGTCCACGGATCGAGGTACTCCTATTGCACCTCGCCTCTTCATCTTCTCCACATCACCTCTTCCTCTTCCTCTTCCTCAATAAATCACTCACTTCCTCTTCTTGCAAGATCTATGGGGGAGGTGCTGTAGGCATTCAATTCTTCCTTCACGGTACTGAACGCCAACGGCATCACGGCCAAGCCGCCGCTGACCGCGCCGTACAGATCCCGTTCCCTTCTCTCTCCAATCCCTACTATCTGTTTCCTGATTAGGCATTAGGAAACAGTGTTTTTGGAGAAGCATCAGACGAGTCCTTCTCGTGCTTGTAATTCAATACGCCAGACGAGTTGTTCTCATGTTTTTGGAATAATTTATTTTTGCAAATTGACTGCACTACTTCTCATTGGCAGAGCTGATAGAGGAAGACAGCTTCTGCTGATGTGCTTTGCTCACGGCTACTTCAAGTTTCTGATAGCATTGTGCTGCACTACTGCTCATCGTGTACTGGAGTTATCCAAAAAAAAAGATAGGAACTTGTCATGTTCATTTTATTTTCAATTTTTCCATGTAATTTGAGATGGGCAGTAATAATTTGGGGATGAGATTTTATGTCTTCACCGTCTCTATTTCAGCTTCCTGCAACTGAGCATAGGCTTCAATTGGCCTCGCTGCTTGTAATATATACTAGTACGAAGATGATGATGATGAAAATTTCTGGCTGTTCATCCAAGCAAGTGAATCTGTTTCTGTTCTATTGTGATAAGAAATTAGCACCCACAACTCATGCTGAACGACTCATCATTTTCAGATGCTAGCTACTAGTACCACAAATGGTTCATTAAACAGGGCAGGACGGTGTGACAGCGACAGCTCTCTACTCTGTTTTGTGACAGCGGACCCGCGCAGACGGGGCGGGGTGGGTTGGGGTGGGCTGCTACGTTTGTGGGACGGGGCGGGTTGACCAACCCACCATTGTGTTATTACATGCGGGTTAGTGTGACGCCTCAGGTTTTTAATTAACCGTAATTGCCGGTCAAACTTGTTGACTAGGGTCAAATCATGGTCTCACCATCACTCACCCATTAGCACCTTAAGCAAGTCAAACACAAACCCTTTGGTCAAAACCCTAAATAGAGTGGTCAAACCCCTGTTGTCAATACCCTAGATCTGGAACTTTGGTCACGTTCTCCAAATTTTGTCTAAACACTTAAAAATCTACCAATATAAAAGTCGTGCAGAATTTCCAGGAACACATTTCATCTTCAGGGTGGCATTTCAACTGTGACGCCCCAGGTTTTTAATTAACCGTAATTGCCGGTCAAACTTGTTGACTAGGGTCAAATCATGGTCAACCTAGGTCATCACCTCGAAAACCTTACCATCACTCACCCATTAGCACCTTAAGCAAGTCAAACACAAACCCTTTGGTCAAAACCCTAAATAGAGTGGTCAAACCCCTGTTGTCAATACCCTAGATGGAACTTTGGCCACGTTCTCCAAATTTTGTCTAAACACTCAAAATCTACCAATATAAAAGTTGTGCAGAATTTCAGAACACATTTCATCTTCAGGGTGGCATTTCAAATTTTGAGTGGAAAAGGTTCAAATTTGCCAGTCAAACTCAGATTCACTGTTCCCCCGAGACATAAAAATCTGCAACTTGGCATTTGAATTTCTCTTTCAATTTGAATCCAATTCAAATTCGGCTTACCATTATTTAGAGGATCAACCCATCTACAACTTTCCTATCTACAGGTTTTGAAGTTTACATGTAATTTTTGAGAATCGCCGCCGCCGCGGCGCCGGCCGTACCACGGTCCGAGTTGAGCGCGACGCGCGCCTCCAAGACGCGCCCCTCAGGGAGCCGAGCGCCACGCGGCGAGCGCCCGCGCCGCTGGCGTCAGGCACCCGCCGCCAAGACGCACACGCCGAGGGTCACCGTACCGTAAATGCACCGGGATACTTAGTAGCGAAGCGTCCTCGTTCCCAAGGCGCAGCGGCTATAGCGGTCCCTCTCCTCCTGCGAGCACCGCGCCGGCCGACCGCACGCCAAGGCCAGCTCGCACCTCCGCTTAGCTCCGCGCCACGGCCAAGGCTTCCAAGCTCCTCTCTAGACCTCACTCGAGTTCACACAGCCGCTTGTTCATCCACTTTGCACCGGTGCTCGCCGAATTTCGAGCCGAGGCGGCCGCGCCGCCACGGTCACGCCGCCGCCGCTCGCCGAAGCCACCTCAGGCCGAGCCACCGCCGCCAATCGCCCCCCTAGGGCCTAATCGCACACCCGTGCCACGCGTGTTGACCCTCCGGCCGGGTCGCCTCTCCCCCGCCACCGAGGGTATGGATGTGAACATCCAGGGGTATATTTGTGAACCAGGGGCCTAGTTGTAATGATAGTTATCTTAGTTTCTTTGCAAGTTGGTCCAGTACATTAGAAAAATCCTAGAAATTCACAAAAAATTCATAAAAATGCAAACCTAATTTTTTTGTCTCAATGAGATTATATCTACAACTTCTACAAAGGATGACCACAGTTTTGACTTATAGATTTTGAATGAAAATTAAAATTTAGTTTGACACCTTTTTGCTGTAATTCAAATTATAGAAAGGATATGGAGCTGAATTTCGGATATGTTGCTAGAATTGTCATGAATAGCCTCTGGACCAAAATTTGAACAAAGTTGATGAACAGATCTTTTTTTATGAATTACTTTGTATTTATGCTATTTCTGCTTTACTGATTTTTGTAGCAAAATATATATTGAATTTTTGTTCTCAACTTGTGGAAATGTTCATGTTATGCCTAGATGCAACTTTTCTGAATTTATCATGAATTTATCTCTGTTAGAATTATTTAATCTTGTGTTATGCTTAGATTCACATTTAAATGCATAGTTCAAATTTAAAAAATGTTTGTGATGAACCTGTTGGTGTTCTGATCTTGTTTTAGGCCAGAATAGCTGTAGGATTGAATGTTGGATGTAGAAGCTTTTTATTTATTTATTTATGCATTTCCTTTACTTTAAATAACTAGGAGATGTCATCTTTGCATGTATAGGTTTTGTAGCTCTTTTAAATGTCCAAGTTTGATCCAGTGGTATGTTTAGTGACATTAGGCTAGCAAGGACCCTGTCCTGGTTTCTATGAATTAGTTTTGCATTTACAAGTTAAGATGCACATAAGCTTGTTGTTAGGAGTTAATTAGGAAAATGTGTCCTTTAACCTTGTGACCCTTGTAAATGGTTGCATAGCTTAATTTCAGAATCTTTAAATTCACCCTTGTTGTTTTAAGAATTTAAATGGAATTATTTACATATATGTGCACACAATTGCTATTAAAAGATTGAATAATAAATCTCACATGAAATAACAATAATGAAAGAAAACATTAATTAATTGTTGGTCAAAGATTAAACCCTTGTCCATAATAACCTTAATGAAAAAGAATTAATAATTAATTTTTTGTTAAGGTGAATGTGGCCAACAAGAGTTGGATGACATAATTAATCTATCACACCACCTGAACCCTGCATTGCATTCCGTGTAGAACTCCCTGACGGTAACTACGCGCTCGTGCCGGAAACCGAGGAAGGAGGAGCTGCCATGAGCTGCGACGTGGAGGTGATCGACGACACCGAGGACCCTCAGGCTAACCCTGCTGATGAAGGCAAGCCCCGGTGCATTAACCTAAGTGTTTTTGAAATCTTATGCAACTATCTATGGATGATTGTGCATTTACGTTCAGGAGTTGAAATGAAACCCTAGATGCATGATCCCTAGATACCTTTGTCCTTTACTAGTATGATAGGTCGATAGCTGCTATGCTATAGGACCGTTACAAGTCGAGTGATGCTTGTCATCATGAGAATAGGTTCTTATGTTGGAATCATAAGATCTTTATAAATGGATTGCTCATGTGGTAAGAGCATGGGAATGGCTTCGTGGGTTAAGTGTTTGAGCGTACTAAGCACTTGTCGGAATGGGACCCAGAAGCCTAGTACCTTAACGACGTGGTGAGGGATCTTACTATTACTCATCTTGGGATGCATCTCACGGCTAGCTACCGATGGTCCATGGTGATTCTGGGTGCCTCGCGGGGTATGTCAGATAGCCTGTACCAAAGACTGCAAGATTCGATCCTGATCCGAAGAGTTTCGGGAACCGCTTGGTGGTTGTCCTCGTGGGGGCACCCTACCGTGTGTTTAGGTCTACCTTGCAAGGTTTAAATCAACTGGTTGTCGGCCTCTCACCGTTATCTGAGACTACTTACTCCACTGGCCATAAGATCCCTAATGATGGAAGTTGATGAATATTATGCTTGATTAATTGTATTGCACAACTTATGTTTGCAATAGCTTGCCAATTTAGAAAAGAATATTCAACTAGAACTTGTGCTAAAATCTTGAAAGTAAGGACACACTCGTAGCTGCTTTTCAGCCAAAGAAACCCCAGTGGCCAAAAAGATTTTCATGTCTAGAGTTGGTGAAGTAGTTATCACCGACAGGTAAGTCTTGCTGAGTATTAGTATACTCAGCCTTGCTATAACTGTTGTTCCGTAATGCCTTTGTTGATGTGTGGCCTGGAGAGATCCCGCCCGGCTGGGAGCTGGAGTGGGTGGAAGACGATGAATGAAGGCATCATGGCAGGCCTCCCATGATGTTTCCTCGTGCCGTGTAGTTTAATTCCGCTGTTTTCAAAACTCTGAACTTCGTGGTTATGTCAAAGACTCCGGTTTGTAATAATTAAACCCTTCGGGGTAGTTTCGGATGTTAATCATATGTTGTTCTCTGGACTCGCCTTCGCGTGAGTTTTAATGCATATATGTCGATCCTTGTTGCTATGTAAGTGATTTACCGGGCGTTAACCCGGCAACTAACGACAGGATGATACTTTATTATTACTTAATGACCAAAGTGGATTGGTTTAGGCGATAGTACGGTATTTTCCTAGGCGGGTTGTCACAGCTGGCATCAGAGCAATTATATGCACCAGAGATTAATTAATAACCTTAATCACTGGTTTTTGAATAAAACTTGCCAAGATTGTTTTGATTTGCAAAACACGTTGGTCCGTTAAGGATAAACTAGACCGAGAGGCCCTAGAGGGAATTTTGGGTTCTTTCAGGTGGCTTATTAATCTATGGTTTATTTTGCTAACTCGGCACATTTACTTTCCGAACTTACTGTACAACCATACTAGTTCATCACGTTTTGCTATACGTGGTGGTACCACAGGAAAGTCCTGTGAGGGATGGATGGGACCTATTCAAATGGGCACCCACGTCGCGTCTGCGTCTCATCACATTTTGCTATGCGTGGTGGTACCGCATGGAAGTCATGCGAGGGATGGATGGAACCTATTCCAAAGGGAACCCACGTGCGTACGTCTCGCCACGTTTTGCCATACGTGGACGTTCGCATTTTGTATATGCGAGGCAAGGATCCGCTTCATTCCAAAAGGAGCGTATCCGAGGTTGGACGCTATCCATGAAGCGGCTTGACGCATGGATACCGTTTCTATAGTGAACAGTGATGTATGTGGGCTTACGTGATGTCTTGCGCACGGAAGGTTCTTTTCTGCGGTACATAAGCGTCGTTAGGCGCTAAGTGAGTCTTGAGTAGCTCTCGACTAGCTATTATAGGGAGAGACGAGTAAAAGCCTTGCCACCGGCACTAACTTCGATTTTTTTGGCTTGATTGCCGTGTGAGGTCGAATAGGACGTCTTGCATGCATATTAAAAATCGAAGCGAATTAAAAATGGGCCCAAAACAGAACTTATATGCTCTCTAAGGAAGAATTTGCTAGTGTGTGGTTTCTGTGATCTAGATTACCTATCATGCATAGGTGTTGTGCTGTCCAAATTCTTGTAGGATTGTTCGCTTTATTTTTGCATCATGCTCTAGGAGTAATTAGAGTAGTTGATCTAAACCAAAGTTTTCTCCAAGATCGATCTTCGTTCTGGTTATCATCAAATCAAAATTCGACCTTGTGACATTCCTAAAACTGCTTTCTCCACTCGTTATGGTCTCTACGAGTTCTTGGTAATGTCCTTCGGTCTCACAAATGCCCCAGCCTATTTCATGTATCTCATGAACTCCGTGTTTATGACGGAGCTTGACAAATTCGTAGTGGTCTTCATCGATGATATTCTAATCTATTCCAAAATGAGAAAGAACATGCCAAACACCTTGAATTGTCTGCGGCGTTCTTGAGATCATAAGCTCTATGCTAAATTCTCCAAATGCGAATTCTGGTTGGATAGTGTGAAATTCTTGGGGCACACTATTTCTAAAGATGGCATATCCGTAGATCCTAGCAAAGTACAAGAGGTGATGGATTGGAAACCACCCAAGTCCGTACACCAAATCCGCAATTTTCTAGGTTTGGCGGGTTATTACCGTCGATTCATTTCGGACTTCTCCAGGATCGCTAAACCTATGACTAAACTGCTCAAGAAAGGAGTGAAATTTGTATGGAGTGAAGCATGTGAGAAAGTCTTCCACACTCGAGACAACACTTAACTTCAGCCCGGTGCTAGTGCAACCGGATAATTCAAAACCTTTTGAAGTTTTACGTGACGCCGTGCACGATCTCGGTTGTGTTCTTATGCAAGAGGGCCGAGTCATTGCCTATGCCTCACAGGCTCTTCGACCCCATGAGATCAATTATCCCACCCATGATCTAGAGCTAGCAGCGGTTGTCCATGCTCTTAAGATTTGGAGACACTATCTGATGGGCAATCGTTGCAATATCTTCACCAATCACAAGAGTCTCAAATATATCTTCACTCAATCGGATCTGAACATGAGACAAAGGAGATGGCTTGAGTTGATTAAAGATTATGATCTAGAAGTGCACTATCACCCCGAGAAAGCCAATGTTGTTGCGGATGCTCTTAGCGCAAAAGTTCATGCAACCATCTAGAAGTGGAGCCGTATAGTGGCACCTTGTGTGAAGACATGAGGAAGCTTAACTTGGAAGTGGTAGAGCAAGGAAATCTATATGTCCTAGCTGCCGAATCCAATCTTTATGATAGAATTGTCACTGCTCAACGCAATGACGAGGGCATACAGTTAATCAAACATAAATTAGCAGAAGGAGATCCCAAGTATACCTGTTTCCAGAAGGATTCAAATGATGTGGTATGGTTTGGGAAACGTCTTGTGATTCCTGTTGACCAAGAGATTAAGAAAACAATCTTTGATGAGGCTCATCTTTCCAAATTTTCTATTCACCCCGGAAGCACCAAGATGTATCAAGATTTGAAGGAAAATTTCTGGTGGTCCAATATGAAAGTCGATATAGCAAAATATGTGTCGAGTGTGATACTTGCCACGTAATGAAAGCAAGCCATTTGAAATCGTGGTGTACTCCAACCCTTGTCGATACCTATGTGGAAATGGGATGACATAAGTATGGACTTCATTGTGGGTTTACCCCTGACTGCTAGAAAGAAGGATTCTATTTGGGTTATCGTGGACAGACTCACCAAGACTGCCCATTTCATTGCAGTGCATACTACTTATTCAGTGCAGCAATATGCAGAGTTATATATGGATCAAATAGTTTGTTTGCATGGAATTCCGAAGACCATAATCTCTGATAGAGGAACTCAATTTATAGCTCGTTTCTGGGAGCAATTACATGAATGTTTAGGAACCAAGTTGATCCGTAGTTCCAGCTATCACCCGCAGACCGATGGTCAGACGGAAAGAGTAAATCAAATTTTGGAAGACATGCTACGGGCAAGCATCCTGCATTGATAAGAGTTGGGACAAGTGTTTGTCCTTGGCAGAGTTCTCTTATAACAATAGCTACCAAGCTAGTTTGAAGATGGCACCGTTCGATGCTCTTTATGGACGGAGATGTCGTACTCCTTTTAACTGGTCAGAAGCCGGAGAAAGGACACTCTTTGGTCCGGACTTAGTCAAAGACACTGAAGAGAAGGTGCAAGTGATAAGGGAGAACTTGAAGCTAGCACAGATGAGGCAAAAGAGCTATCACGATAGAGGGACAGCACCCCGACAGTTTGAAGTTGGAGATCATGTGTACCTAAAGGTTTCCCCAACCAAAGGTGTACAAAGGTTCGGTGTTAAAGGAAAATTAGCTCCGCGCTATATCGGACCTTATGAAATCATTGAAGTATGTGGACCAGTGGCTTATCGCATCCGACTTCCGGAGCGCTTCACCGCAGTTCACAATATATTGCATGTGACCCAACTGAAGAAAGGTGTGCCTGTGCCTAAAACCGAAGTGATCACGGAAGCGAATGCTTGGATTGAGCCGGACTTCTCGCACATCGAGCATCCCATGAGGGTGTTGGACAAAAAGGAGAGGAAGACCCGAAGACAGACCGTAAGAATGTACAAGATACAATGGAGTCATCATACGGAAGAAGAGGCGACTTGGGAGACGGAAGAGTATCTCAACACCAAGTACCCGGGTTTTCTGCAATCTCGAAACCGTGAGTTTCTACTACCTACCTTGTTTGTCTTGAATCGAATCTCAGGACGAGATTTAAGGGTAGTGACGCCTGTGTTTTAATTAACCATAATTGCCGGTCAAACTTGTTGACTAGGGTCAAATCATGGTCAACCTGGGTCATCACCTCGAAAACCTCACCATCACTCACCCATTAGCACCTTAAGCAAGTCAAACACAAACCCTTTGGTCAAAACCCTAAATAGAGTGGTCAAACCCCTGTTGTCAATACCCTAGATCTGGAACTTTGGCCACGTTCTCCAAATTTTGTCTAAACACTCAAAAATCTACCAATATAAAAGTTGTGCAGAATTTCCAGGAACACATTTCATCTTCAGGGTGGCATTTCAAATTTTGAGTGGAAAAGGTTCAAATTTGCCAGTCAAACTCAGATTCACTGTTCCCCCGAGACATAAAAATCTGCAACTTGGCATTTGAATTTCTCTTTCAATTTGAATCCAATTCAAATTCGGCTTCAGCCATTATTTAGAGGATCAACCCATCTACAACTTTCCTATCTACAGGTTTTGAAGTTTACATGTAATTTTTTGAGAATCGTGCAAGTAAACAGGGGCACGTTGGACTGACGACGGGGCCGGACGTCTCGCGCGCTGCCACGCGCGCGCAGCGCCGCCGCCGCGGCGCCGGCCGTCACGGTCCGCCTGGGAGTCAGCGTGAGCGTGGCTTACGTCGGCTCGTCGCGCTCAAGACGGCCTCGGCAGGGGAGTTGAGTGCCACGCGGCGCGCCGCGCCCGCGCGGCCATGCGCCGCATGCGCCCGCGCGAGACGCCAGGGTCGCCGTACCCCGCGTAAATGCGCCGGGATACTTAGCAGCGAAGCATCCTCGTTCCCCCACGTGCGCGCTCGGCTATAAGTAGCGGTCCCTCTCCTCCCGCGCGAGAGCACCGCCGTCCGCCGACCCGCCATTGCCGCCGCCGCCGCGAGCTCGCACCTCCGCTAGCTCCCGCCGCCGGCCAAGGCTTCCAAGCTCCTCTCTAGACCTCACTCGAGTTCACACAGCCGTTTGTTCATCCACTTTGCGCCGGTGCTCGCCGGATTTCGAGCCGAGGTGGCTGTACACGGCCACGCCACGCCGCCGCCGTCGAGCCACCTCAGGCCGAGCCACCGCCGCCAATCAGTCCCCGGTAGGCCTAATCGCACACCCGTGCCACGTGTTGACCCCCTCCGGCCGTGGGTCGCCGTCGGCAAACTCTCCCCCGCTGCCGAGGGCATGGATGTGAACATCCAGGGGTATATTTGTGAACCAGGGGCCTAGTTGTAATGATAGTTATCTTAGTTTCTTTGCAAGTTGGTCCAGTTTATTAGAAAAATCCTAGAAATTTACACAAAATTTAGAAAAATGCAAGCCCAATTTTGTTGGCCTCAATGAGAGTAGATCTACAACTTCTACAAAGCATGACCATAGTTTTGACTTATAGATTTTGAATGAAAATTCAAATTCTATTTGACATCTTTTTGCTGTAATTCAAAATCTAGAAAGGCTATGGAGCTGAATTTTGGATATGTTGCTAGACTTGTCATGAGTAGCCTCTGGACCAAAATTTGCACAAAGTTGATAAACAGATCTTTTGTTATGAATTACTTTGTATTTATGCTATTTCTGCTCTACTGATTTTTGTAGCAAAATATATATTGAATTTTTGTGCTCAACTTGTGGCAATGTTCATGTTATGACTAGATTCAACTTTCCTGAATTTATCATGAATTTATCTCTGTTAGAATTATTTAATCTTGTGTTATGCTTAGATTCACATTTAAATGCATAGTTCAAATTTCAAAAATGTTTGTGATGAACCTGCTGGTGTTCTGATCTTGTTTTAGGCCAGAATAGCTGTAGGATTGAATGTTGGATGCAGAAGCTTTTTATTTATTTATTTATGCATTTCCTTTACTTTAAATAACTAGGAGATGTCATCTTTGCATGTATAGGTTTTGTAGCTCTTTTAAATGTCCAAGTTTGATCCAGTGGTATGTTTAGTGACATTAGGCCAGCAAGGACCCTGTCCTGGTTTCTATGAATTAGTTTTGCATTTACAAGTTAAGATGCACATAAGCTTGTTGTTAGGAGTTAATTAGGAAAATGTGTCCTTTAACCTTGTGACCCTTGTAAATGGTTGCATAGCTTAATTTCAGAATATTTAAATTCACCCTTGCTGTTTTAAGAATTTAAATGGAATTATTTACATATATGTGCACACAATTGCTATTAAAAGATTGAATAATAAATCTCACATGAAATAACAATAATGAAAGAAAACATTAATTAATTGTTGGTCAAAGATTAAACCCTTGTCCATAATAACCTTAATGAAAAAGAATTAATAATTAATTTTTTGTTAAGGTGAATGTGGCCAACAAGAGTTGGATGACATAATTAATCATCACCACACGAACCTGCATTGCATTCCGTGTAGAACTCACGGTAATTCACGGCGGCTCGAAAACCGCAGGAAGGAGGAGCTGCTGAGGCTGCGATGCGTGGAGGTGATCGACGACACCGAGGACCCTCAGGCTAACCCTGACGAAGGCAAGCCCCGGTGCATTAACCTAAGTGTTTTTGAAATCTTATGCAACTATCTATGGATGATTGTGCATTTACGTTCAGGAGTTGAAATGAAACCCTAGATGCATGATCCCTAGATACCTTTGTCCTTTACTAGTATGATAGGTCTATAGCTGCTATGCTATAGGATCATTACAGTCGAGTGATGCTTGTCATCATGAGAATAGGTTCTTATGTTGGAATCATAAGATCTTTATAAATGGATTGCTCATGTGGTAAGAGCATGGGATGTGGGCTCCGGTCCAATGGCTTTCGTGGGTTAAGTGTTTGAACGTACTAAGCACTTGTCGGGAATGGGACCGGTAAGCCTAGTACCTTAATAACGCGGTGAGGGATCTTACTATTACTCATCTTGGGATGCGTCTCACGGCTAGCTACCGGTGGTGCATGGTGATTCTGGGTGCCTCGCGGGGTATGTCAGATAGCCTGTACCAAAGACTGTAAGATTCGATCCTGATCCGAAGAGTTTCGGGAACCGCTTGGTGGTTGTCCTCGCGGGGGCACCCTACCGTGTGTTTAGGTCTACCTTGCAAGGTTTAAATCAACTGGTTGTCGGCCTCTCACCGTTATCTGAGACTACTTACTCCACTGGCCATAAGATCCCTAATGATGGAAGTTGATGAATATTATGCTTGATTAATTGTATTGCACAACTTATGCTTGCAATAGCTTGCTAATTTAGAAAAGAATATTCAACTAGAACTTGTGCTAAAATCTTGAAAGTAAGGACACACTCGTAGCTGCTTTTCAGCCAAAGAAACCCCAGTGGCCAAAAAGATTTTCATGTCTAGAGTTGGTGAAGTAGTTATCACCGACGGGTAAGTCTTGCTGAGTATTAGTATACTCAGCCTTGTTATAATCTGTTGTTCCAGGTAATGCCTTTGTTGATGTGTGGCCCGGAGAGATCCCGCACTGAGCCGGAGTGGGTGGAAGACGATGAATGAAGGTATCATGGCAGGCCTCCCGTGATGTTTCCTCGTGCCGCTTAGTTTAATTCATTGCTTTCAAAACTCGAACTTCGTGGTTATGTCAAAGACTCCGGTTTGTAATAATTAAACCCTTCGGGGTAGTTTCAGATGTTAATCGTATGTTGTTCTCTGGACTCGCCTTCGCGTGAGTTTTAATGCATATATGTCGATCCTTGTTGCTATGTAAGTGATTTACGGGCGTTAACCCGAACAACTGACAGGATGATACTTTATTATTGCTTAATAACTAAAGTGGATTGGTTTAGGCGATAATACGGTATTTTCCTGGGCGGGTTATCACAGTTAGGGTGGGTTTGGGCGGGTTAATCCCCATTAGCAGGCCTGGCCCCCTGGAACCGTTTGTGATAAGGGGTGCTGGTGTAGTGTAGTAAGAAAAAATGGTCATCAATACCGGTCATGTGTGCACGTTAGTACTGATCAGCCCAGCCAGTACTTAATGGCTGGCAGCCTAGTACTAAAAGACGAAAAAAAATCGAACGTCGGGAGGCCACACAAGGCACAAGTCACTAACGCATCTTCATCTGTCTTACCAAAAAAATGTACTTACATGTAAGCACCTACATCTATATCTGTCTTTCAAGAATTACAAAATACTACGTACATGTCGTCGTAGGTAGTTACTGTTTGGTTCCAAGTGCTAAAATGTTTTGGGACTAAATTTAGTCCCAATAGGGACTAAAGATTCAAACTCTAGGGACTAAAATCTTTTAGCACCAAAAGAGGTGCTAATAGGGACTAAAACCATCTCTTTCCCCCGGATACCCCTTCCCCCATCCGCACCGCCCCACACTCTTTCCCTCCAGCCAGGGGCAAAACTGTCTTTGCGCAAGCCATTAAAGCATCTTTAGTCCCTTTTAGTCCTGGGATCCAAACAGCTCTTTTATTCCCTTAGGGACTAATTTTAGTCCGACCAAAGGGAGGCTGAAACTGAAGATTCCTTCGTCTAAAAACACTCCTAAAACTCAGGACCCAGATGCTGCCCATATGAGTTTAAAAGCCGCGGTTACATATATTTTACTTATAAAATGCTGCAATGATTTGGTTTGAACGAGACCTATTTATGATTGGTCCATTGTACTGTTGTAGGGACATCGATCACATGTTGTGCCGATGATGTGGGCTAGCTACCCTCCAAGAGTCCACAATAACTCCATCCTCTGCCGCCCGCCTGCCGTGCTGTCTTCCCCATCATTGTGCGCCATAATTGCATGTGTTGGTAAGAGTGAGCCCAAGGAGATTAGAAGGAACACGAAAATCCAATTTACAGAATAACCTCCATCGAAAAATATATGATGATTGGACACGCCTACACGGAGAGGGGTCTCCAATTAGGGCCTGTTTGGTGGCCTGCGTGAATCAAGGTGGGACCCGTCACCATCTCCGGTGAGTACCCTGCCATAATCTTCCTCCTCTCCGGTGTGCTCCCCCACTACCGCCGGCCTCCACCACCCGCCCACGGCCGGCGGCGACCTCACCGCGCGCCCACCAACCGCCCTCCTCGACCGCCTCCCCTCCTAATCTCTACCGCTTGCCCCGCACGACCTTGCCCAACCGGCCTCCTCCACCACCCCGCAGTGCCGCGCCACCGCCCGCTGCCCGCCCACACCCGCCACCACCGCCGGTCGGCAGCTAGCCCGGACCTCCCTAGGTCCGGTGGCCATGGAGGATCCCCCAACCCCGAAACTCCAAGCCCTAACCCGAATCCTAAGGCCGCCTCCCTCCACCGCCGCCCGCGCCCCACCGTCGGCCACCCCGCCCACAACCCGCCGGAGTTGGAGAAGAAGCATGCAAGTTACTTGCTCCTGTGTATTTGTTTGTGTTGAGAGAAGTAACACTGTGTTGAAAAAAGTAACCTCGGAGGGCTCTCCATTTAAGTCTAAATGGAGAGGCCTCTCTGTTTAGCATTTGCGATGATGATTAGGATAAATTATTTAGTTTTTAATAAACTAATTTGTCTGTTTGAAATGTCATACAACCAAGGACGGAGTGTTAGAACTATTTGCTGATGAAGACAACAAAATAAACAAATGGCACTCTAGGTAATGTTTGGTGAAAAGTCGCATCGGATACTGTAGCACAGTTCGTTTGTTTGTGGTAATCGTTGTCCTACCATGACCTAACTAGGCTCAAAAGATTAGTCTCGTCGTGTACATCAAAACTATGCAGTTAGTTGTTTTATAACCCACGTTTAGTGTTTCATGCATGCGTCATTTGCTATATTTAATGATTTGATGTGATGTCGATGTGATGGAAAGTTTGGACCGACACCCGTCAAGAACATGCATGGAAGCACTCCGCGCACGTGATTCGAGGAGTGAGGAGAGAGTGGAGAGTGCACGCCTGCCAGCACTCGCTGGATTTTTACTGCTTGAGTCGCGCCACCAACCTTGGCACGACTGTGTCGTGCCACTGCATCTGGCGCAACTGCTGCTTCCACGTGCCAATCTACGTCCGCATTTGTAATAGTGTGGCAGTTTGGTCGCGCCAATATATATGGCGCGACTCAGTTATAAGTCGCGCCAAAATTGTTGGCACAACCAAAAGGTATAGTTCTTAGAAATACTGTTCTTTAGAGTTAATATTAAAATATTAGATTTAAAGGGGCTTTAAACAAAACTCCTAAAGGACCTATTTGTTCTTTCCATCTTTATTAGGGGCTATACTGCAACTCTGCAAGTTGGCAAGGATACTTTTCTCCCACCTCCGTTGATCCATATCTGTTGATCTCTCTCCCGTCGACTCTTATCTCTCCGTGATCCACCTCCACGGCCCTCCCTGCATGCCACTCAGGCCTGAGGGTTGTCTGCTGCTGAGGGCAGCACGCCCCCACGGAGGGACGGCTGCCTCCGCGCCGCCGAGGGCCACACCTGCCGCCACCGCGAGAGGGCCGCGCATGGTGCACCGCCTGTCCTGGCCGTGTCGGCATCCTGTGCCACCCGTTGCGGGTCCCCTACATGCCGTCGGGGGTTGCACAGGCATGCTAGGCCCCAAAAAACTGGCCATCATGCTCACTCAGATGGCTGGGTGTGGGTCGCACGCTTTAGCGTCATCCATTTTCGGGGCTAGTTGATTCGGCAGGTGAGTTGTTACACACTCCTTATAAAAAATAAAAGTTTTAAAAGAGCATACTAAAAGATAGAGCTCAATGCTAGAGTCACGCAAATGCAAGAAACGCTAAAATAGGAGCTATAGTTGAAATGATATAGTTATTGAAATAGTTAAATTGTAAAAGAACGTATTAAATTCTCAATAAATTTTAATAAAGAAATCATATATAAAGGTTATTTCAATGAAATATCCTATGTTGAAATTAATTCAATTAAATTTGAATTTGTAAAACCAAAGTAAAAGCTAATCAAATTATATTTACAATTGTTGATATATAAATTACACCAAACAAATATTTAACTTGAATACAAGACATGTAAAAGAGTCTAAAGGAAACCTCATATGTCTTGTTGAACAAATCAATATTATCATTGAAACTCATTTATTTTAATATTAATCAAAATTAACATTTATAAAAACTCGAACGGTAACTCTAGTTTGCTTTTAATCTAGAAAAGATAGTTTAAATTAAATATTAATCAATTTTATATAATTTTATGGAAAACTGGGATATAGCCTATTAGTTTTTTATTAGAAAACTAACTGAATAAATCTAAATCAATTTAACATTGATGAAAACCAAAATATAAACCTCACTCGATTTTAATTAAGAAAACACATATAAATAACATTTAATCAATTTAATTGAAATAAAATTTAGTCTACATATTAAATAATAGTGCTAAAGCATAGTTTATGTCAAGATGAATCTATTACTACATGAACGGATTGAAACGGATATAAAATGTGCCATCTATGGGTTAAATAAGGTGCTAAAGACATAAATATAGTTAACTATAGAGTTCAAGGGCTACCTGGTAAAATTCGCAAGACACAGAGATCAGTACTAGGGAAAACGTAAAGGCACAAGGTTAGATCTACTAAAGGCGTGTGGTTTGGACTATGCATGTGTTTATCTTGTGATTTGTGAAGATACAAACAACTCACAATTAATAGCATGATTGCTCAAGGGCCTAACTATAAAACAATCATCTTCTAACTTTGAACATTTTTTTAGATAAAGGGAGTTTTATTTCATCAAGCAAATGAAAAAAATCCCGGCTGCTGCAAAAAAAGTTGCATTGGGCCACATTATTACAAGTTTTTCTATATGTGAGACTCTGTCTCCCCATAGCACACTCACACACCACAACATACAAGCTGACAATAGAAAATGAAGAGAAAACAGATTATAGCTTAATAGCCTAATCTATTGCTAAACCTCCACTCATGCCTGGCAAAGATCTCCATGGCCATTGTCTCCAATTGGCGGCATGCCGTTTTTATGGAGCTTCTTCCTTCCTCCTTTTGGAGAATCGCCCATGTCCAGTGAGTGACTCTGAAAAGTATCTGGAGAACACGTATATGAAATAAATCTCAACATCGTGATCGATGTTAATTTGAATACTTAAGGGTAGAAGTGTTGGTGGTGCAATCATAGAACGGAGATAGAAGCTGTAAGTTATATATACTTTACTTGAGGCAACTCATGTCCACACATTGCAGCCAAAGAAAGTATAGTGTATGGTATAGAAAAACAGGATTCGTGACAAGCTGTAGCTTTAAATTCACTTGCAATCCTGATTAGGGCCTAAGATCGACTGGGGTGCTCTCCGGCTGCGAACCGGCCATGGTCACCGGAGCTTCCTTTTGTAGAACTAGCATTAGGCTAGGTATATTGCTACAAATCAGTAGTCTAATACATTGTCTCATGAGATGCCATATTGGATTTTTATTGATGTAAAGAAGAGAGAATGAGGCGGTGAAAAAGAGGCTGTTGTTTTGCGGAACAGCTGCATCATGAGCTAAATTTTAGAACCACAAGAGAACTCTTCCACCATTGCATAAATTGTTACTGTCATACGACCAATAATATTTCTTTTTCCATCTACAAATTAAGAGATAGTGTACTATTGCAAAATAAGTAAAACGACAACTTATTATACTGTTAAGTTATCTTAAGAGTACGTGTCATTTCTTAGACGACAACATGGGCACCACACCGGATGACTTCCATGGCCGGCCTCTTTTCTCATTAGCTGACAACTTGGACCCATGTGTATGAGTGGATGACCTGAGATCCACGGCCAGATGATCATGAACAATATCTATGAACAATAGTGGTCTACAGTACTGGATGCCAGGGGCGGGCCCAGGATTTTGACCATCGGTATTTGAAATTTTAAATAACAGAATTATTTTTGGACAGCCTAAATTATTAATGCAAACCACAAAACCAAGTACATCATCGATTAATAAAATTAATTCAAATTTAAAGTTATTTAACACAACATATCAAAGCTTCAACGTAAATCAAAATTCGTAAATCACCACTAGCACTACCAACCTAACAGCAGGTAGTGACTCTTATTCTAACCGAATGCCCAGGCCTACGCCGAGACCGTGACGAGAGGCGGAGAGGGCGAGTCGTGACGGCGCGATAGGGGCCAGGGTCAGGGGGAATTTTTTTTATATATATTTTTAATTATTTTGCAAAATTATACGACCGTTTGAAAATTTTTCATATTTGGCAACCAATCGTGCGCGCAGACGGTAGCTCCTCCAACCGGTGACCCACGGCGATAAGTGCCGCCAATGGTCGCGCGCAGCGGTGTGGACCGGTGGCAACCTCTGCGCGTGGCCCACGGTGGTAATAAGACGGTGAAGCGGCGTAGGTAGCTACTGGTGGTGGACGGCGGTAGCGCTATATAAAGGCGGCGGCGGCGTCCCCCACTGCCCACCCCTCCCTACCGCCTCCTCTCCTCCTCCGGTAAGTTTTGTTTTTTTCTTTTCTTAGTTAATTTAATTAGTTTTTAGATTAAAAAATTTAGAAATTAGTTAATTCAATTAGTTTAGATTTAGAAAATTAGTTTTTAGTTTAGAAAATACAAAAAATTAGTTTTTTAGTTTAGAAAATATAGAAAATTAGTTTATCTATTATAGAAATTATAAAAATTAGTTTATCATGTGTAGAAAATATAGAAAATTAGTTTATCTGCAGTGGAAATTGTTGAATTTACTTTAATTTGTTTAGAAAATATAGAAAATTAATTTATCATGTTTACACAATGTAGAAAATTAATTTATCTCGTTTAGAAATTGTAGAAAATACTTTAATTCGTTTAGAAATTCTAGAAAACTAAGTTATCTATTCTAGATATTGTAGAAATTATCGAAATTACTTTAGTTTGTTTAGAAAATATAGAAAATGAGTTTATCCGTTTCGAAATTGTAGAAAATACTTTAATTTGTTTAGAAATTCTAGAAAATTAATTTATCTCGTTTAGAAAATATAGAAAATACTTTAATTCGTTTAGAAGTTCTACAAAACTAATTTATCTGTTCTACATATTGTAGAAATTAACGAAATTACTTTAGTTTGTTTAGAAAATGTAGAAAAGGAGTTTATCTGTTTAGAAATTGTAGAAAATACTTTAATTTGTTTAGAAATTCTAGAAAATTAATTCATCTCGTTTAGAAAATGTAGAAAATACTTTCATTTGTTTAGAAATTCTAGAAAACTAATTTATTTGTTCTAGATATTGTAAAAATTATCGAAGTTACTTTAATTTGTTTAGAAAATGTAGAAAATTAGTTTATCTATTTAGAAATTGTAGAAAATACTTTAATTTGTTTAGAAATTATAGAAAATTAATTCATCTGGTTTAGAAAATGTAGAAAATACTTTAATTCATTTAGAAATTCAGGAAAACTAATGAATCTGTTCTAGATAATGTAGAAATTATCGAAATTACTTTAGTTTGTTTAGAAAATGCTATTTAGAAATTGTAGAAAATACTTTAATTCATTTAGAAATTCTAGAAAATTAATTTATCTCATTTGGAAAATGTAGAAAATACTTTAATTCATTTAGAAATTCTAGAAAACTAATTTATGTGTTCTAGATATCGTAGAAATTATCGAAATTACTTTATTTTGTTTAGAAAATATAGAAAATTAGTTTATCTGTTTTAGAAATTGTAGAAAATACTTTAATTCGTTTAGCATTTCTATAAAATTAATTCATCTCATTTGGAAAGTGTAGAAAATTAGCTTATCTGCTGTCGAAATTGTAAAAATTGTAGAAAATTACTTATCTGATTTTTTTAATTGTATATTTATATGGACCGACTTCGAGCTCGGGCTCGAGGCCCGGGGCTCGGGCTCAGTGCTCGTCTTTGCTGATTGGCGTACGTGACGCCTCGATTCTTTGGGCAGGGAGATCGGCCGCGAGCACGCTCGTTCCTGTCCGCCGTCCTCGGAGAGGATGTTGGACACGTGCGTTCACTTTTCTGGCGCCGCGTTGCCGATCCACGACCTTTGGGTTCCCAAGTACGTGAACTGATGCTATGTTATTGTTTGTACCTTCATTTATCCTTTTATTGTAACTAATAAATTACGTTATTTGTTTCAGGCTACGCGATGCAGGACTCCTGCCTGTAGCGCGGTTAGTCTAGGGGGACAGCCTGCGCGACGCGATTCCTCGGAAGGATCGCATGACATGCTTCCAGTTCGACTTCTCCCTCCTCAGCGCGCTTCTGGACCACTGGAGGCCGGAGACCCACACGTTCCACTTCACCGTTAGCGAGATGACAGTGACTCTTCAGGACACGTCGCTATTGATGGGCCTTCCTTGTGAGGGCGAGCCGCTGGGGCCTACAGACATCTCCACTGAGTGGCGTACGGAGTTCCTCACTCGGTTCGCGAATGTTCCTCGGAACGATCGCGCCCCCGCCCCGTACCAGGAGTTCGCGAACGTTCACGGACCCACCTTGACTTGGTTGCAGCAGTTTAGTGTATGTGTCTTTACCTGATATTTCTCTTCGTTTTTGAAGATATGGAGACAATATAACTAACGTTTGATTTTGCTTTGATTACCCAGCGCACGACGCCGAGCAGAGATCGACAGTGTTCTTGAGGCGTACTGTTGTGGTTGTTTGGGTTCGTGTTGTTCTGCAGTTCGCAGGGTGACGCGGTGGCGAGTACCGATCCCCACGCTCGGAGGATCACCGACGCGCCCTTACCGCCGTGCCCCGGATCGATTGGGGGCAACTCTTTCTTCTTGCGCGTCACAGGGGCCTGTGCTCAGGGGTGTTGAAGGGTTGTTCGGTGGAGCCGATCCTTCTCTTCCTCTCTTCTTGACTACGGTGCCACGAGTGGTTTGTGATTGGTCGGCCAGTCGTTCCCCTCTACGCATATGAGCCCCTGCCAGAGGGCCATGACCTGCGTGACCGTTTCACCATGGGCTCGTTGTGGTGCCTTCGGAAGGTAATTTCTTACCTTTCACTTTCAATTTGTCTTTCCATTTTGTCTAGTTTGTTCAATCCACATTTAGGGTTCATATTTGACCTCGTACACCGCAGTCGAGACGAAAAGGGCATACAAGAACTTCGTCGAGGCGATTCGACGCTCTCACGACCGGGACGTCGGTGGGCGCCCTACTCGAGGAGGAGGTCCATGCCCGCGCACCAGAGGGCTCTCGTCTTTGTGCTTGAGACCAGACTCGGATGATGAGACCGCTTTGTTGACATATACGTGGAGGAGTACGTCGTCCACTAGGGATGGCAGCGGGTCGGGTATGTGCGGGTAAGGCATTTACCCGCTCAAACATATCCGCTGCCGGCTTTTACCCGCAGTGCACTGCGGTACAAACCCTTGCTCGTATCCGCGCCCGACGAATATCCGCGGGTAGCGGGTAAACCCGGTACCCGCTTGCAGCCTCCATTGGATGCGCCGCCGAGGCTTCGAGTGGGAGGGCGAGTCGGCCCGTCCGGCGCCACCGACCGGTCTCGAGGAGACGGCGATGAGGTGTGCGAGATCGCAGCGAGTGGCGGCGACCCGGCGGCAGCGATGGAGGGCACCGGCGAGCGCCGCCGCCGTCTTCGAGCTGGAGGAGCGAAGGCCGTCTGGTGAGGGCAAGGAGATGTCGCGCGCCGTCCCTGTGTGCTGCTCTCCGGCCTCCATTAGATGCGCCACCGAGGCTTCGAGCTGGAGGGGCGCCCTGGCGGCCTCGTCGTAGATGCGCCGTCGAGCGTTGGAGCTGTAGGGGCGAAGGCCGTCCAGCCGGCCGGTGAGGGTGGGGATATGGCGTGTGTCGTCCTTGTACGTCGCCCTCTGACCTCCATTAGACGTGCGCACTGAGGCATCGAGCTGGAGGGGCAAGACCGCGACGCGCGAGAGAGAAGGGAGGGTATGGACGTGACGGCGGCGAGATTAGGGATAAGGGTGGTGCCGTGGCGGTGGTTTCTGTTGCTGGGCTTTTGGGCTATATTTTGATGGGTCTGTATTGCAAGTGGGTAACGGGTGTACCCGCGGGTGAAATTTGTTGCCCGTTAGCTACCCGCGGGTGAAGTTTGCTACCCGTATCCGCACCCGTGGGCGAAATTTGCTGCCCATACCCTTACCCGTCGGGTCAGGTATCCGCGGATACCCGCATCCGCAGGTAAAACTGTCATCCCTACCGTCCACAGGGTGCTGAGGCAGTTCGGCCGCTACCAGGAGTGGCCTGTGCTTGTGGTGCACTGCTGTTCTGCGCCCACCATAGGTGAGTTCTCGTTAATTTTTAAATTTAATTCAGCGTTCGAAGATTTCAGACGCTGACAAATATGTTTAATTTGTCGTAGGTGGTCGCGGAGGGGAGTTGCGGGCCGTGTTTCTTGGGTTCAGAGAGTGCAGCCATACGTGGACGGTTGGGCTACCGCGCCGCAGAACGTCGTCACGGAGGACCGGCCCCACGACCACACGGCGTGGGAGGCGTGCATCCAGGGGTACACCCCGAGGACTCGGTCGCGTGTGATGTATGTCCCACCACGGCCCGATGGCGCGGTTACGGGCGACGAGGCGCTTCGTTTCTAGTGCCACGTACCCGGTGCGACGGGATCAGCACTACGACGCGGCGGTGAGTGTGAAAATTCACCGCCTTTCCCTTATGGTACTTTACATTCTACCATTTACTAATAATTTCTTTTGCAGTTCGACGTGATTACGGACCTTTCACATATTATAGAGGACTCGACGGCGAGGCTGAACCAGATGTCACACTAGGAGATCGAGGAGACGTTCCACAGGATGGGTGCCATCACCACGAGGTTGACCGCGGCAACCCGGCTCTACCACTGTTTCCACGGTACCCCCAGTCGTCCTCCAGCTCCGCCTCGATTGGTCGTTCCCACGCGGCACTGTCGTCCTCGTCACGGCCACCCTACCAGGCGGCTTTCTACCCGGCGCGCCCTTCGACGCATCCTCCCTTGAGGATGTCTCCGCTAGGGGGGCCTTCTCTCAGAGGTCCTGCACCTACACGTGCACCAACACTAGGAGGGCCAGGACCGGCACCACGAGGACCCGACTGACCAGCACCAAGATTAGCTAGCAGCAGCAGCACCGGTTCCTTCCTCGTCCCTTGGCGCTGCTCTTCCGTCAGGTAATGACCACTACTCTATGTCGAATCATATACAAATACTAGATTGTATTAATTAGGATACGTAATTTAATAATACTATTTCACGATCTAATCGACACTCCTCACCGGAGACCTAGGGGACTGTAGGAGCGTCCGGGTCCGGGTTCGACGACTTGAGCATCGACTTCCTCTTCTTGCGAGGTTTGCGGTCGCGGGGCGAGCTCGCGGTCGCGGCTTGAGGCGCGCCACCACGTGGACTCGGGAGGAGCGCGGCCGGGAGGCTCGGGGAAGCGGCCGGTGGGGCGCACGAGAGCCTCGCGGTTGCCAGGCTGACGCGGTGGGCCGATCGTCTCAGGGAGGCTCGCGGTGCCGGCGGCGACATGGCCGGTCTCAAGAGGCTCGCGGTGCAGCGCAGCGAAAGCTGCAGGGTCGTCCCCACAGTTGCAGGGTCGGCGGCGGCGATGGCGACACCGCAGCCACTGGTGATGCTAGGAGTCAGCAATTCCACCCACGTGACCCATTGACGTACCCTCGCGAGCAGACGCACGCCGCAGCGGTGACAGTGCTCAAGAAGACCAAACGATGCTAGATTAGGTCGCATATTGTTTGTCACAGAACACGTTATATGTGATCATGACTATTTTTTAGTATGTCACTTTGTTTTTCTTTATTACAACCTAGTTTTCTTTGTCATAAAGTTAAAAAACATAAAATTAATCATTAAGTTAAAAAAACAACTCGCCGAAAAGCAACCGTGGCGGTACGGTAGGCATTAGGTTCGAGATCGTGTCCTTAATTTCCCTCGTTAATTTTCTACTAGATTTAATAAAGTTTTATCAAAAGATGGCCATGGCCTAGGGTCCAACCGCCGTGAGGTTCCCCAACCGTGGGAACCGCCAACCGCCCGTGGCCGCCACGGCGGTTAGGTTGTAAACGCCGTGGGCGGTTGGTTGCAAATCTGAAAAAGTTTCAAAACGGCCGTATAATTTTGCAAAATGATTTTAAAAAATATAAAAAAAATCACCAGGGGGAGGGTGCTGATGCAGATGGGGTGGGGGGAGTTTGGGTTTTGCCATTTTGGGCCGTCTGGGCCTGCTGGGCCTTCGAGAAGAGCAGGCCGTTGAGGGGGGAGATGGCCTGGATGGCCAGATGGACCTTTGGAAAGAGAATTGTGCTGCTATTTTTTGTTTTTTTTATATGCATAGTTCATATACACTATATATATGATTCTCAAAAAAAATATACACTATATATATACAAAAAAAAATTTACCAAAAGTAATGGATATTCAACTGAATACCCTTGAATACATGTGGGCCTGCCCTGCTTGATGCCTTTGCTTCACAAAGTCGCCGATTCCCGCTCCTGTCCCGCTCCTGGCCACTCTCCATGGCTTACTCTCGCTCTCAGTTACTAAGTGTGAATGTGTGATCTGGCTGCTTCCTTTGTTTTGTTAATTGCTTCGCTGCCAGAGATCCCATACTTTTTATAGGGTGTTGGGCAGTGGCTATTTGGTTAACACACCATACTTAAAATAATATTCTGGTACGTAATATATTAGTTAACTAGGTGATACCCTGCACGTTGTAGCGGGAATTTTAAATAAAATTTGAAATATAAAACACTAAGATCATGTTTGGATCCTTTCGTTCTCGTATAAACTAAAAAATTGCATATGATATTAGTTACAGAAAATCGATGAAAGATATTAATAGATTGTTTTAGTGGATGGTGACATGGATAGTTTGCATGTTGAGAGTGTTTTAGTGGATGTTGACATGGATATCTTTTTTAAATAAAATTTGAAATGTAAAACACTAAGATCATGTTTGGATCCTTTCGTTCTCGTATAAACTAAAAAATTGCATATGCTATTAGTTACAGAAAATCGATGAAAGATATTAACATATTGTTTTAGTGGATGGTGACATGGATAGTTTGCATGTTGAGAGTGTTTTAGTGGATGTTGACATGAATATCTTGCATGTTGAGAGAAATAGAGTAGTGATGATTAGTGGGTATCAATTATATCAATTATATAAGTTATATAGATTAAACTTCGGCTTATCTTTACATACGAATCCTGGCCAATACCAAGGCCAGGGAAGCTGTCCACGTCACGGGATTTCCCAGGCCGTCGGATCGTCACGTGAACGGCCTAGATCGGGAAAATAACGGTCCTTTTACAAATAAGGCCCTGACCTTCCTCATAATCATTCCTTAGTACAAGAAAAGGGGTACGGCAAGCGGCCGCGCACGACAAGGCTGCCCACCACCCGGCGGCGGCGCCCAACTGGAGTGGCGGGGAGAGGAAGGAAGGCGGGAGAGCGGATCGAAGCTCGAGAAGGAGAAAAGTAGAGGAAAAGCGGCGCCACGAGCGAGAAGGCAGACGCCTACCTCTCCCGGGTTGACCTCAATGCGGCTTCCGCTACACCTACAACCGGTCGGAGAGGAAGAAAAAGGAATACGACCCTGCCGCTTGTACGGTGCTAGAGGAAGCCGTCGGACTCCTCGGACTTTCCACTCCTCGCATCTGCGCCCTCCCCGGAATGCTTGAACCGCGACCTCGGCGTCCATGTGCTGTGTTGTCCCCACCGGAGTCATCAGCCCCGACGTCCGTGCGCCGTGCCGCCGCTGATTCGGCGTCTATGCGCGGCGCCGGATCCACCCCGGGGGCCCTCCCCACGCGGGAGCAGCATACCCCTCTGGGCCCCCTCGCTGCTTGCACTTCCCTACAGCGTCGGGGTGAGCCTCTACTCAGCGCGGCACTGGAGCAGCACGTCATGGGAGCACAGAGGTCGCGTGTGTCAACGGGCGAAGGAGAAAAGTGACGACAAGATAAGGAAGAAGGAACCGGAAACACAGAATGAATGGACGAGAGAAAAAAACGATGATGCAACACTGCTACTGCTATGTTAAAAAACCACTCTGTATACGCTAGTGCCTTTTTCCAGACCCATCGCATTTAACAAACATTTAATTTTTTATTGTTTTATAAATAATAAGCCAATATGTTCCTTTGTTGGGATCGTGAACTTGTATTTCTCCTGTCGCACATTTCTGTTCGGCAACCATCTTAATCTTTCATTGTTTTGCTAAGACATTCGAAAATCAGACGCTCTGGTATATATTTTAATAGTTAATTTTTGGTGTCGTGATTATTATTTTTGCATGTGGTATATATTTTAACACAAACTGTATTTGAAAGTCTAATCAAGATCAACAGACTAATGAAGTTCAAAGCTTCTCAGCAGCATTTCTCAACTTCCATCTAAGCCTGTGCAAAAAAAAAAAAAAAAAAAAAAAACCTTCTGTCTAAGCCTAACGAATACGCGGTTTCAGAAATCCACTCTTCTCTTACTAATTGTCACTCAGCATTTCAAAGTTGTCCGTACATATAAAATTTCACTTATTTCTACAAATCTGGTTATTCTAACCGTTGTAACATCAAACGTTGGTTTCATCCAAGTTGATCGAGTGGACGGCGAACTCCCCCTTGAGCTCGATGCGGCTCCCCTCCATCTTGAACTCGAGGATGGCAAGCTCGCAAATGCCGCTAGCGGAGAGGAGGAAACCTCGGAGCAGTCTAACAAATATTAATTAAATTCCACATTGGTTGCACAAAATAGAAATTAAAACAAATTTGTTGTCCTACTCAATTAATGCTAATCAAAGTTCATCTGTTTTTGTACTCAGCACATCATTTCGGATCCGAGTCCAAATTTATAACCACCATGCTCATGGCTCATATCCGAGTTCATCGGGCATGAAACCACATATACAACCAATTATATCAAGTGCTATGAAATTAAAATCATCTTCTCCCATAACATGATGCACAAAAATAAGAAGAATACTAAGAAAAATTGCACCACAGCCACAAACACTAAAGATCGAAACATGAAAATGATCTACACACCCAACAAAATTCCAATTATGACTCCCATTAAAAACAGACACCACTACTGGCCATGCGGCAAGGCCGCGAGGTTTTCTAGTTAAATATTTCTAAAAAAAAGGTTTTCTAGTTAAACAGGATCCGGGTAACCCAAACCAAAAGGCCAACACAGTTGACCGTCGCGTGTGTCAATATTTAAACTCGAGTTATTGTGGATTCTTGGAGGGTGGCTAGCCCACATCAACGGCACTGCATCTCTATTCTCTAAATAACGAAATCTGACAGAATTACGCTAATCTCTATGTTTGACGAGATTTTGTGCAAATCTTTTCAAATATGATTGTTTGGGCAATATATGCTAATATGGTTTATATAGGCTGCTCCAAGTAATAATAATAAGAGAAAAGAAGCAAGAATTTTAAAAGGTATGTACATTTGTACGTGTGTTTAACAAGTACATGGCTGCTGATTAATTAGCGTCCAGATAGTCATTGGTGCATGGCAGCCGTTAAGCATGGCGCCCATACACGTATATGAGCAGATACGTACACGAGTCCTTTGCAATACACACTACCAGAAAATGCTACTTTGGCACCGGTTGGGAACCGGCTTTAGCACCGGGTATCCCGAGCGGTGCTAAACTTCCAGAGGCTAAAAGAGTCACGTTTAGCACCGGGTTGAATAACCGGTGCTGGGGGGGGGGGGGGGGGGGACTTTAGCACCGGTTGTAGACACCAACCGGTGTTAAAGATGTTTGCGCCAAAAAAAAATGTTTCTTTCCTCCCATCCCTTCCCTCCCCTCTTTTCTCTTGCGGTTCTCTCCCACAGTTCTTCTCCAAGAACCAGAACAAATTTTTGATTGATTTTTGCCAATCAAATGGCAGCAAAACACTACTATTTTGTACTTACACTCTCAATCATCGATTCAACAAAACAATCACAAACTGCGCTATCCAAAACCAAAGAATGTGAAGAAATGGTGGGGGATTACCCATCTAAATCCATTTACAAGCTCTCTGCAAAGGGAAAGATCTCTACCTAGCGATCTTATTTTGCTGCGCACCTAAGTTGTCGACCTGGACCTCGTTGACCTGGACGTCCTGGAGCTGGAGGAGGAGGCCGGCGATGCCGCCCACGATGTTGAGCAGGCCCGCCCGATGACGCCGGGCGGCGACCGCGCGCCGCGCCCGCCTCGGCTAGCCCGCGTGCGCCTCGGCTGCCGCGCGGCGGCACGCGCCACGCCCGCCCCGCCTGCGCGCTTGCCTCGGCTCGCCACGCTGCAGCGCGCGCCCGCCTCGACTCGTCGCGCTGGCGCGCCCCTGCCTGCCTCCGCCGGTTGAAGGAGGAGATAAGGAAGAAGAGAGGAGAGAGATAAGGTTGAAGGAGATGTAAGGGGATAAGGTTGCACGAGATGCGAGAAGGGAGAGATAAAAAAGTAAAGGAGTGGCTGCCACCGCCCACCGGTGCTGCTCTTTAGCACCGGTTGGAGCAATGCACCGGTGCTAAATGCATCTGGGTCCATTTGCACCGGTTGGTAGCTGCCACCGGTGCTAATCTGGGACCTTTAGCACCAGGTTTTACTACAATCTGGTGTTAATGTGCTCTCCCTGTCACTTCTGTGCGTCGTCGCCGCTCCTAGCTATTGGACTCGGTGCTAATGCACCTTTAGTACCGGGTCCAAAATACGTCGAGGCCTATGAGAGAGGCGGATGTGAGTTTTTCTGGTAGTGACATCTTGAAATACGGCTCTGCCCGTGTGGCGGCCCGCGCAGCAGAGAACCTTCTAGAGGAGAGGAAGCTTCTAGCAGCCCTGTTATGGGCGGCCGTTAATAATTCCCGTGGCTGGGCAGCAAAGATATGAGATACACGTGCTTAGGCCCATTACTCAGTTATTAATAATTGGGATCAGGAGCCCACGTGATTATCCATCCAGGAACAAAGACGCGTCAGTTAATCGATCTAAGGACCCGTTTAGTTCACCAACCGGAAATTTTAAGTCCCCTTTCAAGGTCTATTAGGTGTATTAAACGTAGACCATTTACAAAACTAATTACATGAATGGACTGGAAATTGCGAGACGAATCCATTAAGTGTAATTAATCCGTCATTAGAGATTGTTTACTGTAGCACGACGTTGTCTAATCATAACATAATTAGCCTCGTTAGATTCGTCTCGAAAATTATGGTAGGGGTCGTGAAATGAGTTTTGTCATTAATCTACATTTAATACTCCAAATTAGTGGAAAGAAGATTGATGTGACGGGTTGTTGGTGAAAATTTTGGGAAGTAAACGGGCTCTAATCCTGCCGCTAAACAAATCAAAGAGATCCCGTGTGTAGCTCGCGTAGGCAGTTGAAACGGGGGCGGGGGCGGCGGCGCCGACGTACTGGGCGGCCCTTATCTGTTGCCTACTGCTGCCTATATAAGTCCAAGGCTTCACAACGTACCGGGGGGGATTCCAAGCTAGTGCGGAGCCGCGGCAGCCAAGACGGCCGGAGCGCAACGATGCCGCCTAAAAGGAGGCCATCTCCGGTCCGGCGTCGCCGCCATAGAATGGAGCGAGAGAGCTCTTCTTGAAGCTCCCCTCCGTCAAGACCTGCCGATCGTGCAGCACGCCATCGCCATCGTCGCCGGTCGTGTTTGACGATCGCACAAAGTAGATGCCGGCCGACATCTAAGCCGGCCATAATGGCTCTTATGGATGGAAGTGCACCAAACATGATGCAAGGACGTACAACTACGAGCGAGATCGGATCCAACACTTCCATGGTTTGTTTAATCTTGTTTGATCTCTACTAGTTCCTGTTGTCTTTCATGTAGCGGGCAGGTTGAAGGGGCCACTGGCGAGGACATACGGCGGAGCTGCTGATCGAAGTTCAGAGATCGCCACCCAGCTATCTGGAGCAGCACCTCCTTCGTCGCTCGCGAACCAGCCGTCGACGTGTTACCACTGCTGGTAACGGCCCAGAAAAGAAGGCCCGGCCAGACTCGGCGATGGAGTCCAGCCCAAGGAACGCCGATGCTAGAAGATCGACCCGGCCCAATTGTTGACACTCAAAATTGGTAAGATTATGCAGGCCGGTCTAACCGGGGGTCTCACCCGGTCAGACCGCCTTGGTCAAAGTCCTCCAAAGGCAATTTGGACTTCACTATTGGATAGGACTCGTCGAGTAGATCAAGATTCATATATAGAACATCCAAATCGGAGTCCGGATGAGGGAGATATGGCTTCCGGAAGGTCTACACGTCGAGCATGCGGTTAGACCGCGTCCCGGGGCCGGTTAGACCGCCCTATCCTGCCAAATACGAGTTAGGAGTTGTATTTTGACACGCCTTTGTAAGAGTTTTGACTCCCAATGGGGCAAGACCTCCCCTCCCTATAAATATAAAGGGTCATGGCCGATTGAAGAGAAATCCACAATCGAATCTATCAATTACACTTTATCTTTTTACCTTTATTCCCCTTTACTTTTCCAACCCCATGTTCTGTTCCTCTACTACCTCCGCGGCATGAGAGGACATCCTAGCTGGCCTACCGAGCCTAGGACAACCCAAGGTGCGCCTGTCCCGACGGGGTCCCTCCCGGGCGCGGTGTCGGTGGTCCGACCCGACCGCCTCCAACGCGCCCCGACCGCCCCACGTGCAGGCGCCTCGCAAGGAGCTCCTCCGCGTGCGTGTTGGCTCCGAGAAGGCGTCAACAAATTGGCGACTCCGCTGGGGAGACGAGGATCAAGCTACCATGGCTGATCTATCAAGACCTAGCATCGATCTATCTAAGGAGTACTTGCGAGAGTGTGACTTGGCAGAGAAAAGATTGTTTCTTTCCTGTTTTTGCAAGACCAAGCAAGGTGTCGTTGAGATCAAGGAGTGGCAGCGACCATCCACCATCGACACATTGAAAGAGATGCAGTCCTCTGGTAATTTATCTAATGACTTATCCGATTTTGTGAGTTATTATCTCAAATCTTTGATTGATAAAGAGGATAGTTCAGAGTCAATTCTTGTTAATCTAGAGTCGGTTGTTGAAAAGCCGACTGATGATATTATTAATCCTTGCAAAGCTTTGCCAAGTTGTGATGTTGTTGGTCAAAAAACAAGTCGGCCGTCTCTAGTCGAAATTGTTGATCCAAAATCTCCTAGTAAGAGCATAGAGGCTACATCTAGTGCTTCGACGCTCGGGGGGCAACAAAACAAAGGCGAAACTCTGGTTACTGTGAGGCCGGTCTAAGGGGCAACCAGTCTAACCGCCTCTCCCAGGCTTTTGCAAAATAAATCTAAACCAAAGATGGTTAAAGCTAAAAAACCAGAAATTGGTGTTTGGTAAACCATCGAATCTAAAGGTCGTAAGCATCGAAGAGAAAAGCCGAAGCCCAATGAAAAACTTCCAGCTAAGTCTCAAAGACAAAATAATGTCAATGGTGCTAGTCGGTATAAAAATTCTAAACACGCAAAACCTTCTCCTAGAGAGAAGTTCCATAGTGAGAATCGGCAATGGAGTAACTCTCACAAATCAATGTCGTTTCCTTCACATGGATCATCAATGCATATGCCATGGGAATATTATTTTAATATGCATTATTTTTATCCTCCATGGTATTATAATTCATATATGTTGTCTCCTAGTTATTTTTGTCCAAATTATATTACTCGTAGGGAGCCGGTAATTAATGAATCGTCACATATGCGTAATGACCGTTTTAATCATAAAAATCGGTCAACACAGAAAAATAAGCGCAAGGTGATCAAACAAGTCTATCGTGTCAAAAAGGACAGTAGGTTAAATAAAAATTCAGATTTGACACTAGACATAGAAAAGTCGCATATTGAAAAATTATCGGCTAGTTCTACTGATCAAATTGTCCCTAATGATAACCTTGTCGCAAATAATATAGCTGAACAACAATCATGTTCGGTTGGGGGGCAACATGATCTCAAAGTGACCGGTTCTCAAGGCACCGGTCTAACCGGTGTCCCAACCGGTCTGACCGGTCTTGCCAGAAAATCTGGTGAAGCTGCAAATTTCATGCCAAAGAGCAAGGTGATGAGGAAGAAGCCAAGCATTGCTGAGTTGTTGCATAAATATCAAAGGATAGCCGAGCAAAAGCAAAACAATCAGTTAGGAGAGCAAAGGTGGAATTCTTCATCACCAAAAGCAAAGAAGCATCGACGGTCATCACATTGGTCTTCATCATTTATTCCATCGATGCATGTGCCATGGACTGCATATTCAGGTATAAATAATTATAGTCCATACTTTTGGTATAATCCTTGGTTTTCTTTTTACAAATATCAAAATGCTTGTGGTACGCCAAGGAGTTACAATTGGCCGCCATGGCCAAATGAGAGCTTCAATTGTTAGATTTGTTGTTCAGAAAGCCAAAATATTAGTTTTATACATATTGTAATTACTAGGATTTAATTTCGGTTACAACAGCATTCATATATAGTTTACATAGGGGCGATGTATTGTTGATCATCGTCTTCAGTCAATTTTGATCATTGTAAATGTTTTTTGGCATGCAAGCTTTGCCATAAAACAGGGGGGCATATGTTGACACTCAAAATTGGCAAGATTATGCAGGCCGGTCTAACTGGGGGTCTCACCCGGTCAGACTGCCTTGGTCAAAGTCCTCAAAAGGCAATTTGGACTTCACCATTGGATAGGACTCGTCGAGTAGATCAAGATTCATATATAGAACGTCCAAATCGGAGTCCGGATGGGGGAGATATGGCTTCCGGAAGGTCTACACGTCGGGCATGCGGTTAGACCGCGTCCCGATGCCGGTTAGACCGCGCTACCCTGCCAAATACGAGTTAGGAGTTGTATTTTGACACGCCTTTGTAAGAGTTTCGACTCCCAATGGGGCAAGACCTCCCCTCCCTATAAATATAAAGGGTCATGGCCGATTGAAGAGAAATCCACAATCGAATCTATCAATTACACTTTATCTTTTTACCTTTATTCCCCTTTACTTTTCCAACCCCATGTTCTGTTCCTCTAGTACCTCCGCGGCATGAGAGGACGTCCCTAAGCGCTGAGCCTAGGACAACCCAAGGTGCGCCTGCCCGACGGGTCCCTCCGGGCGGCGTTCATTGGTTTCTCCGGTGAATCCGGCACCCCGACCCGCTCCTCCAACAGCGGCTCGACCGCTTACGTGGAGGCGCTGCAAGGAGCTCCTCCGTGTGCGTGTTGGCTCCGAGAAGGCGTCAACACCAATCCAAGGATGTACAGCCCAGAATGGACCCAGTGAAGCCTGGAAGTCGTTCGCAACTTCTCGACTCCTCTCGTCTCTCCCCTTGCTACAGTCCAGCCCGGCGACTGAGAGGCGATTTCGCTCCCGGCGTCAATCTCGTCGGCTCCTCTTTCCCTCTGGCAGCCGTTCCGGTGCCGGAGGTGATGGGGAGCTGCGGGATCGATGGCCGGTGTATATATTCTTCTACTATTTGAGTAGTTTGGGTCCAGGCGATGGTCGTTGGGCGGAGACGGCGGTCGCTCGACAAAATAAGGTTAGCCAGCTCTTCCTTCGCCTCGCTGATGGATCTGCTATCAGTGACGAGCTGGAGTGGTTGGGGCTTGACGGATCTGAGGTTTCAGATCTTGTTGAGCTTTGTGTGTCCTCTTTAGGGTTAGTAGAGATCTTTTGCTTCCTCCTCGGATCTTCTGGTGGCATAGATGTCGAGGGAGATGGGTGTCTGATGAAGGTTGTGGAGAGCGTGGAGTGTGTTTTCGATGTTTTTGTTGGAGGATTTGGTACTGGCGAGATTTTTGTTGTTTTTTTCTTATGTGTCGGTGTCCCAATTCTCCATGGTTTGCATGTTGCCGGATCTGCCCATGTGTTCAGCAACCTCGTCGATCTTCAAGCAAGCGACATAGCTACTGGAAGGCAGAGGAGTTCTCTTCTATCCCTCTTTTGTTTTCGCTGGTTTTAGTTCCGAGATTTGGCGAAAATTTTAGGAGGTTTGTTCTACCAACTTGTGAAATCGGGTTGGGTTTCAAATCCCACCTTTTGTGGTGGTTTTCTTCCCCTCCAGGATGCTCTGTTCGCTGGTGTTCTGGGGAAGTCGATGGTTGTGGCGTCAGGCTTCCTGTTCTCCGGTGAGTTGATGGTCGTTGGCCATCTTGCTAGGCCTAGATGTTCAGCGGGTAAAAAGTATGCTGGAGCCACCGGTGTACTGCTCTTCGTGCCATTCAAAAACTCTGAAGCTTTTCGTCAGGAGGAGGGCCGGCTTCAACGAGACTATTCCGGCCGCCAGGGACGAGGGTTACCGGGAGAATCTTGCAAGGACCTAAATGTTATTTTCTTTATTTTCAATGGTGTCTTTGTAAGTGTTGGGTTGTAAGCCATCAAACATATCTATGAAATACAATTCCCGGTTTCTCAAAAAAAAAAAAGAATGGACCCAGTGAAGGCATGCGTGTGTAGCTTACTTAAGACAGAGAGCTCTTGCGAGACAGAGTTATGAACATTGATGTAACAAACTTGATTCCTTAAGCCGCCATCGGCGTTCCTCCTGCTTGCTTGCTCTTTCTTCCTTCCCAATCCTTCTCAGTTCCTAACAACAATCTGGTATCAGATTCTACCCGATTCTGGATCAATCTGCTTCCCACCACCACTATACTCGCCTCTGTCACCGCCAAGGTGCCATGGATCCCAATACCAAGCTGCTCCTCGACGAGCTCCAGCGGCGTTTCAGTGACGACCTCCACAAGCGCTTCACCCACTTCGACAACAAGTGGGAGCTGCGCTTCACCGACATGGATTCCAGGCGTGACGAGTGTGATGAGCACGTCACGAACCTGGAGTGTGATCTGCAAGCCTCTACTTCTGAGTTCAAGACCTGGCGTTCCCAAATGGACTCCGCTGTCGCAGATCTCAAGTTGGAGGTAACCAAGCTCAACAAGCACATGGATTGAGTGGTACTCGAGTGTTCCGCAGCCGATCCAGGGATGTTGGAGCGTCCTTCGTCGGCGGGCGCGCGCCCATCTGCCGGATCCCCCGCTGACGGGCCCAGTGGGCACCGCCATGAATCACACAATCGTGACCTTGAATTTGGGACAGTGTTCACCCATTCTCATGTCTCGGTCAAGGGTATGTCCCCAAACAAGACTCCCCACTCTATTCCGCATTTTAATTCGCCAATCATGTGTGATGCGCATGATTACCGTGATCGGGATCGTGTGTATTTGGGGTGTTTGCCGAAGTTGGATTTTCCCCTGTTCGAAGGTGAGAATCCTAAGTTGTGGCTCTCTCGCTGTGAGAGTTACCTTGAGATGTACAATGTTCCTCCTGATGTGTGGGTTCGCATTGCTATCATGCAATGTCATGGACCTGCAGCGCGTTGGCTCCCTTCTGTCCAAAAGTGCTTGCTCACTTGTTCCTGGTCTGAGCTTAATGCTATGTTGCTTCAGCGTTTTGGCAAAGATGAGCATGATATCCTGATTAGGCAGCTTTTTAACATTTCTCAGACTGGTTCTGAATATATCACCCAGTTCGCAGAACTCATAGATCAATTAGCTGCCTGAAGAGGGGAGAAACCGGAAGTAATTATCTTAGCCCCTAAACCCTCGAAATCATAAAGGCTAATAACGGTTGTCGGGTTAAAACACCGACACCGTCGCGTCTCGCCAGCCGCTTGTGGCTCTCCCACTCCTCCGCGACGGCCTCAAGGTGGCGGCCACGGAGGTGATGCCGCGGTGCTCCTCCCGTGGCCGTGTGAGCAGCGCGCCGCGCCCCTCCAGCGTCGGCCGGCGGATCGAGCGGCTCGGGGGCCAGGGCGGCAACCGAATCCGAGACGCGGACAGGGTCGAGTGACCTCGGGCTCTTCGACGGCGGCACGAGTCCCACTAGATCCGGCGAGGCCACCTTTGGCGCGGTGGTGGAGGAGCAGGGATGAGGTGCCCCCTCGTCTTGGCGGCTCGTCTTCTTGCTTCTGGCGACGCGAATTTTGTCCCTGGCGCGGGATCTCGGGGCACGAGCGGCGGCGGGCTCGAGCTCGAGCCATTTTCCTCCGGGCCAATGCTCCCGAGCTCCCTCCCTCCCCACGCACACTCGCGGCTCTTTCCCTCCGGCGCCCTCGCTCTTGCCTGCCTCGCGATGCGAAGGAGCTCCTCCTCGCGGCCGGAGCGGGGCGTCTTGGCGTGGAGGACGGCGGAGTTCTCCGTTGGCGGCGAGGCGGCCTCCTCCGTGAGGTGGCCACACTCGGCGGCGGCGGCGGCGAGGAGCAGTGCGGCGACTCCGGCGCGAGGTGGTTAAGGCGGCGGCGGAGCGTGGTGGGGCCGGCGGAGGCTAACGGAGCCTCCTCCATCACTCCGAATCTGGAGGAAGTGGAGGTTGACGCCATTTTGACGTCGAGTTCCCAATCGCCCGCTGCGGGGGACTTCCTCCTTCAAAGTACAAGCCACAGGGATGGAGGAGGGATATCCCGTCCCGGGTAGTCTTATCCCCACGGAGGAGAGCTCCCGCTTGTGTTGAACAAAAAGAACAAAAATCGTTGTGATAACGTTGTTTGCAGTAAGTTCGTACGGCCAACAGAAATTGCTGATGTATATACATAGTTAACCTATCATATCAAATATTTGAACACTAATTAAGTATATGAAATATAAATTGATGACAAAATTCATTTTATAACATTTAAGTTAATTCGCGAAATTAATTAGATAATTTGGTGCTGCAGTAAATATGTGTCAATGATGAATTCATCAAACTTCAAAAAGCGTCTTGCGAGAACCAAATAAGTTTTGTAATTAGAAAACAAGTGAGTTATATAATTAGTTTTTTATTAGTATCGGACAACCCTTTCAACTTCTCAATAAAACATCGCAAAGTTTTTCACCGCTCCACCTAAACAAGGCTATAGTTGCAGTCGCCACGATCATGGAAGCGCTAAGAGCGTCACAGGGCTCAGCAGCGGCATCCCGGCGAAGAAGGCCTCGAGGTTTCCGGAGACGACCTCCAGCACCTCGGTCATGGACTCCGGCGTGAGCACGGCCCTGTGGCCGGACAGCACGACGTTGTCCATACCGAAGAGCTCCGGCGGCACGTCCGGCTCCTTGTCGTAGACGTCGAGCCCGGCGCCGCTGATGACGCCCTCCCGCAGGCACCTTACCAGCTCCGGCTCGTCCACCAGCCCGCCGCGCCCGACGTTGACAAGCACTCCGCCGCCGCCCAGCGCCTCCATCACCTCCTGGTTCACCATGTGCCGCGTCTCCTCCGTCAGCGCGCACGACAGCACCAGCACGTCGCTCTCCGCCGCCAGGGCGCGCACCGTCGGGAAGAAGGCGTACGGTGACGACGGCCTCGGCGACCGGGAGTGGTAGGCGACGGGACACCCGAAGGCGGCGAGGCGCCGCGCCACCAGCGAGCCGATCCGGCCCAGACCCACGATCCCCACGCGCTTGCCGCTCACCTGCAACACATTTTTGAAATCATGTCAAATTTTGCTCAATTTTTTTCTTTCCCTCCTGTTCGATCGCTCCTGCTCTGCTCTTGGTTGGAGATGCAGTGGCTATCTGCAAAGATAGCCGGCGAAAAATCGAGGACCTTGGTGGAGAGCGGGTACTCGCCATGGGCGGCCCAGCCGCCGCGCCGGACGTAGGCGTCGGCGGCGGGGATGCGTCGGAGCGTGGCGACGACCAGCCCGACGGCGTAGTCTGCTGCGTCGGCGGCGTATGCGTCCCCGGCGTTGGTGACCCGGATCCCGCGGCGCCGGCATGCGGCGAGGTCGATGTGGTCGACGCCGACGGACGTGGCCACGACCAGCTCCAGCGCCGGGAGCGCGTCGATGAGGTTCGTGGTCACCGCCGGCAGGTCCATGGTGAGGAGCACCCGCGCCGAGGCGGAGGTGTCCACGGCGGCACCCACGGCGGGGACGAGACGGTAGCGAGCGGAGAGGGCTGCCTGGAACTCGGGGATGAGAGGGTCGGCCAGGAGCACCATTGGCTTGCCTCCGTCCTGGACGCCGGAAGCGGCGGCTTCTTGCGTCGGCGGCGCCATCTCCTTCTCTCACGGCGTTTCAGGCTAAAGCGGTAGATAGTAATCTGCACCCGTCACTAGAGCCAATCTGAATGTGGTCTGCCGTCTGCCACCGCCCGGCGTTTTTTGTCGCGGAAGCAGCCAGAAGCGTCCAGTCAACGAACTCAACAAAAAAGAAAAGACACGCACTCGGGCTGAATGCTCAACGTTCTCGGGCTTTACGGGCCATATCCGCAAGTATGCTGCATGCTCCGCCGCTCATACATGGGCCATTACTCAAAGGAAAAAGTGTTTTTTTCCGTCCCTCAACTATTGCCAAGGTTTGAGTTTCGTCCCTCATCTACAAAACCGGTTGTCTAGCATCCCTCAACTGCCAAACCCGTTTGTTTTAGGTCCCTCGCTGGTTTCGTGGCAGTGGACCCCACATAATTCGATGGGTCCCACATGCCAGTTATCTCTTCCTCCTCCCTCCGATCCGTCGCGCCCGGTTGCCGCGCTCCACCTCCACCTCACCGCAGCCGCCCTCGGCCGTGAGCTCGCCCGACGGGCCGCTCCACGATGGGGAAGCTTGCCCGCCGCCTCGCGCCGGCTCCCATGGGGCACCTCGCCCACCCGCGTCATGACTCACGGGAGCTCGCCTGGGCGTGTCGCGGCTCCCACGGTGGGGAGCGCTCGCCCGCCGGCTCAAGCGAGGAGGTCGCGCACCCACTGCTCCCCACAAGTTCGGCCTTGGCGGCGGTCGACCATGGCGAGAGAGAGAAGGGCGGACGCGCGATGGTTGCGCAGGACAGCCGAATCAAAACGTCGCGGCGGGCGGAGCGGCAGTGGGACGGCCGCATGCAGTGAGGCGGGCGGCGGTAGCGCGAAACGAGGAGGAAATTCGGAGCTGAGCGGCGGGCAGGGCAGCGGGAGCATCTGGCGTCGAGGAGGAGGTTGGGCGGCGGCGGAGAGGAGAGGAGGAGGCGGCGACGAAGAGGAGAGGCGCGATGGAGATGGAAGAATGGCGCGTGGGCGGCGTCGGCCTCATGTGAGCTTGGGAGAGAGAGGAGGAGGCCTCGATCTCCGCGTGAGATCAGCCGGCCCAGCTCGCGCGCGGCAGAGGTAGGGCGGTGAGAGAGAGGCGGGCGGCGGAAGGCCAGTGAGGAGGAGGTCGGCGCCCTCCTTCGCCCCACTGTCTTGCTCGGAGGAGGAAGAGATAAGCGCATGTGGGACCCACCGAATTATGTGGGGCCCAATGCTGCTCTGCAAAACCACCACCGTCGAAACCAGCGAGGACGTAAAACAAACGGGTTTGGAAGTTGAAGGACGCCAGACAACTGGTTTTGCAGATGAGGGACTATACTCAAACTATGATGATAGTTGGGGGATGTCGAAAACACTTTTTCCTTACTCAAACATTGCTTAGTGGGCCATTACTCATCTATCTTGGGCTTAATGGGCCATGACTAGTTAACAACCAACCCACTCACAAAGAGGTTTTGGCCCACGTGGGTCCAATTCAAGCTTATACCATCGCCCGGAATTTTCATTCGTGAAAACAGAGCCAGTACCCAGTAGGCTGAATGCTCATCCTTCTTGGGCTCAGTGGGCCATGTCCTCTCGAGGGCTACATGCTCCCAGCCACCCGCCACCTATTGAATCACACTCACAGAGAGAAGTTTTGGCCCACAAAGGTCCATTAAAAACTTATCTTTTCTTTTGTTCTTTTTTCAACAATTTCAATGCCCATCCTTAATGCCCAAAATTCGGAAAACTTATAGTACCTCATGAAACTAGAGGTAACATGGCATGGTCTTCCAAATCATACTGTTCAATTTTATTTCGAAATTTTTTGTTCAATTTTCCCTTCATGTTTTTAACTCTCTCCATTTTTTTATAAGGTGCGAGGGTAACATGGTATGGTCTTCCAAATCATATTTTGACCATTCCTTTCTTTTATATTATATTAGTTATGGTTATGATTTATACTCATTGGAAAGTACATTTGGTTACTAAGCCAACCATGCAAAAATAAAAACAAAATGATGGGTAAATTGTTGGACAAAGATAGTAAGATTTGAATCTCATTACGGGTAAATTACATGAATGGAGGGAGTATTTTTTTTAAAACCGGTTGTTTTGTACTTCCTCTATCCCAATTTAATAATCATTTTGGCTTATATAGATACATTTCTTTTGTTATGTATCTATACATAAGTGTATACCTAGGTACATATATAACAAAAGGAATGTATTTAGAAAAGCCAAAACGATTAGAAGTTTCAGACGGAGGGAGTAGTGTTTAAAGACTAGTAATCAACTTATGTACAAATCAATTTTCTTAAAAGAAAAGAAAAAAGCCCGAATAACTCTATTCAAGTATAGCAAAAATTAAGATAACTTCTTGAACTATGTATTGGTTCAATTTACGCTCTAAATTATGTTATTTGGTTCAACTTACCCATAATGTTCTTTTTCATTTTGTTTCTGCATACACAAGTTGAATTTTGATTTGAGACTTTTTATAATGGTAATGGACATCATGATCTATTTTTAAAAATAGTTTATGATTTTTTCATTGTTAGATTGTATATAATTTTGTATCTTAGGGACAAATTTTATTATTAAAATCTTGTGTTATCAAAATAGTGATGAAAAATCATTGTAGAATTTCATGTCTTATGTTGTTAGTTATATCTTACAAAATTTGAACTTAAAATTTCACATGTGACAAAAAAGACATTGTGTCGACACATGGGTAAAAAATGTCATAGTTTAGAAGATAAACTGAATCAAAAATATTTTAAGAGGTTATCTAGACTTTAATTATACTTAAGGAAAGTAATTAAAACTTTTTTAAAAATGTATAGGCCTATTTGAATTGACTGGGCACCAAGTGTATAGTAAAAATCTCTAAAACGGCAATCAAGGAACTGACATGGTTAGAGGACAAGTCAAACTAACCTTGGTGGCGAGCGGGTAGTCGCCGTCCGTGGCCCACCTTCCTTGCCGGACGTAGGCCTCGGCGGCGGCGACCCTGCGCAGCACGGCGACGACGAGGCCTACGGCATAGTCAGCCGAGTCGACGGAGAAGGCGCCCCCAGCGTTGGTGACGCCGAGCCCGCGGCGGCGGCACGCGTCCATGTCGACGTGGTCCACCCCGACGGAGGTTGCCACCACCAGCTCCAGCGCCGGAAGCCTGTCGATCAGCTCGGCGGTCACCACCATAAGCCCCGGCACCAGCAGCACCCGCGCCTCTGCCGCCGCGGCCGCGTCGGCGTCCGCGGCCAGGACGAAGCGGTACCGGCCTTCCAGCGCCGCTGCCAAGAAAGGGAACAGGGGCGCCGCCAGGAGCACCAGCGGCTTGTCCTCGGCGCCCGAGCCCGCCGCGCTGGTCGCCGCCGGCGGCATCCTTGCTTGGGTTCCCGCTTGGATCGGTGAGACTGAGAGCACGGAATCTATTGGGGGCCGAAAGGGACGAAGCGACAATCACAAGTCCTTGGACTTTGGATGGTGTGGTGGGTAGTTGGCTGTTGATACAGTCAGAACCAACCAATTATTCCGATCGATTATGCTATAGTATTGCAAGAATCAGGACAAAATGTTATGAACAGGGGATCGGATCAGCAGCATCACTCAACTGCAGCTGCAAATCTTGTCGCTGCTTACTACCGTTGGCACGCGATCCGACGGCGAGCGTCGCGGCCTGCTCTGCTTTTGGTGGCCTCAGATCCACCGCCCACCTCACCGGGCAGCCCAATCCGATCCTTCAGGACGCAAGCAAGACCATCCGATGGCCGCGCCGCCCGCCAAGCCGGGGCTCCTCCTCCTGCGGTGCACGGACGCCACCTTCCAGGCCGCGCTGCGCGCGCGGTTCCGCGTCCACGACTACTACGCCTCGGGCGGGGCCCTGCGCGCGTTCCTCGCGGACGCCGCGGCGGGGCCAGACCCGCCGCGCGCCGCGCTCGTCGTCGCCGGCGGAGCCGTCCTCGTCGACGCTGCGTTCCTGGACGCCGTGCCCTCCCTCCGCTGTGTCGTCACCACTGGCGCGGGGGTCGACCACATCGACCTCGCCGGCTGCGCGCGCCGCGGCGTCGCCGTGGCCGGCGCGGGCAAGATATTCTCCGTCGACGTCGCTGACCACGCCGTCGGGCTCCTCGTCGACGTGCTCCGCCGCGTCTCGGCCGCCGACCGCTACGTCCGCGCCGGGCTCTGGCCGGCGCAAGGGGACTACCCACTCACATCCAAGGTTCGATTCATTTTTCAGTTCTTGGCAGAATTAGAAACAAATTGGAATCTTTTTCTCTGCAATCGATGCATCAGCTGAGCGGCAAGCGCGTGGGCATCATCGGCCTCGGCAGCATCGGCTCGCTGATCGCCAAGCGCCTCGACGCATTCGGCTGCGTCGTCTCCTACCACTCGAGGTCTCCCAAGGCCAACGTCCCCTACCGCTACTTCCCCGACGCGGCCACCCTCGCCGCGGACTCGGACGCGCTTCTCGTCGCGTGCGCGCTCAACGACGCGACGCGGCACATCGTCGGGCGGCGCGTGCTGGACGCCCTGGGGCCGGGTGGCGTCGTGGTGAACGTCGCGCGCGGCGGGAACGTGGACGAGCAGGAGCTGATCGCCGCGCTGCGGGAAGGGAGGATCGCCGGCGCCGGGCTCGACGTGTTCGAGAACGAACCGCACGTGCCGCTGGAGCTGCGGGAGATGGACAGTGTCGTGCTGACGGCGCACGAGGCCGTGTTCACCGAGGAGTCGACCGCCGACCTCCGCGAGCTCATGATCGGGAACCTCGAGGCCTTCTTCTCCGGGAAGCCGCTGCTGACGCCGGTGCCACTCCCGTAGCTAGCTAGTACGTACTCCACCACCACTTAGGGTGCGTTTGGTAGCGATTCTGGCAGCTCCGCTCCGTCTGACACACCTATACAAGTGTACTGTAGTATTACTATTCACTGAATCGTTTTTTCTCTATCAACTTCCTCCCTCTCACAGAACTACGCGGAGCGGGCGGAGCTGCAAAATACCAGCTCCCCGCTGCTCCGTCTGACACACTATAGTGTCGCTACAGTGAAGAAGCTGGAGTTGGGTGAATCGCTACACATGCTAGATCTCGCCTCTTTTAATCAGGCAGATTCACGTCCTTCTTACTTTGAACAGCTGCTCATCTTCAGCTGCTCATCTTGTCCAGAAATAAATTGTTGTCAGCTCTCGCATGTCCAATGATGATTCCTAATGCTTAATGCTTCAGTTCCTTTGCAGTTTCTTCAGTTCAATATCAAAGTTTTGATGGCAGAAATCATTACGGCTGCATCAGTGCATCATGTAACTTTAATTCAGAAGTTCAGAACAAACAAGCGACCAATCCTTATCTTAATTTTTTTTATTAAAAAACTCACTTCCCACGTCCTCTGTGAATCTGGGCCAGTTTTGTTAGATTCTTGGGCTTTGTTACTAATTTGGCCCAGTTTCCGGTTGTATTTCTTTTTCATCCGTTTTGACTTTTGAGAGCACAGCAGCAGGTGAGCTCCATTTTGTGCTATGACCGACAAGTAGAGTAAAAAATGAGTTTGGAGAGAGAAAACGTTTATGTTGACACCTAAAATTGGCAGGTCTAGGCAAACCGGTTAGACCGGCCTACCAACACGGTTAGACCGCCCTGGACAAAGTCCTCAAAAGGTAATTTGGACTTCCCTATTGGATAGCTCTCACCGAGTAGATCAAGATCCATATATAGAACGGTCCAATTCGGAGTCCGGATGAGAGAGATATGGCTTTCGGAAGATCTCCACGTCACACGGGTGGTTAGACCGCGTGATCTAGGCGGTTTGACCGGGTTTGGACATTGTAAACCGAGTTGGAGTTGTATTTTAGCACGAGATTTGTTAGGCTTTCAACTCCAGCAGGGGCAAGACCTCCCCACCCTATAAATATAAAGGGTCGTGGCCGATTAAAGATTGATCACCCAATCGAAACACAATTATCTTACCTTTTATCTCCAAATTCTACTTTTCCAACCCCTTGTGCTTCCGTTTTCGTCTCTACGGCGATTTAGGGCGTTCTAAGTGGCCTGCCGATCTTAGAACAACCCTAGGTGCGTTGTTCCTGATGGGGTCCCTCTCGGGGTAGCGATCTTAGGTTTTCGCCGACACTTTTGTCCAAGGTGGTTAGACCGGCTCGTGTTGTAAGTCTCCACGAGGTGCAATTTCGATTACCGCGTGATCCAGCGCACTCGTGTGTTCGACCGGAAAAAGCGTCAACAGTTTACTTGTTATATATTCTTGTGCCCCAATCGGAGAAATGGAAGATTGCACCCCTTTCCTGCGCTGTACGCATTCCACTGCTGATGTGTTGCTTGTGTTTGGCTATTTTGCAAAAACACCCTCCAATTTTATGCAAATCATGAATCGGTCCAGCACGGCCAGTTCGCACACAGCAACCACATTCGTATATTTTGCTCATAAGCCCTTCGCCTAAAATTTATTTCCATGCGAAGAAGCGAAAATTCGATATTGACGTCATTTTTATAAACACCCCCACACACTTTCGCAAACACACCCACCACCCCACTCCCTGCCTAATACCTCCCACCCCATGCTAACCCTAACCTCACTCCACTCCCCTCCCCCGTCGGCCGTCGCCTTCTCTCACCTTGCCCTCCTCCCTCTCCCAGCCAAGCAGCCAAGGATGGCCTCCGCGTGTAGGGGCGGGGCGGCCTCCTGGTTGGCGGAGGAGCCGACGGAGCTCCAGCAGCGTCATGTGGAGATGGGGGCGGGAGGAGCTCCGGTTGCTACGCCTCCCTCTCCGAAGGCCGCGAATCGACGCGACAGGCACCAGCAGGCTTCTCCCGCGGTAGATCTGGACGAGGACGGTCGGCGTCCATGGAGCTCCGACGGCGGCAAGGAGGTGCTGTTGCCTGCTCCCGGCAGCGTGGCGAGGCACCACCGCGCTGCTCTGTGGCGGCAAGAGGAGCTCCTAGCGCCGGAGCTCTCCTCCTCGATCTCCCCGTTTGCAGGGTCAGATTGCCCCCCAACGGCGAGCAATGCATCCGGTACTCGGGGGTTTTCCACCCAATCGTTGAAAATGACTGCTATTGCAGCGACGTTAGAGCATCTCCAAGAGACTCTACATTTTTTTTCTAAATGGTAGAAATAGAGATTTTGGTGACAAAATATCTTCCAACCGCTTATCTAAATGGCCATCTAAATATGGCTCTCTAGCTAGAGTGCGCATATGAAATAGAAAAGCTATTGGAAAATGAAAAGATATAGAAAACGATTTTTATGCAAATGGCTCTCTTAATGATGATTTAAAGAGTAAAACTTAGAAAGACTCTCGGAGATGCTGTTAAAGCCCATCTAGTCTTTTTTGCCCAGTGCACAGATATACTCCAGGTTACATATGTCAGTAAACTAGTGGCCAAAAAAAAACGGCCCCTTTTGTGATGGATGCCTGCTTTGGACGAGCAGGACCCTTCGGTCCGGTGGATCTCGACAGCATGCAGCAACACAACCACCAGGAGGGAAAAAATTTTGAAACAAACTTTTATAATAGAAAATGATGCACATTTTTTATGCAAAGTTTCTGGACAAAAGGATTCAGGATGTTAGGGGGTCCAAAAATCGGATGGAGTCCCCGAACACAAGATTCTAGAACAAATGCACGAAAGTTACAGAAAGATGGGGGACAAGGAATCCCCGAAAGTGTGTACTCACCTCAAAAGTTGTGAATCCCTTTACACGTGCCCTCTCGCCCCCTTTTATAGGGAGACGAGGGGACTTTTACATTCCGAGATTACCCTCGAATCTAGAGAATATTCCTAGTGTGAACATGTACACGAACGTCTTTTACATTCCGTAATTTGCGGGGCTAATTTCATACATTTACAAGCCCGCCACTAGTTCACACTTCAAACCCAGACTTTTTGAGGTGACGTCTTTGAATTGGTCTTCCTTTGACCTCCGAAACTTCATTCGTGAAAATCATCACTTGTCATGATTCCCGAACTTAGACTCCTCGAGCTTCCCGAACTTCGCAGGTTGATGACTTCCTGAATTCGCCAGATTTCAGTCGTCCAACGTCTTTTACATTCCGTAATTTGCAGGGTTAATTTCATACATTTACAAGCCCACCACTAGTTCACACTTCAAACCCGGACTTTTTGAGGTGACGTCTTTGACTTGGTCTTCCTTTGACCTCCGAAACTTCATTCGTGAAAATCATCACTTGTCATGATTCCCGAGAGACTCCTCGAGCTTCCGAACTTCGCAGTTGATGACTTCGAATTCGCGGATTTGATCGTCAAAGCAGACGGCGGACTTGCGGTCCAAAGCCAATTCGGCGATTATTTCGCACGATGTTAGAAGGTCAGCGAATCATGTAAAATTAACAGAACACCTTTATGAACGTTTCCTTGCCACGAAACAGAATTTTCACCCTGAGGCATATTCACGAATATATTCATGAATTCGGCAACTCCGACGTCTCGAGGTTGAAAGATTTTTGTCCAATTCCCCAACACTAGCCCCTCGGGGAAGCGGGTTGACTCCGACGATCCGTTTCCACAAAAAATCCTCAGAATTTCGGTAAAAAACGTCACCCTCGGAACGTCGGAGTGGACACGCGTCCCCCTGAAAATGCGCAATGGTCATATCGAGGCGGTTTCTTGAGTCTACCCCCCTTCTCCCTATAAATAGAGGGCAGGGCGCGGTAACTTTGTTTCACCCTTGTGTCGTTTTCTTCGGAAGTTTTAAAACACTTTTGAAGAAAAAGCTTTTCATCTCAAAGCGCCCGAAGTTCGGCAACTTCTCTGTTCTTCGATGGTATTTCGCTTTTCATTCTTCTTTCGTTGATTTAACAATTTTTCGCACGTTTTTGTTTCTTATAAATGGATATATGTTTCGTACTTCCTTTATTTTCGAGTAGGTGGCTCGTACTAAAAGTACTGCTAGACCCATGAGAGGAATTGGTCATTCGGTATTAACCAGGAGAGGATGTTCTTGACTCTGGGAACATTCAGTCTCGTACATACGATCTTGTTGCTGGGACCACTCACGATTACAGCGTTCGCGAAGCGAGGAGATTAGATCGAAAGATGGAGAAGAAGATTTATCCAATGTTGACGCTGATGTAAGCGAGCTTGTTGGCATGAAGATTAAATCTTATCCCCCGGCTTTTGTCTTTGGCGAATCAAAGGTTACGGCCGATCTTATCAAGGAATATGAGAAAGTCGGGTTTTTTCCTGTCAGTGATGCACGTCGCCCCTCTGGTGAACAAGTCCCTGCTCCCGAAGCAAATGAAGTGGTTGTCTTCAGGGATTTTTTTACTTGTGGACTCAGATTCTCCTGTGATCCCCTTCTGCCTTGCATCCTTGAAAAGTTCTCGGTGAAAATGCATCAGTTGACACCGAACTCCTTTCTGGAACTTTCAAAGTTCTTCTGGATCATGAAGACCTTCCAGTGTAACTTCGGTGCTGATATTTTCGCTCGTTTGTTCGAGCTTGTGATTGAGAAGGACATTCTCAAGCTTGACGACGGGAAGTACTATGACGTGCATTACGCATGCTGTACCTTTAACACCCGAAGACAAAATTCGCGGAAAGGTCTCAACTGAATCCAGCTTGCACCCTGCAGCAAGACCAACTTCTCCAAAGATTGGAGTTCATATTGGTTTTATGTGAAGGTTGACATGTCTAAGGTCTCTGGCTACAACGGGCCAGCTTACCCCTTCTATTCACCTATGGCGCGGTGGTACGGTGTGCATCGTCAGACAACAAATCTGTTGCCGATTTCGAAAACTACGAAAATGTTTTCTTATTGGCTAGCACCATTCTCGGCGGCCGCGATGTCATTGAAGAATTTGTTGCAGCCGAAGTTTGGCCCATATCAGCTGGATGGCAACCTACTAATATCGTTCTCCTAGCCGTGGATTGGGCGGCGCAGCAAGTTCCTTTTCCTAGATTTAACTTGCGATTGAAGGAAGGCCAGAGTCTTGAAGACTTTATTTCTGAAGTTGAGGAAAAGGTTGACGCCATGTTTGGCGAATCGACTCTGAATGAATACAAGTCCTTCAAAGCTCTTGTCAAGCATAAGAGAAGAGTGAGCGTGTTTTGGAGCTTGGCGAGGCGCACTCGCCCTCTAGGTGTGGACAAGAAGGTTTAATTACATCTACCGCTCCACCCAAGGCTCCAAGGAAGAAAGCTTCGAAGAAAGGGAAAGGAATGAGCGGAACTGGCGACATTTCTTCTTCTAGCAAGAGGAAACATAAGGCTTCGGCGGTATTTCGATCTTGAGGTTGAGACGACTTGAGTCTTGCTCAGCTGGGCCAAAAGAAAGCTAAGAAGGCTGTTAAGAAGATTGTCGTTGCTACAGTTCAGCGCGTTCCTTTGGTTCTCTCTGATGATGAAATGTCTGAAGAACCCCACCAAACAGGTTTCTCTTCTTGCTTATGGTGTGATTTGAGATTTGGCGTTCGTCGTGGTTGTAGTCCAGGTTCTGAGAATGAATTTGTTGATGTTGAAACTTTTTCAGACGATATTCTCTCGAAGTTCAAGCTGCTCCTGTTGAGTCTGCTGCTGATGCTGAGGCCGGTACTTCTCAGGCTTTTGCTTCTAAGGACAAGGCTTCCCCAGAGTTCACTAAAGATTTGGAGCTGACTGTTCAAAGAGGTGATGATCCTGTCGAAAACCCTTCTTTGGTTGAGAAGCGCGAAGAACTTCCCGAAGGTCAAGACCCTTCTCCTTCAGTTACTGCTTACAATGAAAGTTTTGGTACGTCTTTTAGAGGCGAATTACTAAGTGTTAGGGGTGAAGTGGTTGACTCGGATGATGTCGTTCCTAAACTTGCCTTGCTGTGGACATCCCCTGAATTTGTGGATGAAACAGGAGAGGAAGTCTCAAGAAAAACCTCGGTTGTTGGCGAGACACCATCCATTGTTGAAAAGCATTCCTCTGCTGTTGAAGCACATCTCCTGAAATCTGCGATGATCGAGCAACGAGATCCCTTTGAGAAGGCTGAACCCAACAGGTTCGCATATTGCTTCTATCTCTTTGTACTCTGATGGTTGCCTTATCTTTCTTAAGCTTTTGTTACTTTAGGCTTTATATCTTTCGCAGTTTTCGAAGAGAATGCTCGGAAACTCTCATCTTCGGAGCTTGCTAGTTTCCAAAAGACTTATGACTTGAAGGCATCTATTGTTGGCAAGGTAGTCTCCGAACAGCTCCTCGAAAAGGATGAGGTTATTAAGAAGCTTTCTGGCGAATCTAAGAAGTTAAGGTGTGAGCTCAACAAGTCTCAGGTTTCAAGCATTGAGTTGGAGCAACGGATCGCTGATCTTGCTGACTCCTTGAAGAAGTGTCAGGATGAAAAGAGGATCGCTGAAACTGCCCTTCAAGATTCGAGAAAAGATCTTGAGAAGTTGAAGAAAACTCACGAAGATGATTTGAACTTAATTGAAAATCTTCGCAAAGATTCAGACAAAAATACCAAGGCTGTTGATGAGCTTCGTGTTAGCAACACCGAGCTTTCAACAAAAAATTCTGATCTTGCGAAGACTTTGAGCAGCAAGGAACAAAGAATTCAAGATCTTGAAAAGGCTCTGTCTGAACGAATTGAAACCTCAGGAAAAGGTGTTGAAGAAATCAGAGAATGCCTGAAACTGTTGTTCGAGGAGTACCGGGAGGCTCTAAAACAGTTTGGTACCGGCCCAGGTCCACTTCCTGATAGCGAAGAAGTTTTCGATTTGTTGGATTGGATGTCTAGGGAATTCGAGGCTCTTCCAAACATTATTTCAGGAGCCAGCGACTTCGCTGTTGTTTTCTCTGCGGAAAGTCTCCTGAAGATTCTCAATGACTTTGATTGTGTTGATCTTCCAAAGTTTCGTGGAGCACTCTCTCGATTTCCCAATGCTGCTAGCACTTCAACTATTCGAGCCAACGAGGATGTTCGCGCTCTGAAGATAAAATTTGCAAAGGAGTTTTGGGTTGCGACTGGTAAAGACTTCGTGAGGAAGCTTGCTCGCGAAAAACTTGAGGAGGTTAGCGCTTGTAGACTTCGTTGAAATTTTGCTTCCTTACGAACAATTGCTTTTTATTTTTACTAACTCTTTATGTTTTTTTCGGATGATTGAGAAGAGGAGCAAGCTAAAGCGTAGAAGTCGGGAACCATCTTAGAATCGAAGGGATGAGCGATCTGGCGATGATGAAGATGGTTCGGAAGAAGCAGGCAGTGGTGGTAGCAGCAGCAGTGATGACGGCCAAGATGATGGGGATGAAGCGAGCTCTGATCGTGAAACTAGCTCCCCGAAGGTTGATATCGTCGGCTAAAACTACACTTGTTCGAACATTCGCTTCTGATGTTATTGTGGAAACTATGAATTTGTACATTCATGGGTTGCGACCCCCCTCTAAACACTTGTCTTGTAAATGTTAACCTGCGCAGGTCCTGCAAGGTGGGCCTGTGCAGGATGTGATACCTTTACGAATTCATCGTCAAGATTTAGTAGTTAGCGGTGAAGCTCGGAGGCTGTACAAAGAAACTAATCCCGGATGCAAGTTTTCTGATTTTTGGCTCGAATGTTGTCAGTATTACTCGATGTGTAGTTTTCAACTTAGCTGGTTTTTCCTTCAACGAGATGGTTATGCTCTTACCAGCGAATCCTCGAGTTCGCGAACCTTCGTGAAGATGGAGCCCCCTAGCCCTACAACTGATGATTGTAGCTTTGCTTATGCTAGTGATATTGCCGAAGAAAGGGGTCGTAAGCCAGGCCGTATCGTCGAACTTCCGTTTTGAACTTTTGAGCTCTTTGAAGCTATAAAATTGTACTTTTACGAAATTTTGTATGAAACTAAGGCAATAAATACGTTTTTCTTAAGAAAAAATGTCATGTATGCCTGAGAATTGTTAACTTCTTTCGAATGCAGGTCGACAAAATTTGTTTCACGAATTTTGTGGACTGCTTGCTACGCATACTGCCCGGTTGATATCGCAACCTTCAGTTGCTTCAACCATCTTTTGCGAACTCTATCTCTCGGGGATGATTGAGCCCCTTGGCCCTTGGGAGAAGATTCTCCTACAAAAGTTCATATAAATCTTCTTGACTGTTTTCTACTATTCTTATTTGCTTTTTGAACCAAAGTAACTATAACTTTTCACACATAAAATTCTGAGCAAAAGCGCTTGTACTTTCTGGGCCACAACCTTCAGTTGTTCCCATGCTTTTGGTAGGATGTCCCTTCAAGGTGGGATCTAGGCCACAACTTGTTGTTGTCTCAGGCCTTTCGGTAGGAAATCCCTTTTACGGTGGGATTTAGGCCACAACTTGTTGTTGTCTCAGGCCTTTCGGTAGGAAATCCCTTCTACGGTGGGATTTAGGCTTTCACGGAGCCTTTGGCTATCAAGGAGCCTCTTTCACCGAACTTTTCTTTCCCTTATTTAATCTCGGCTATCACGGAGCCCTTTCGTGAATTCTTCTTTCTCGTGGTGGGATTTAGGCTATACCGGAGCCTTTTCACGAACTTTTCTTTCTTTCGATGGAATTTAGGCTACCACGGAGCCTTTTCACGGACTTTTCTCATGATGGAATTTAGGCTGTCACGGAGCCTTTTCACGATCTTTTCTCATGATGGAATTTAGGCTATCACGGAGCCTTTTACGAACTTTTCTTTCTCACGATAGAATTCAGGCTATCACGGAGCCTTTCACAAACTTTTCTTTCTCACGATGGAATTCAGGCTATAACGGAGCCTTTCATGAACTTTTCTTTCACATGATGGAACTTAGGCTATAACGGAGCCTTTCACGAACTTTTCTTTCACATGATGGAACTTAGGCTATAACGGAGCCTTTCACGAACTTTCACGATGGAACTTCGCAAGACACATAATTTGGGGGAAGACTCTTTTCATATATATCACAAAGAGTATTTACATAGGATCCGCCTCATTAAAAACCTTACCCCTTGATTTAGGGCCTCCTTTGCAAGGAAAAGAGTACGGTCCTCCTTATTCTAAGTTAAGTGCGAAAAGTAAATGTTTTTGTTCCCGAAACCACTTATAGATCCGTGGTTCGGATTTTTACATTTTTACGAAATTTGAACTTACGAAAAGAAATGTTGAAAAATAAATCTAACTACTTTCAAGATTCTCAAGGGTAGTACCTCTTTAAGCTGTCGGCATTCCACGAATGCGGCAGCTCTTCGCCGGTTTGGTCTATCAAGCGGAAAGCCCACAGCATGCTTGTTTCCTTTGCTATGTATGGCCCTCACGGCTCTTGAGTTTCCGGGGTTCTCCCAATTTTTCTTTCTTTTGAGAACCAAATCACCAGTCTTGATGTCTTTCCTGACCACTTTTCTATCCTTCCATGCCTTGGTTTCTTTTCGGTATTTCTCGATGTTTTCGACAGCTTCGAGGATCGTTAGCTCGATCATATCTTTCTCTACCTTCATGTCAACTTCTTCGATCTCTCTTGCTTTCTGCACTCTCATGCTCTCATTCTTGATCTCTTCTGGTGTCATTGCTTCAGTGCCAAACAGTGAACGAAAAGGTGTGAAACCCGTTGCTCTTGACACTGTGGTATTATGTGACCAGATCACTTTTGGCAATTCATCCGTCCACTTGCCTTTCTTTTGATCATATAAACACTTTTTGATTCCCGAAAATATCAACCCGTTTGCTCTTTCAACAGCTCCATTAGACTGCGGGTGATAAACTGAAGAGAACTTCGCATGAGTACCCAGAGTTCTGCAGTATTCCTTGAAAGAGTAGCAGTCGAATTGCTTCCCATTATCAACAGTCAGCTCCCTTGGTACCCCGAATCTGCAGATTATGTTTTGCCAGAAGAATTTTTGGATTGTTGGTGCTGTGATATTCGCCAATGCCTTTGCTTCCACCCACTTGGTGAAGTAATCAACCGCTACTGCTGCGAACTTGCAGTTTCCTTGAGCTGTCGGCAATAGGGCAACTAGATCCATTCCCCACCTTTGCAAAGGCCATGATGGAGGAATTAGATGAACTGGCATGGATGGCAAGTTTTGCTGATTCGCTATTTTTTGACATGCTTCACATTCTTGAACAAGCTTTTTTGCATCAATGTTTATAGAAGGCCAGTAAAATCCTTGCTTTATTGCTTTGCTTGCTAGAGCTCTTGTGCCTATGTGTGCACCACAGAATCCACTATGGATTTCCTTGAGAAGTTCTAGACCTTTTTCGGAGGTTATGCATCTCAACCATGGTTCGGTAACCCCGGACTTATAGAGTTCTCCGTCCACTACAGCATAGCCCCTTGCCCTTTGCTTTAACCTTTTTTCCTCCAACTCATCTTGCGGTTCATAGTGACCTCTCAAGTACGCCATGATTTCAGCTCTCCAATCGCGAGTTTCCACAATATGCACTGTTCTTGGCTTCTGATGTTCGATGGACGGTTCTTTGATGGTTTCAAAGAATACATCCGGAGGCATTGGCTGGTTCTGAGCTACCGCTTTCGCCAGTTTATCCGCTTCATTATTGTCATCTCTTGGTATGTGATTGACTGAGTAGCCCCTGAAGTGCTTCTCCATTTCTCTGACTTTCTCAAGATACTTCATCAGAACCGGATTTCTTGCTTCACTCTCTTTCTCGATATGTTCTTGAATAACTTTTGAATCCGTCTTGATGATAAAAGTTTGTTGTCCCAGAGCTTTCATCTTTCTCAGAGATAGGAGCAGGGTCTCATACTCAGTTGTGTTGTTTGTAGAGTGCACATCATCTGCGAAATCGAGTCGAGCTGCGTATCTTATCACGACTCTAGTTGGAGATGTTACGATTGCCGCTATGCCGACACCCTTGTGACACCAAGCCCCATCACAGTGTACCACCCATGGCGTGACTATCTCTTCGCCAGAATCATAGGTTGGCGATGTCCAGTCCACAACGAAATCTGCCAAGACTTGTGATTTGATTGCGCTTCTTCTTTCGAAGTCGACCGTATACTCTGATAGTTCAGCAGCCCATTTGATGATTCGGGCTGATGCTTCTTTGTTCGTGAACAAATCATTCAGGGGTTGATTCGTGATAACCCTTACTCTATGACCCTCGAAGTAGTGCCTTAGTTTCCTTGCAGCCATCACGACTGCATATGCTATCTTCTCCAACTCGGAGTAGAAAAGTTTGGATCCCGAAAGAGCTTCCGAAGCAAAATATACTGGAATTTGCTTCAGCTTTCCTTCTTCCTCTTTCTCTTGTACTAGAGCAGAGAAGTACAGTAGGAGTGGTGCCTTTGGCTCTGGAGGACATAGCTTAGTCATATTGGATAGATAGTCTTTGAGTTCTTGGAAAGCTTGTTTTTGGGATTCGGACCACCGAAAATTCTTGGAACATCGGAGAACTTGGAAGAAAGGCAAACTTCTCTCTGCAGCTCTGGGGATGAATCTGTTAAGGGTGGCAACTCTTCCTGTCAGCTTTTGCACATCTTTCACTGAAACAGGATCTTGCATTTCGACTAGGGCCTTGATTTTATCGGGATTTGCCTCGATGCCTTTTGTAGAAACCAAACATCCCAAAACTTTCCCCTTGTGAATGCCGAAGACACATTTTTCGTGATTCAATTTTAAGATTCCCGCCTCGAGGTTCGCAAGGTTTCGCCAAATCGATGTGGTCTTTTCTTTGAATGCTTTTGACGACTATGTCACAACATATGCTAGGAATGTTTTCTCCGAGTCGGGATGAAGAACTATTGCTATCATTCTTAAAAATGTGCATCCTGCATTCTTTAGACCCTCTGGCATTCTCATGAAGCAAAAGGTTCCGAAAGGAGTGATGAAACTTGTTTTCTCCTCATCCTCTCTTCGCACTCTTATTTGATGGTATCCTGAGAACATGTCCAGGAGTGATAGCATTTCACTGTTTGCGGCATCATCAACAACTTTGTCCACCCTTTCTAAGGGGAAGTCATCCTTCTTGCAAGCTTTATTCAGATCTGTGAAGTCCACACACATTCTCCACTTTCCGTTTTTCTTCTTAACTGGTACAATATTAGCCAGCCATACAGGGTACATGACTTCTCTGATCACCTTAGCGTCCTGAAGTCTCTGCACCTCAGCCTCTACTGCCTTGACTTTTTCTTCGGACATTTTCCTGAGTTTCTGTTTTTTCGGGGTTATTTTCTCGTCTGTTTCCAGAGCATGCTTGATGATATCTCTATCGACACCTTTGCATCTTTGGTGACCAAGCGAGACATCTTTATTCTTGTTCAAAATTTCACAAGTTCTCTTTCTTCTTGGGGCTAAGATGAGCCCTATCACACTTCTCTGTCGGCATTTCATCTAGGTACACTTTCTTTGTTTCCCCATCGGCTATCTCAATTTTTTTCTTTGTCCCGCTTGGCCTCAATATAGGGTTCTTTCTTCTCTTCGGTAGAGTTCAACTGATACACATTGGTTTGCCCTGGCGTGTGACCCTTTTCAATGTTTCGAGCTTCTTGCTGATCACCGAACACAGTGATAACTCCCTTTGGTGCTGGCATCTTCATACACAAGAATTGTTGCCTTATCACAACATCGAACTTGTTCATGAATCCTCTGCCGAAAATCGCGAAGTATGGATGGTACATGTCGACCACAATGAAAGTGAGTGTTTCGGTTCTGGCGTTGTCAAGATCTCCAAAAGATACAGGCAGAGCTATTTTTCCTACTGGCTTGATTGGTTTCCCTCCGAAGCCCAGCAATGGGTATTCTGGTGGGTGCAGCATGTGTTGACTCAAATTCATCTTCTCGAAAGTTTTCAAGAATAGGATATCTGCCGAACTTCCATTATCCACCAGAACTTTTCCGATAACCCATCCAGCTATGTTCACCTCGATGACCATGGCATCGTTGTGGTTTGTTGATTTCAACTTGAAGTCTTCTTCAGTGAATGTTATCGGCACTTTGACCCATTCTGGTCGTGCGGCTGGGCCATCGTTGATGACTGTGTTCACAGATCTGAAGTAATTGTTCCTTTGTCTTTGTATCGAACTCCATGGCTGAACCACCTATTATGGGCATGATGGTTCTGAATGAGGGTAATGCTTTCGGGTTGTGGCCTCTCGAACTCGACTCAGGTCTTGACGAATTATCGGGAGGTGGCGGCAATATTTCTTGAATTGGCTGCGGCTGCTGAATGGCTTGAATTGCCCGAGGCCGAGGATAGAATTCTTGAGAAGGTGCCGGGATGATTTACTGCTGGAAGCTATGCTGTGATCGGATTTGGTTGAGGACCCATGAATTATGGTTGCCAGAAGTTTGGACAAAATTGGTTCGGCATCGTGGAGGTAATACTCATCATGGTTTTCTCTTGTTGGATTCTAGCTATGTTCTTTTTGGTTTCTGGGCACGCTTCGGTGCTATGGCATCTTCCATGATATTGGCAATAGAAGTATGGATATTTTGGGTCATGATTACGAACTTTGGGGTCCTCTTCCTTCCTCTTCCCCTAGGACGCAAAACCTCCTCTTGTACTTGGTCTCTTGTCTTTGGTTGAACTTGGATTTTCCACATTGTTGATGTTTTGGGTTTTGGTAATGAGGTCTCCATCTTGTTCCTCTATTACCCTGCCTTTCTTGATTTCGCTCGGCCACTCTTCTTCTATGATCTTCGTCAGACTTGATGTATTCTTCTAGTTCATGAAAGAGTTCATCAATGGTCTTTGGCTCTCTTGGTCGGTGTGAGGCATTGGTCTGAGTTAGACCTTTGATGGATATTGTTGTCTTGTCGCTCGGGATCTAAGACCTTTGTTGCATGAATCTTCTTACAAAGCTCTGCAATGGTTCTCTATCTTTTTGCTTGCAATTGTACAGATCTGATGACTTTGCCGCGGTTTCATGGAATATTTGGAAAGCTTGGATGAACTTTGTCTTGAGGTCAATCCAGCTGCAGATTGAGTGTGGTGGTAGTAGAGAGTACCAGTTGAGAACTGGGCCTTCACAAGAAATGATGAAGGATTTGGCTAGTGCGACATCATCTCCTCCTACTGAATTCACGGCTGATTCATATCTCATGAGGAACTGTCTAGAGTTTCCATACCTGTTGTACTTCGGGAGAGAGACTGGCTTGAACTTTCGTGGCCATGGTGCAGTTTGCAACCCAAGTGAGAGTGGTGAGTCTGGATCCGCGAACTGCGAGATTCCGTTACCCACGAAGAAGTTTTCTTTCGGAGTTCTTCTGTTCTGGCCAGAGTTCTGGTGTGGTGAGTCATGCCACAATGAACTGTTCTCTTGTTCTTTCATTTCATCGATTTCTCTTTGCATTCTTTCCATTTGTTCTTTTGCCTGGTTAAGTTTCTCTAGCTTTTCCGAAGCCCTTCTTTTGCTTCCTTCCTGGTTCGCGAATCTCTCTTTTCTTCTGAAGCTACTCACTTTTGGTGTACTCTTTCCGACTCTCTCATCAATAGCACGATCATCTTCTTCATCAGCTTCTTCTTCAGTGATCTGGTTCCAGAGTATGCGCCACTTTTTCGTGCTCAAGGGCTTCCACTTTGCTCTTCTTTCTTGGTCTGTAATTTGCGAAGGTTCTGCAGTGAGAGAGATTCCATTGTCTTCTTCAGTGTAGTGATCTTCTTGGTCGGCCTCAGTGGGTGTGTTCTTCTTAGACTTTTTCTGTGGAGGCATCGTGAGTTGTTTTTCGGCTGAGACCACGGTGAGCGTCAATGTTGGGGGGTCCAAAAATCGGATGGAGTCCCCGAACACAAGATTCTAGAACAAATGCACGAAAGTTACGGAAAGATGGGGGACAAGGAATCCCCGAAAGTCTGTACTCACCTCAAAAGTTGTGAATCCCTTTACACGTGCCCTCTCGCCCCCTTTTATAGGGAGACGAGGGGACTTTTACATTCCGAGATTACCCTCGAATCTAGAGAATATTCCTAGTGTGAACATGTACACGAACGTCTTTTACATTCCGTAATTTGCGGGGCTAATTTCATACATTTACAAGCCCGCCACTAGTTCACACTTCAAACCCGGACTTTTTGAGGTGACGTCTTTGACTTGATCTTCCTTTGACCTCTGAAACTTCATTCGTGAAAATCATCACTTGTCATGATTCCCGAACTGAGACTCCTCGAGCTTCCCGAACTTCGCAGGTTGATGACTTCACCGCCAGATTTCGGCCGTCTCACAAACAGACAGCAGACTTGCGGTCCAAAGCCAATTCGGCGATTATTTCGCACGATGTTAGAAGGTCAGCGAATCATGTAAAATTAACAGAACACCTTTATGAATGTTTCCTTGCCACGAAACAGAATTTTCACCCTGAGGCATATTCACGAATATATTCATGAATTCGGCAACTCCGACGTCTCGAGGGTGAAAGGTTTTTGCCCAATTCCCCAACACAGAAAAAATTAAAGAAAAGATTCAGAGACAAAAAAATGAAACATGAAATACTTTTGAAGCAAAATTTGGAAACAAGAAAAGGTATACAGAAAAAGATTATGGAAACTTTGGGACAAAAAAAATTGGAAGAAAAAAAAATAGGGAACCAACATTTGCACAATTGTTTTTTGAAAAATAACGGATTCAGAAAAAATGAAAAATGAAAAAATGAGCCGCTACAAATGTTTGGAGTGCTCAGAGTTGGTGCACTACAATCAGTCGTACAATAACTCCATACATGTTTCCGTGCATGAAGTTGGAGTGGAGTTGCGGTTTGTGGAAGTGAAGTTATTATTTTTTTTCCAAGATGCATGGAGTGCTACCAATTATTCCATCCGTCCCTTTATTGTCGTCCCGGGGCGGACGCGGCTACCAAGGAACGGAGTAAATGTCCTGCATGCCGCACTCATTCTCTCTCCCTCAGCCCTCCTCCTCCCACTCCCTCACATGCGGCGCCCCCTCCTCAACTCTCCTTCTCTCTCCCCTCCGATTTGGAGGCTGATGGCCGGCGCCCGCGAGGCGGCGCGAACCCCGCCGGCCGCCGGCCGCCGGAGATGGAGGCTGGAGAGAGTGAGAGAGAGGGTGCGGTGGAGAAGATGGTGGGGAGAGAGAAAGAGAGAGGAGGAGCGCAGTCGCAGATCCTGTCAGAGCTCGCCGCACCGGTCGCAGATCTTGTCAGAGCTCGCGCCGCGGCCCGTGCGTCCCGCCGAGTTCGCCATGCGCCGCTCCGCTCGATCGCGCTTCTTGACGGCGTCGGCTGCACGACCCCCCGCCATGAGCCGCGGCTCTGCTTGGGCCCCAGCCTTCACGGCGAGACCACGGAACAAGTTGAGGATGCGGTAAGCTCGGACGAACACGGTGGCGGCTTGAGGCTGCCACCGCAGTCCTATCGAACGACGCACCGCCCGCCATGGACGCGGCATTGAGGGCGTTGTTGCCGCGCCATGAGTGGTGGAGGCGCTTCGGCATCTGCGCGACGCCGTGGCGGGACGACGACCGGCGGCGAGGATGCGCGTGACGCGGCCGTCGTCGAAATCCTCGTCGGGGAGCTGCGAGCTGCGAACTCCGCCGCGGCCGCAACTCCAATCGACGCTCCCATGGGCGCTGCCGCACCTGGGCGTCGTCGTCGCGCCTCTCGCTCTTGCCGCTGCGCCTCCGGCCACTGTCGCCGCAGCAACTCCGACCGCTGCAACACCCCTGCCGCGCCTCCCACAGCGAGCCGTCGCCCATCCTGCAGCTGACGCTTCTAGATCCGGCGATGGAGGATGAGTCTGGGTGGGTGGAGGTTGAGGATAAGATTTGATTTGTTTACTGCCTTGGTGGTGCGGTCGCTAGGCTTTTGTGGTGCCTTCGATTTTTTGTTGATCAGGCAGCAGTGTGTTGCAGCAGCTGCGCCTACTCTCCTCCTAACGAACGACCAACATTACGGGACGGGTGCCTGTAGCTTCCGCGACCAACATTAGGGGACGGAGGGAGTACTTTTGGAGATGGAGTGGTGCCAAAACACTGCACCCCTGCGGCCCCTGCTGCTGCAATTCCTTGGATTGACTGGTGGATCGTTTTAATCAATGTGGATCCGACTGAGACACTAGTGAAATGAATGGAATTAAACCCTTTCACGCGTCGCGCGCAGCTGCCTGTCCCCCCAACCTCGGTCCTAGCTAGCCTGCTGCCTGATCGGATTCGATATTGACACCTGATGCTAGCTGAGGTGCAGCAGCCGGCCGGCCGTCTGCCTCGCTCATTCGCCTCACCATTGATCACTAGTACTACTAGCTAGCTACTCCTCACTGCCTTGGAAGAATGGTAGTTAGTCGATGTATGTATCGACTCTATATGCATGCATATGTCATCATGTATATGGTGTGTACTACTATGAAGTACATATAGTTTGAATTCGAATTCAAAATTTATTTAGGAACACATCAGATCGAGAGTATATATGTGCGTGTCAATGATATATAGGACTACGATACGTACGACCTCTCACTCTCCGGGACTGCTGCATGCATGCATGAATACGTACGTATGGATACGTGATCCAAGGACGACGGAAGGAGGGCGACGTACGCCTGCATGCCTTATTAAAATACGCGCTACTACTAGGTAAGGACGTAAGGTACAAGTGCATCGATCGGAGCCCAGACGAGAGACGCGACGATCATGGGTGTCCCAGAATTGCAGCGATCGACGATGCATGATGGACCATCCAGCACAGCAGAGCATGCAAGATGCATGCATGCACGTACGTACGTAGGGACCAGTTTGCACCGGCAGCGGCCTCCACCGTACCGGGGCTTTTGGATGGGCTCTCGGCGCCGGCCACTGCCATGCATGTCTCTACAGCTAGCTAGCTGAGATTGATTTGCATTGCATTGGAGCCACGCCACTCCACCCGTATAATTTTTAATTTTATTTAGGTGATGTCACCACTCGCCACCTACGAAGGGCGCGCGCGCGAGGTGAACTGCGCTGCTGGGTGCATGCACGCACGTACGGCCCTTTGAATCCATTCACGCGTCGCACGCTTGTCCTCCTGCCTGCCGTGTGTCTACACACAGTACACACACTATATCCAGCTGAACGCTATCGCACCGTGTAGATCCAGCAGCTGATGAACTCGCAGCACGATATAGTCTATGGGGAACGGCATGCATGCATGCGCGCCAACGTACTCAATGCATGGGGACGTACTGCACATGCATGCGCGCCAACTCGGTACATACAGTACTGACACATGCACGAACATACATGCAGTAGCCCATTTGGGATGAGTATACTAAAAAATATTTATAGAGACCGTTCACATATAGCCAACGCATTTGAAAAATGGAAACAGTCCAAAATACTACCCTAAAGTATAACAAAAGTCCATATAACCTCTCCTAAACTATGCTTTGATTCAATTTACCCACTAAACTTAGTTACTTGGTTCAACTTACTCCATAATGCAATTTGTCATTTTTGTTTCTCCATGCACAAGTTGAGTTTTAATTTGATACTTTGCAAGATGGTAGTGGACATCATAGTCTATATTTAAAAATATTTTATGAATTTTTCATCATTAGTTTTTTATATAATATCTCTATCCCAATGATAAATTTATTATTAAATATACTATACCCTACCAAAATGGTGATGAAAAATTCATGATGTATATTTTTTAATATGTATTATGTTGTCTTCTACCATCTTGCAAAATTTGAACTTCAAACTTAACTTGTGCACGGAGAAATAAAATAGACAAATTGTGCTAAGTTGTAAATTGAACCAAATGGTATAGTCTAGGAGTGAACTAAACCAAGAAATACTTCAGAGGAGCAATTTGTATTTTTTTCCTTCAAAGTTTAAATAATATTTCTCATAAAAAACATAAATTTTCATATGAAATTTGATTAAGGGAAACTATATATAAATAGAATAGAGCTCCACCAAAAGCAAAACTGTGTAGCAGATAAGTCTATCCGTTTGCGATCTTTACATGCCAGAAGCATTCGTCATAATTTCTCAGGTCAATTTTAGAACTATTTTTTAGAAAATTTCTAATGAGGACATGCCTGGTACTAATAATGAATTCACTAGTACTGGGTCCCTGTTTCGGCCAAATTTTTATAGATAATGTACTAGTGCAGATCTCTCTCTACGCATAAGTTTTCAAAATAAACAAGCAACAGAAGATAATGTAGATGTGAATATAAGAGGACAATCTTAGTGGGGTGGACACGTAATTACCACACGGGCGCTGGCTGTCCATCTTGGCTACGACCTGCTAGTCACACATGCATGCATGATGCATGCATGATCGACGCGACTCTGTAAAGCTCGAACTTTTTTTTTTTTTTGCATTCACGTAGTATATGAGCACGTGTGGTAAAGGCGTAAAGGTATTGAAATTGTATTTGAATTTTGAAGAAGCTGATTACTAGCTGGTAATAATTAGCAATCGGGAATACTGTACCTGGATCTGGACCAATGTACGGAATTACGGATGGGTCTTGGGATGGTATTGTCGTTGTCCCTTCTTCATTCGATCTCTCTCTCTATCTCGCGATCGACAGGGGAGCATAGCAACAAGTAAGGCACATGTCAGGCCCATGCATGTCAGTCAGATGTCCCAGTTACTTAGTTAGCATTAGTACTGTATTGGGTAAAACAACATTTTACACCAACTCCTATTTGTACCACGTACAGGACGCCTCGATCGCGACAAAGGAAAGCGAGGTTGCTGCATCTGCATGCATGCCAATGCCTGGATCGAGTGCTAGCTGAGCACGCAGGGAGGCCACGTCGTTTTCAGCTCGCGCTTTGCATGCATGCTAAACGAGGAATATAGTTAGTCAACGATATATGAACAAGCAATGCAAGCAGCTCATCTGGTTTGACGAAGAATATGCGTGCTGCAGGATCGATGCACGTCAGGGGTCACTTTGCATGATGGTCCATCCATCGGTCGGTCTCTTTCCCAGACTGCTGTCGTCTACACTAGTGAGCACTCCGATCCATCATATGTTGCATATATCTGATCGTAAGTCATGCATGTGTTGTACTCCGTACGTCCCTAAATGTAAGCATTTGTTGACTTTTGTTGATCACGTTTGATCATTCGTCTTATTCAAAAAAATTTATAAAAATATTATTTATTTTGTTAGGACAAGTTTTATCATCGTATATATTTTAAGTATATCATAATCATTTTTATATTTTCATAATTTTTTTAATAAGGTGAGTGGTCAAATGTGCACCACGAAAATCGAAGAATACTTATATTTAGGGACGGAGGGAGTACGTTGCATGGACTCATTTCAAGCTGCTTGCATGTCGTCGTACACTCGCTCGCTCCTTTTTTTTTTTGCATTGTACGTATAGCAGTAATATATCATATATGATGACCAGTAAATGATCCAGGGTGCACGCACTGCACGGTCCGCCCGTGACGCGATGACTGCCCAGCATGCTGGACAGTGAGGTGGAACACACACGGGACGCGGCCATGCCCAAGTGCCCAACTGCTCGGATAAATAAGCATCTACCTGAAGCCTACATGCGTCAAGGCGTACGTACATCATCCGTGCCTTGCTTTTTGAATAAACTTGACCAGTGGCGGAGCCAAAAAAAATTTAGAGGTGGGGCGGTTTCTAGTGAGAAACCAAACTAAATGGCATATGCATCAATGCACACAAAACTTACACAACTAACATAGAACAAAAATTGTTTACCATCACAAGTGAAATTCACTATACCACAACCCCACATTAATGACGGATGTGCGTTGTTATAAGTATGAAATTACCGTCGCTCAGTCCGTCATTATAACTCTACGTCGCATTGACCGTCGCTATTTCACATTGTAACATCTGCGCATCCGTCGTTATAAAATTTTACAATTCTCGTCGGATCGTCCGTCGTTATATCTCAATTGTTGAGTTGGACCATCCGTCGGTATATGAAGCGGGCGTTTTCGCTCTAGTAGGCCGCTCGGTGGCCCAGTGTATGTGATGGTCCACCGATCGAGGCAAAACAACCCTAGCTTCGCCAAATCCCACCGCCCGCCTTGCATTCCACAGGCGCTCCCACCACCGGCCACCGCGCGCCTCCCAAAATCGCAGCATCTCCCCTTCCCAAAACCGCGTCGGCGACGCGCGCTCCCACCGCCGTGCCTCTCGCCCTCGGCCTCCTCCCCAAAATCGCGCACGCTGCTCCCCTCCCCAAAATCATTGCGCCGCGCCTTCTCCCCCAAACGCCACCTCGCACCCTTGCGAAATCCTAGTGCCACCGCCGGTGCTCCCCCAAACCTCTCGCCCCTGTTGACCGCCGTGAGGGGCACACAGCACCGCCGAGGAGCATAAGACCTAGTTCGGTGCCAGCCTTTCTTGCCCCGACTCTGTTGCTACCAGGATTCAAGTCCGAGGTTGATTTCTCGGCTTGGATTTCCTTCTCCATCTGGGTGAGTAACCCTAGTGATTTACCCTATTACCAAATCCATGCTATGCATTCAGTTAGCCGTGAATCTGTTGGTTGTTGCAATGCACCCTGCTCTTTGTAAGAAGGTCTCATGTAGTCATGTTTTGACTTCCTAGATGTGTTCAATATTTATTTATGTGATTACTTTTTAGGGAAATTTATGATCTGCTACTACGTTCTTATATTATCTCATCTGATTGCAGTACTGAAAGAAGATTCGGCACTTACAAAGTTGAGAGAAATACTATCTTCTTGTGTGACAGAAGGTACTATATGTGGTAGGATGCATCTAAATGTGAAGTGCCTTCATTCATGTAGTAAGCAGTGGCTGTTTAATCTATGAGCTGTTAAGCTGTTGAGATATTTTAGATCCTATAATGATATGGCTTGTTGATATAATCATTCATCTTATATAGTAAATGTTGGGTTACTTCATATTAATAATCAGAAATTTTATGTTATTTATATCTGAGCATAGGTAATAGTACAGGCAAATCTGAATGCATTTGTATATATACTGAATTCACCTAATGCATATGCTCACTATAGGTAGCTATTCAATCTGGCACTATGGAAGTCATTGTACCTTTGCACGGAGCTCACGTGTACACCTTGGAGCCATTTGAAGAATATTGGTAGCAATTGGCCTTCTGTATTGGTATGTAGTCCTCTCCCTGTTCAGCAGTAATTTATTTAATTTTGAGTAAATGTGTGTATGTGTGGACATTGACATGTGAATTGCCAAAGCATGCAGCTTTTTGTTTGTTAATTTTGAAATAAGCTCGTTGGTCACCTATCAAGGTTGATGGATAAAACGTGGATCGATTGTGATGCTAGGTACATAACACTTAATTTACAAATTCTAAAAGTGCTATTTGTGTTAAAATGGAATTTAACCTAAAACTTGCATGTAGGCACAGCAAGGTATATTTGCAAGGGGTAAATAGTTTCTTAGCTTTTGCATTTAGGAATTCAGCATGGCGGCAAGATATTATGTCCTTGTACAAAGTGTGTTAACTCATTTTGGAAAGAAGCAAGTGAAGTACGTGAGCACTTGATATGTGATGGGTTTCTAAAAGGCTACAAAATATGGAACTTACATGGAGAAGCTAGCTCTTCTCAATTATGGGAATTATGATGGTGGAGAGGTTGTGGAGGAGTCTCGAGGAAGATGACATATCTGATTTGCTTAGAGATTTAGTCTGGTTTAGATGATAGAGGAGATTTCGATGACAACACTTCTGTTCTAGAACCTTGTGCTGAGCTAGTTGCCATTGAAAAGTTAGTAGCTGAAAATAGCAAGGAGTTGTACCCTAATTGCAAGAAATTTACACAGCTGCGTTTCCTAGTTAGATTACTCCACATCAAACTCCTTGGAGGATGGACCGATATATCTTTTAACCTGCTACTAGATCTACTTAATGATGCACTCCCTGAGGGTTCAAGATTATCTAGAAACTTTTATGAAGCTAAGAAATTGGTGAAATCTATAGGAATTGGATACACTAGTATTCATGCTTGTGATAATGATTGCACCCTCTATTACGGGGACAATACAAAACTGGATTCCTGTCCAAAATGTAAAGTTTCACGATGGAAATCAATAAGGAGGAGTTTAGATGGAAAGCATGTATATAAGGTCCCTATGAAGGTCCTCCGTTATTTTCCAATCAAGAAAAGGCTGCAAAGGTTATTTTTGTCCTCTAACATAGCGAGTTTAACTAGGTGGCATGATGAAGGTCGAAAAAGGAGGGTCTCATATAAGGCATCCCGCCGATTCACCTCTATGGAAGGAATTTGACAAAATGCATCCAAAAATTTCGGAGATACTCGGAATATTCGTCTAGCATTAAATCGCGATGGTTTTAATCCATTTAGGACCATGAATGTTAGCTACAGTGTTTGGTCTGGTATTTGTATTCCCTACAACTTTCCACCTTCAATGTGCATGAAGCAATCAAATTTCATCCTTTCTTTGTTGATTCCTGGTCGGAATGGTCCTGGTAGTGATATGGATGTCTATTTGGAGCCACTGATTAATGATCTGTTAGATATGTATGACAAAGGAGTTATGGTGCTTCAAAGAGTGAATGGTTCGATTTGCGGGCTGCTGTATTGTGGACTATTACCGATTTCCCCGGTCTAGGCTATCTGTCTGGATCTGTCACATTTGGTGGAGCAGCTTGTCCTGATTGCCACTCCGAAACATGTTCCGTTACACTTGGTAATGGTAGCAAGACCTGTTATATGGACCATCGTAGATTCTTGAATGAAAACCACCCATTTAGGTTTGATGCTGATAAATTTGGTGATAAAACTGAGATTAGGCCAGCACCTATTCCACTTACTGGAGAGCAAATTTTGGATTGCACTAAAGATCTTAATACAGTTTTTGGTAAGGATCCATCTGGAAAGAAACCAACAAGGCAGAGACGCAAGGAAGGAGAGCCATTAGTCATTTTCAAAAGGAGATCTATGTGGTTCAAACTTCCATATTGGAAAGATTTAATGTTAAGGCATAATTTTGACTTCATGCACATAGGAAAAAATGTGAGTGAAAGCTTCTCAAATACATTCCTAGGCAATCGTTAGTAAATCTAAGGATAATCTGAATTCTAGATTGGACATTCAATCTCTAGGGATTAGGAGTGACCTTCATCCAGGTTGAAGTTGATGACCAACTTTATTTACCACCGCACCATACACAATGAGTCACGATGAGAGGAAACTATTTTGTCAAATACTTAAAGGGGTAAAGTTTCATGGCTATGCATCGACATACGACATAATGTAAATGTTAATGAGAGAAAGATATCCGGACTGAAGAGACATGAGAGCCACATTATTCTACAACATTTGTTGCCACTTGCTGTGAGGAAAATATTGCCTGAAATGGTTGCAGCAGCTGTGATTCGTGTAAGCAATTTTTCAAGAAACTTAGCTACTTTGTCATTCGAATAAGTGATATGGAAAGTCTAGAGGCAGATATAGCTGAAACCTTGAGCCTTCTTGAGACTATATTCCTTCCATCTTTTTTTGATAGTATGGTACACTTGATGGTACACCTTCATGCACAAGCAAGAATAGCTGGTCCACCCATTTTCACAAAGATGTGGCCCGTAGAGAGGTAATTTTGTACACCCAAGAACTCCTATATACACCTTGTTTTCAAGACATTACAAATGTGCCTATTATCGCATAGGTTTTTGATGAGAGCGAAGGGTTCTCCAAAATCACCGAGGGATCAATTATGGAGTGGTCTATGTTTCTTGGGTGTCTTCTTGTTATGCCGCTATTTACATAATGGGACTCATTTGAGCCATCAAGTTACATATGATGAAGATTGTAGTAGAACTCCTTTCTTCTGTTGTATTGGTCGAGGATTGGCTGGAAAGTCCATAGTTAATTTAGACCACAAGACATGGTTACAAGCACATAGATATGTTTTATTCAACTATGCCAATATAGAACCTTACTTGAGGTAAGTTAGCAAAATCTCAATTCATCACATGATTATTTTTCATTGTTGTCTAAAATGATTAAATTACCTTTGCAAGCAAGCATGCTCGTATCTATCCTCCATTGGTTTTTGAAATAAACGAGACATCGATTGCATTCAACATGAATCCTTTCATGAGTGGTTTAGGCTGCATGTGGAAGAAATGTGTGAGACGTCACCAGAAGAAATTAAAATTTTAGCTAAGGCGCCAATGCTGATTGCATATAAGTATAGTAGCTACAACATAAATGGATTCAATTTCCACACATCATATGATCAAGGTAGCTCTATTCGAATAGCGGTGTTCTTGCTGTAGTTGCAGTGCAAAGTCTTGATAGGGGAGCAATAATGACAACATTATTATCGAGAAAAAGACTTATTATGGTATTATAAAGGAAATTCTTGAACTATCACCACAAAGGAAATGTGGTACTTTTCAAGTGAGATTGGGTTGACAATCGTGTGCAGGATAAGTGGGTAAAAATTGATCAATTTGGGATCACAAGTGTCAACTTTAAGCATTTGTTCAATACAGGTGAAAAATTATCTGATGAGCCCTTCATTCTAGCATCACAGGTGCAAGTATACTATGTTCTGATCCAGTTGACACCGAATGGGTCGTTGTTCAGTCAAACCAAGAGATGTACGACTTTGATAATTTAGAGAATGAGCACATTGATAATGATAGTGGACTAATTGTACCATTGCCTGATCTAAATCGAAATGTGACTGTGGATATTATTAATGGAATTGTTCCTTCATTAGAAACGGACATAGATGGTATAATTGTTGAGAAGAAAAAACCTAAAAAAGGGCATAGAAAGTAAGTATTTTCTGGCTGCTATATATTTCTTATTGTATAATTTCTGGCTTCTATTATTTATTTGTATACTTCTGGCTGCTATTATTTCTTGGCATAATTTCTGGCTGCTATTATTTGTTGTTGTTTCCTTTCAAAGGCATAAAGATTGAGTGGACAGCTGTAGTTCAGTCTAAACATTACTTGCTTGGAAAGATGCTAATTTCTTTAGTTTGTTTCAGGAAACTAAATGGCAAGAGAAAGAGGAAACAATGAGGATGGTGAAGCTTATGAGCAGCAGCTAAGCATTGAAATCAATAAGAGAAAGTTGGCTGCTCTTCAACTCCCTTCTATGAGTTGTGTGGAACAACAGGATCAAAAGAAGAAAAGATCAAAGGTTTGTGCAAACATTGTTTTGCTGCAAGTCTCCTGTTTCATAAAAACTATTCACACCATCATGTTTCTTTGTTGTAGATAACTCATAAAACAAGTGCTGCTGCAACTGAAGCTCATAATCTACGCCCAAGGCCACAAAAAATTTGTGCCGGGAAGAACACAAATGAGGAGATTGGTGAAGATTTCCAGTGTGAAACCTCTGGAGATTTCTTATGTGACAACAATGGTATGGTCATTGTACATTTACTTTTTCATGTTTCAGTACTCTTCTTGTTTGTTGATTAATATCTTAAATTTATGGTACTCTTCTTCTCATGTTTATGGATCACTTGTAACAGATTTTAGTGGTGGTCCACAAAAGAAGAGGAAAGGGAGGGGTATCACAAAATTGCCTGACATATTTTCAAGGACACCTGACATGCCAAAAATCAAAATATTAGTCAATGAATATGGTCAGCCTGTTGGAGAGAATGTTAAGCGGTTCACAAGAGCTATTGGATGTACTGTGAGAAGGAAATTAAGAGTTGGTTATTCTGACTGGAGGCTTGTGGATGCTGAAAAGAAGTTTGAAGTTTGGACTATCATAAAGGTATTCTATGTATCCTTACCCACATGTTACTCTTCCTGTATATAGCGTGTGGTACTTTGCAAATTTGTGATGAACAGGATTACGATGCAGCTGTACCACTCATCTATTTATGTTATTTTCTGCACCCGTATGTGTTTTCTGATGTGTAGATAGCTTATAAAGATATCACATGATTGAATTTCACAGGCAGTCTAGAGCTATAGATATATATTATATAATCAAGGATTTGTCGAGCTGTAGGTACCGAGTTTTGGAGTCCAGTTTGAGTTTGTCAAAAATAAAGGGCTGTGGTTGTGGACGTGATGCATCGATCTATCTGCAACTGCAATGCAAGCAGCCTTGCACAGTTGCATTTTGTCGCCTGTGCATATACCAGTGACACATGATGCATATACTTATATATATATTTACTAAACTAGACTTAGGTCTGACTGTGAGAGAAGTTGTGATGAGTAATTTGACCAGCAGGCAGGCAGACCCAAACCAAACAGCTGCGAACTGTTGGTGTGTCTGCCGGGTGAGCTAGCCGTAGTGGTCTGGATGTTGAGTGGTCGCCGGATGGCATGTCTGCTTGCTTCGGTCTGTGAACATTGCATTTGTGCATTCGCTCATGTTCATTGCATGCCCACCTTGACGTACGTAGCATAATTCACTTTGTTAAAAAAAGGGGGCTTATTTTCCAAAAGGGGCGGACACCATTTCCAAAAAAAATTCCTTGCACAGCTAGCAAAAAAAATTCTGTGTTGCTGTAAATTAAATACACCATGCATACACCACTGTTGCTTGTCTAAGTTCTGTTTGGTTTCTTCTCCATGACAAATCAGGAAATCTATGATGTAAGTGAGGATGCCTTCAATTGGTTCCTGACAACTTGTGGTCTGAAATGGAAGGAATTCAAGTCAACTTTGAAGAAGAAGTATTTTGATAAAACAATTTCAGATACACAACTGAAGGAAATGTATGCGATAGAGTTCTTGATGCAGATTGGGTGTTTCGTCAAACTATTGGAAGTCTTCTAGTTCAGAAGTAAGCAACATCTACTATGAATCTAATTAAATCAGATTACTTGTTCTTCAATATCAATGTAGAATGCAACAATCTCTATAACGAGGCGCACGTTATCGCAAAAGATAATCGTTCAAGTTGGGGATAAACCATTCGTCAGCAAGAAGAGCTTTGCTGTTGTAGGCATGAATTGGTATAGAAGATAATATATGTCATTATTTTATACGTAACGTGTTCCATTTCACTACTGAAAATTAAACACTTGTTGGGTAAGAAGCTAGGGCGTCCTCCTCGAAGAGATGAAGTCTTTATTAAAACACACACAAGGAAGAATGGAGTTCCATTAAGGCAAGCAGCACCAATTATTGTAAGTTTTCCGATGCAAAAGATTGCAGATTCTAGTGTTACTTTTATGTGCATCACCATCCATATCCCATTTGTGTAGGAAAAACTTGAAGCAATTGTTGTAGAACATCCAGAGTTGACTGAAAGAACAATTCAAGAAGGTGATGCACTGGCTGCTGTCTGTGGACCAAAGGAGCCAAGAGGAAGTGTTCGTGGTTTGGGTGTAGGACCAACTCCTCAAGATATTGGTACCCCTGGACTGAAGTGCTTCGCACCCACAAGGCTTCAGATGGAAATTTTGGCTCGTAAAAGGGCTGAACGTGAGGTAGCAGCTCTACAACAACGCTTAGCAGAACGAGAGGAAAGGATGGAAGATGAGAGGGAAAATGTGGAAATACTCTCACATAATGGTTCTAATTCACGACACCATGTGGTAATATACTTCATCCTAATATAATTGCTTGCCAAATGACCTCATAGCCACCTCCTAGGATCTATTTCCATTGGGGCTCATTCCCCATTTTCTTTGTAGAGCCCAAGGTCAGAAGAAGAAGTTTATGAAGATGAAGCTTCTGATCCGGATGGTGAGGATGAGCGCTTGCTTATGGATAGGTTTGTTGTAGACCCATCGGTAGTGGAGCACAATCAAGAAAGCCCCAGCAGTGCAATCTCGTCCTTGCACCGCATCACCCCATTATCTATACCAAGGAATGACACAACTTGCTCTCCACATGATGAACTTGTAATCGTCTCATCCAGCCTACAATGTTTTCAATTCATATATTACTAGTTATATACATGGGTTTAACTCTCATGAATGCGTCATTTGCTGCAGGTCGGAAAAGATGTGATATTATATGCCGTGTTGAGACCAGAGTAGGTTGTGGCTAAGAGGACTATTATTTCAACTAATCCATGCAGCATTCTTGCAGGCGAGCCACTTGGAAAATAGTATTGTGAAGTTGTTGTGAATGTTGTCTTTGAAAAGGGATACGCTTTGCCTCGACCTTATCTTTGAGGTGGAGAGCGATGGTGATGCTCATAAGATGCCAATTGCATGGCCATATCAGAGGGTAATAAACACATCTTTGGTTCCTTTTTTCATGGTTCATGAGTTAGTGAATGACCATAGTTTCTAATTATTTATATTTTTGACAGTTGAAGGTTACCAAGGCATCACAATCTTCCCAGGGTATGTTTCTAAATTTTACTTTGAGCACATAAAACTATTGAAATGCACTATTTAACAAAACAGTTTACATAGTAATCAAAGCTCCAATTTTCTTTGGTCCTTGTTCCACTAAACTTTAGCTATCTTTGTATGACTTCGCGTTTGACATTCACATCTGTATTTACACCCCTGTTCTTCATTTCTTTTGTTAAAACCCCTGACCCTTCTCTCACCATTTTACATGTGTTATTAATTCATTATATTGTTCTCTACCCTCAATATTAAAGCATCATGGATTTTAGCCACATACCCATACATCTCGACACCTAAATTTTAACCTGGTTGCTTCCAGAACCGAATTCTAGATCTTCGACTCCAGTCCATTCTAGCTGAATTTTATGGTAAACCGGTAGTAGTGCATTTCTTAGGTTTTCCTTGCTAGCAGTGAGCTTGCTAGTACTTATAACAAAACAGGTCGCTATAATGTCAGATTTATAACAAACAAGTGCTCAATTGATAGTTCTAGTTGATTGATCACAACTATAATGCTACTAAAATGCTAAATGCATTTTTAACAATTACACTTTTCACTTTGTTCGGTGGGAGGTCCCAGGTAGCATGATGCTTGATCATGTCTGCGATGAGGACCGTTTGCCGATGCTATTTTGTTTTGGACAGATTTGAGACCTTTTGTATATGTCATGTGAATTTGTGTAGCCACATCTCATGTGTGTGTTGTGACAAGCCTAACTTATGGATGTGTAGCTAGAGATGGATTTTGTTTATACCTGGCTACCTCCTCTATTTTGTATGTGGCTGTCAAGCCAAACATATGAAGTTATGAACTACTAGAACTAAATTCAGTGACTAGAGAATTATTGATGTCTTTAATCTCAACTAAGATTATATATGTTCACTTGTGTGTGTTTGATACCCATTGGTTCAATTAAAATTTATGTGTTGTGTTCAGCTTGACAAGTACTGTTTGAAATATTAGTATTGGACTGTCAATGTGAGGTTAATATATATATATATATATATATATATATATATATATATATATATATATATATATATGATTTTATTGTTTAATTTTGATTTAATCATTAGCGTTGGATTATTAGTCGGTATAGAAAACTATGTCGTCAAACCATTCATCGGTATAAACCTGTAACTAACGGTCCGTCGTTATTTATGGGTCCGTTGGTATATCTTTACTAGCATCGAACAGTCCGTCGATATAGATTTATCCGTCGGTATAACTTTATAGCGGCCTTGATTATTCTTGATGCGATCGGTCGTGGTATAACGATATCTGCAAACGGATGGTGCGTTGGTATTGAGGCTTATACCGACCACAATGTAGTCGTTAAAGACAGGCTGTGGCATAGTGATTTGAAGATGTTCAAAGACAAAAATTATAGTTTTTAGTTCTTGCACCATGCAAAAGATAAAATTGACTTGTGTAGAGGTCAATTAACGTCCAATAAGAAAAAAGATGATAAGCATCAAATATCACTTTACTCCTGCCCTGAGCGTGCCTGGGCAACCAAACCATCCTGCAAGTAACTCGCCGGTTGCCTACTCGTGCAGCCATGCCCTATATATGCCACTATGCAGCTAGCTTTTGCTCATGCTCTGCATGCTTGCGTCGACAGCCACTGCATGTACACCATGCATGGTTCACCTGTGCACACGCCACAGCAAGTCGGCTAGTTTTGGAACCACCAATGGATGAACAAAATTGGATAGATCTATCAAGACTTCACCTACGGTAGTTGTTGGGCTAGCATAGCAACAAGTGCAGTAAGAGTATCGTCTTTCTTCCCACACTATGGACTCACTCTTCCTCGTCTTCAAGCCATGATCATCGATGCTAAATCGCCAGAAACAGATAGGTAGTGATCAAAGGAGGAAGGAGGGTTGTAAGATGTGCACGACGGTAGCTGGGGCGGCCGCCCCACCCCGCCGATAGGGTGGCTCCGCCCCTGAACTTGACCTCACCAAGCTATATATATGTATATGAATAAATAAACTTTTTTTCCTTGGATCTTCTTTTTTTTAAGTATATAGGGATTTGGAGGACAAGTTTAAGATACTATCTCTAGGGATGAAAGCAGTGGATAACGGTCGCTACTGTACTGTATTTTTTAGTCGGGAATGGGACGGGAAAGGAAAACTCAGACGGAAAAATGGATTCAATATTACGGTATATGGGGCAAAGAATATCTGTATCGAGAACATGTCTGATGGCAAGCAACATCGGATGGCAAGCCACTAAGGGAAACACTGGGTTTGTCGTGAGCCCGATACTCACGACAAACCCCGGCTTACTCTCGGCAAACCATTTGCCGTGAGTTGCTCTCGTCAAAGTACTCCTGGCAAATAAGTTGCAAGGAATCGGATGCTCGTATCCTAAGAGGGGTAGGGGGTGAATTAGATAACTTAAAAACTTAACCTATGGCTTCCACTATTTTGCATAAAGTAAATTAGATCATATCTATCTAGATGTGCAATCTATTGTTGATCTAGTGTGAAACCCTCATCCCAAAACAAGTTTTGCAACCCTCAATCCTAACAAGATACTAATCTAGGAAAGAAATGGCAAGCAAGAATTGCAAGAATGTAAAGCGGAAATGTAAAGGAGGATGAGAGGAAGCAAACTCTTGACATGTGATTTATCCCGTGGTATCGGTAGGCACTAAGCCACCACTAGTCCACGTTGTTGAAGCACTCACACAAGAGTATTGCTTCTCACCAAGTCTCTCCCAAGAGCATCACTTGACTTGCCACAAAAGCCCGCAACGAAGGCACTTGCCAAGCTCTCTTGTTCACCTTGTTGCCACCTCCACTAAGGAGATTCTCTACTAAGGGAAGGGGGTCTCCATGTTTCCCGCACAAAGTGTCCTCACTGCTCCACACCAAGCCGGAGGGTCGAAGACGATTGTCGGTGAGCCACTTAGGCCCCAAAGCTTCCGGCGCACCTTTTACAACTTCATCCACTCAAGAATCACCTCACAAGGTAGGCACACCTTGCACTCACTCAGCTCTAAGCTAAAACTAGCACTAAGCACACACACCAAGTATGTGCAAGTCTTTGCGTGAGCAATTTAGCACTTGGATGGCTTGGATATGATCTTCTAAGTGTCCTGCACTCCTTTGCACTTCCACACAATCCAGCAACCTCAAATGGGTGAGTGGAGGGGGATAAATAGCCCAAGGCATCCAAAGAGCTGTTGGCTAAAAGCTACAAAAAACTATAGCATCGGATGAACCGATGCCCCGTCTGGTTCTCTCATCACGGCAAAGAATTTGTATCAATCGTGTGTCGGACCCGGATGGTTAGCACAGGAGACACGATGGTTTATACTGGTTCGGGCCTCCTAAGAGTAATACCCTACGTCCAGTTTTCGAGTGATCGTGTTCTTATGCCAGGAAAGTCTGTAGTAGGGGTTACAAACTAGTCGGGAGAGGGTGTCGGAGCCCAAGTCCCTGAGAGGTGAAGCTCGTGCTTCGTGTGCGTGTGGTGAGTGGGTGTCAAACCCTTAAAACGGTTGCCCTCCTCCCCCTTTTATAGACGCAAGGGTGAGGGGTAAAAAGGGAAAACAATAGGTATGCTACAGTGCTACAATGTCACGGTGTTGGGATGTCTTTTCCCATGTGGATGTCCGTCAGAAGGGCGTTGAAGGGCGCTGAGTTGTAGTGGGGCTGGCGATCGCCGCGTGTGCGGGCCGGCATAGGGCGTTTGTCACACCTGTTTTTCCAAAGAAAACCAAGTGCATACCTATATGCATGCCAGGATCAAGTTTCATGCATATAGTGACATATAAGTGAATATAGAAACAATATCACGCAAGAAAAAGGGAGATTATCAGAGATTTACGCTTAATCCTGGAAACGAAGGCTCCAAACTCCACAAGCAGTCGACTGGGGGTTGCGTACGCCTAGAACTCAGCAACATCTTCACAAGACTTCAAAGCAGCTTCCTCTCTCTGAGCAACATTATTTATAGCAAGGGTGAGCACATGTCGTACTCAGCAAGTGTGGGGAAAGTATGAATGCGAACGCCAAGGAAAGGAAAGGCTAACAGTGTTGACTTTTAGTTGGTCAAATTTTATTAACACCTGATTACTAATAAAGTATAAGTATATATCATCCCACAAATTAAACATAAAGGTAAGAGATATGCCATAAGCATATGGCTAACATAACCAGAAATCACGATTTAGGTCCATCTTCAAGTTCAATTATCATGTGAGGGTCTAGGCCGCTCTTGACCGTGAGCACGGCTAATCGATTAGTTTTACACTATGCAGAGATTGTACACTTTCACCACAAACAGTAAAAGCTCAAGAACTTTGAACCCAACCATGCGATGTCACGAGCACCATACCACACTACCGAGTGTGGCGCATAGGGACGCTACAAGGCCTTTACAAAGGTTCCCCAACAAGTTATGACCCACAAGGTTCGGATCAGTTAGCAAGGTATAAAGTCCCCTAGCAAGTCAATACCCCACCATAGAAAGAACTCACCCAACCTCGCTAGAGCGAGTCCATACCCCGCAGCATCACGATCCCTTGTCCTTATCGTAAGATCACCCCAAGCTAAAGTTCCTAATTACTTGGCCAAGACCATTGCCCGTTTAGTTCTTGTGGTTGTATTGTTTTCCTGGGTGGTTCTCCATGTTCCGATTATCATAGCAAAGGTGGTCTTGCAATTAAAATTAACATAAAGGAACATAGAGCATAATGAATAACCATGTTGATTAACACCATCCCAGTTAAGCAAGCTAAGCAACATCTACCATCAAAATTAATTAAACAACCCGGTTACAAGGGAATGGTAAAAAGTTACTAGTCATAATCCTTAATAGGAACCCATCACATTAATGCAAGGCATATGCAATAGTGATTAATAAAGTTATTGGGACAAAAGATCAAGGATACACTTGCCTTTAACCAAAGATTTGTTGCTCAGAATGTCTTCACCTTCAAGCTCTTCAAAGCTTCTCGAACCACGTTCAATCTACTCGCATCAATCATCGGGCACAAGCATACAAAGCAAACAAACAAGTAAACTAAGAACAATGCACCAATCAAAAGAAAAGATTTAAAAGAATGCACTAAAGGATAGGCTCGATTATAAGGATCACCTAAAGCACACAAACCGTGCTAAAAAGGAAAGGCTTGGCTATCTTTAAAGAGATGGTTGTGAAAGGTTGAGCATAAACTGGGACCGGAAAGATCTAGAACAAGACACACTGAGATAGAGCTTGATAAAGAACGACTAACGAACGGTTTGCATTTATGAACATGATAGTCTATAAGCTTAGATTCATTTTAATTAAGAAAACAAATGTAAAGGATATTTCAGAAACAAAATACCTCATGTTGACATTAATGCAAGTTACATTTTATTTGCAAAAATCGAAGTAAAGAACTAGTCAAATTTTATTTATAAATGTTTATATATAAGTTACACCAATTAAACATTTAATTTGAAAAAGATAAACTATATGAATCATCCAAACGTAACTTTATGATTCGTGTGGATCATGTTATTTATTAAAAACATTATTACATTGGTATTAATCAAATTAACATTTATTTATAAAGCCGGAGTAAAAGCCTAATCAACTTTTAATTAGAAAAGATTAATTAAATATTAATCAAATTAACATTTGGTTTATGAAAAACCGAGATAAAGATCTAGTTAGATTTTATTTAGAAAAACATGTGAAATAAACATTACTCAAATTAATTTTGATAATGAAAAATGGTGTACAACACTATATAGATTTTATTTGGAAAAGACATGTTTACTAAGCATTAATCAAAATTAATATTAAATTAATTTTTAGAAAACAAACATGATGAAAACACACCACTAACATGTACTTTATTTTATTATGAACCTACCGCAACTTGAATGAATTAAAACGGAGCTAAAACATGGATTCTATGAGATAAACAAGGTGATAAGGACCTGTTCGTGTTTAACTATAGATTTGGAGGGCTAGCAGAAAAGATTCTCGAGACACATCAAATAGTACTCGCGAATAGATCTAAAGCTAGTGTTAGATCTGAAAAAGGGCCTCGGTTTGGATCTGTTTGAAGGAACCTAAAAAGATCTAGGGGCTTAATAGGGAAACTTGCAAGACACATAAACCAGACTCAGGATTAAAGGAAAAGACAGGGGTCTATCTGCAAAATGACTGGCCTTCTTCTTCCTCAGCCTCACGGCGGACAGGGAGTTTGGGGTGGCCAAATCGCCGGCGGCTCCGGCGAACTAGGGTTCAGGCGAGCGGCGCATGGGGTAGAGGAGAACAAGAGGGACTCAGGGAGGTGCTCACCCGCGTAGGAGACGGACGGTGGTGGCCGGAATCGACGCCGGACCGCGGTGGCAGCCGGCTCGGTCGCCGTACGGGCGGCGGCGCTCCAGGGGCAGGACGGCGACGCGACCGGGCGGCGAATCGGCACGGTGTTGCGAGTCCCATGGTGGTGGTGGCTTGCTCCGGAAGAGGGCGGAGGTGGTTGGAATCGGCGACGGCGGCCCGGACCGCCGATCTCCACGCACGGGCGGCGAGGCCCCGACGGTCTTCCGTCAACGTGAAGGAGCGGCGGACGTGCAACTCAACGTTGCGGAGCTCATGGCGGTTACGTCTTGCTCCGGCGATCTCCCGTGCGCCGAATCGAGGCGACGCCTGGCTCGGCCGGCGGTCTACGGCAACGACGACGGCGCAGGGTGGAGCAGGGGTGCGAGGCAACGGGGACGCGCGGGGGAAACAGGGAGCGCGCGGCCTCGGGCTCTGCCCCTTTATAGGGCGCGGTGGCGGCGCGGCTGCATGCGCCAGACGGACGAGCGTGACGGCGCCATGCTGCGGAAGGCCACGCCACGACCGGGCCGATGGCTCCGAGGCCAGCTAGCGGGCCGCCTTCGGCTCGGCCCGGTAGGATAGGGTTTTTATTTTTCCGGAATTATTTTAAATGCGAAAACAATTTCAGAAAATCTAGAAATTATTTTAAAGGCACGAAAAATACACCGAAAATTCCAAAACTTTCAGGAAAATTCCCAGAGATAGATTGAGACATGAACAATCCAAATAAAATATTTGGAGCTCATGAAAAAGATTTTAGAGCCTTATAATAAATAGAAATAGCTCAAGGAAAATGAAAATTAATTCCGGAAAAGCCCAGAAAATTCCCAGAAAGATTTGGTCAGCACCTAGACGCATTTTTGAAACATCTTACACTCATGAACACCCAGATGCATCGGCATGAATGCAACACTCACATAAGCATTTATTTAATTTTAGAAAATCAAACAATAGATTTTTCTTATACTATATTTTCTGTAAAGAAAATAAATGTTGAAAAAATATTAAAATTATGATAAAATTGTTATTTAATTATTCTCTCTATTCACATCCTGAAATTGGAAATTTCAGGGTGTGACAGCGTTGAAGGGCGCTGAGTTGTAGTGGGGTTGGCGATCGCCGCGTGTGCGGGCTGGCATAGTGAATTCCGAGTGCTTGGCACCTTCTCCGAGCTCTTCCGGGGATGACTCAGCACCTTTGAGTGTGGATTAGGCCCGCCACGTTACGGCCTAAGTGTAGGTAGGCGCCGCCCGTAGAGGGTCGTTGAGTACCTGCTCTGACGGGGTCGCGTGTCGCAGAGGTTGGACGGACGGCGCTGGAGGTCACATGGCCGCAAAGGCGCGCGACGGCCTCGCCGAGTCGGCCACCACGCCCCGCCACCGGGTGTTTGCATGGCGTGGAGAACCGGAGCCTTGCGTGGTGTCGCGGGGGAGTTCGAGCGTCGGGGCAGCGCCACGTTCGTGTGGAGCCCCTGATCCCGCGCTCCGACCTCCGCGTGTGGGCCCCGTTCTAGTCGGAGGTGGAAACCACTCGTGCGAACGGGTAGTCGGAGGCGGAGACTACTCCCTCCGTAACGGCAAAGGAAGACGTTCTAGCTGTTGCCCCGGATTGCAGAAAAGAAGACGTTTAACCCACGCAGGGTGATTTTGGATGGTGTTGCCCCTCCTTAATTGCGGTCCTTCGCACACCGCGTTTCTTCGCCTCGGTTCCCATCCCTCCGCCACCCCCATTCAGAACGAATCGGCAATGAAAAAAACGTGCGGCGGCAATACAGGCGCGAGCGCAAAAACGACCGCGCGCACGAATAAACACCGGTGAAAAAAGTCTTCACCGCGCCCACGGGAAAAAACGAGCCCCAGCGTCCCCCTTATGGCGCCATGCAACCAGCGACAGTAGTATGCAAAAATACACACGAACAAAAAAACGAGGTCGCGAGGCATCGATCTTGCGACGCCACCTCTCTATACTCGCTGTGCTAACCGATTGAAGGTTTCATTGGATTGTTACATAGAAGCAACCACAGCCCTATTTAATAAGGGTAAACAGGGAAAACTCTACCCTAATTAATGACTTCTTGGTATGCACAATATTGTCCTAAACGTCCTCCTTTACCGGTACGGAGGGAGTACTCATGCGAACGAGTAGTCGGAGGCAAGGCGGAGAAGTAGTCTGGGGTGGGGTGTCTTGTCGATGAGGGTCTTGATGAAGACCTGTCTCCTTCCTTGTCTTGGATCCTAGTCTTGATATTGTCGATGGTGTCCGAGGACCCAACCTCAAGGGTAATAATCTTGCCTTTAGGGGGCCCTAATCCAGGCCCTCGTGACTGCTCTTTGCATAGGCGTCAGTTCATCCGGTGCCTCTCCACGTCACATAGTCGTTGCACATCTGCTGACACAATTCATCTAATGCTTCAGCCGATGGTGTGTCGATTCATCCGGTGCTGAAGAATGAACCGTCGAATGAACCGCTTCCTGGTCCGTCGGTTCATCCGGTGCTACTAGCCATTGGGCCAGAGCCTCTCTGTCTTGCGCTAGTGAACCACCGGATAGACCAACGGTGCCCACCAATGGACCGTCAGTTCATCCGACGCCTCTGTCTTCATTGCTTTGTCTCAGTAATCATCCAACTCATGTAGAAGATGGACTGTTGGTTCATCCGATGGTGCCTGTTATCTTGAGTCTTCACGCAGTGTTCTACTTCATCCGTTGCTTGCACCGATACTTTTTCCAGGGTACCGTCGGTTCATCTGACGGTGTCTTTTTCTTTCCTTTTCTTCCTCGATTTAGACCTAGAAATGTGGTGTTTTGCATCCTTGGGACCTAGAAATGTCTACAAAGATATGCTCAACAATATGGTTAGTCCCATTGGTCTTGTTGTCATGAATCACCAAAATCATACTCGAACAAATGGCTTATGAGGCTATGTTCGCTACATAAGTTTACGCCAAACATCTCTTTGTCGTGAGTCGAAGCTCAAGCTCACGGCAAAGGTGTGTCGTGAGTACATATAGCTCTCCGCAAACTGTTTTGAAAACAAATAAAAAAACCAATGCACACACCTTGGCCCCACAGGCCGGGCACCGCGGCCCCATTGACTGGCCGCCGCCGCACCACCCCACTGCCGCATTGGGGCGAGCGGTCGACAGAAGAATGAAGAAGGGCTTGGTTTGGGGACGGCCGGACGGGGATGGCAGCGGTAATGAGATTGAGATACAGAGAAAGAGAGGAGAGGGAGAGTGGCAACGGCAAGGTTTGGCTGAGAGTTAGTTGGTGGCTTGGTCACGGCACGGAACCAGACGTGGTGGTGTTGTTTGGTTGGTGGGGTATTGGGGTGGGCCAAGTGAATAGGGGTGAAATGGAGGAATTAGGTCTCGAAATAGGAATCCGGGGTGTGGAATTGTTTCCGGTAAATATAGAAGCCGAGAATACAGTTGCAAAAATCTGTGTACCTATTATGGTCCTGCTACCGCCGTTTTTTTTTAGAAAACGATATGCAGTCGGTTTAGACGGTTTACAAGGGGGATTTTCCGGTCCAGTTTGCATCCCAAACTAGGTACCTCAAGGTCTCGTACGTGCAGGCTAGCTAGCAGGTTGCACTGATTCCTCAAGGACCACAAGCTGGCGTACGTACCGCGCGAACATCATGGGCGCATAAGCGAATTTGTACTCTACTGTAGCATGCAATATATATTTAAAGCGTGTTGCCTGCATGTGCAGCAACACTGCATTTACATTCATGCATCCAGCAATGATCCTATATATACAGATTGGATTTCAAATTAATTGTCCTGAATTCTCACGGTACTGTCACATGTAGAGGAACTAAAGGGTTTCATCGTCCGTGGTCACTAATGCCATGAGTGATCACCCCTTTAGTCCCGAGAACACGATCGACAAAAGACCCCTTTAGTCTAGGTTCGGTGTACGAACCGCGACAAAAGGGTGGGGGCCTTTAGTCTCGATTCGTAACACGAACCTAGACTAAAGGAGGGCCTTTTGTCACGGGTCGTGTTACCAACCGGGACTAAAGGGTCTCCCACGAGTCACTATAAGAGGATAGCATCCTCTACTCATTCGATGTGCCGTGTAGGTGAGATGGTGAGGAAGTTTACGCAGGCTGGAGGTCACTAGTTCGAATCCCCGCACCCGCGCACGCGTATATTTCGCATGAAAAATCGCGTGACTTGTGACTTGCGACGTGCGCGTGTGTGAGGGCCTCTCGGGGATTTTCAAATATTTTTTGACAGACACCCTTTAGTCTTTGGTAGATACTAACCGAGACTAAGACTTTTAGTCCTTGCCTTCACCCGGGACTAAAGGACCCCTTTTGTCTCTCATCATTAGTCCTGGTTGGAATTTTAGAGACCTATACCCCTTACCAACCGGGACCGTAGCCCTTGTCTCTACCAGTGTGTGTGCCGCGCTTGCCCGGGCCCCTTTCTTCACCAGCCGACCAGCCGGCAGTGCTGCTCGTCTCTGCACTGCAGTAATATATATATACTGAGCTATGGTATCGATCAGGGTATGCATGGTCCTCGAGACCTCGATTATAATTTCACCGATCGACCCCACCCCCCCCCCCCTCCCCCCGGTGTGGTGGCAGCTGACACCTCATGAGATGATCAACGTATCGACCCACCTCGAGCCGCGAACCATTTGATCGAGTAGTGGATCGCAGGAGCTGGTCCATTGTTTCTCACTGCGGCTCTGCTGCCCCCAAAACATATACTACGCTAGATAGCTGCAGTATGTACTCTGCTACTCGGCGAATTCCTCCCTCTGTTTGCCAGCAATAGCATGCGTACACTCCGGACATCCTACAAGGAATTCACTGTTCTACCGTTATCACTTTCCATGCTAGCACTGCATGCTGAGGAAGCGACGTTTTGATCAGAAACTATTAATTTTAATTTAATGTATTTTTTTCACATATATATATTATTGTACAAAACTGCACCAAAAAATATGTCTTCAAAGTAATTCAACATCGAGTTCATTTTCAAAAATATAATACAGGCCAAAAACTTTTTTTTTTGTTTGGAAGAAACTTCCTCTGCCACAATAATCATGCATGCCAAAAAAAAAAAAGTGGATGGTTTTGTTTGTGTTGTGCACGTGCGCGTGCTTCCAGCACATATGCAACTTTTGGTACTGATGCATGCGCATCACGAGATATACACATTAAAGAAAAGTGTAGCACAACAGCTTTGTGTCACGTATGTTTATGTCACTAACTTTACGTCCTAGCTAGCTAGTCACTCAAATTCAAAATTCGGAATCCAAACTGTATATGCTACACATGTGCAATTATGTGGCAATTTGTAGCGTAGTGCGCGTGAGCTGCATTCGTGGCCGGATCATGGATCTTGGGGCTATACTGACTGGCACATGAGACATGACATGCATATTTCTCTAGGGGCAGAGGAGCAAACCACGAACCATGTCACATTCTGGGCCCATGCGTACGTTGCTGACTGCATGCTGATTCTGGGCCAAAGATACCAAGTGCTCATCATATATACCGAATAATTATGGGTGGGCCACCACCTGTGCTGAGAGAAAGAAGAATGATTATGCAAGATCGTGGAATAAATCATTAAATTTGTGCATATTTGAATGGCATTTGCTTGATTAAAATAAGCATAAAAGAGCACGCTACCACTACCCAACGAGCTAACCAATGAATATAATTGGCTCTGTAAATGATCAAGAAACCCATGCAATGACTGATAGTAGACTGTCGAGACCCGCCACAAAGTACCCATGCACACCAATGTTAGAATTACATAAGCTGGAAGAATCCTCAGAATGAATGACACGGATGAAATTAGTTCGTAAATTCGGAATCCAAATTAAATTATTTTTAAAAGTATGGGAGCTGCAATACAAGATGACATTATTTTGAGCATATTAATTTGAATGTCATTTTCTTAATTAAAAAAACTTTGTTTGAATGAAGCTGAGACTTTTTAAATTGAGACAACTCTTCTAGTTTCACGAGAAAAATGTTCTAATTTTAAGATTAAAACTATTCCAGCTAAAAAATAACTGATGCAAAAGAAAATTGTTGCAACTCAAGGACTTTTAGGAATTGAGCAAAAAGAATTGACATGTAACAAATTAAAAGTATATATGTACCTGATTAAATCATTCAAGATCGCCATGGAACAAATCGTAGGTGGAACGACTAAAGCAAAAAGGAAAATGACTTTCTTGAGACTATAGAATTATATTGAACAAAAGCAACAAAATGTGCATGGACAAAAGGATACGGAGTAAGCATGAACCGAGAGAATAATTGAGCTAAAGGAGAATTGGTCCCACAAACGGCCCACCTATAATAATTCTTGGCGAGCTGTCACACCCGGATTTAAGAGCAAATCCGAATGCAAGAATACATGTGCGCCAGGATCAAGTTACACACATGCATCGACTCTGAATACCAAATACAAGGTCAAAAGCGTAAAGAGAGTATTAAGCTTTATTAGACGCAAAAATGTCTCATAAACGATCTAATTATTATCGAGTAGCGATGCAATGGATAGGGTCAATACCAGTGCAGTTGATCGGTGGCACGTCCGCCTAGAAATCTTCAAAGTCTTGTGGAAGTCTTCAAAGTGACCATCTGAACAGCAGTCCGAGTAGTGTAGTTGCAAGAAATAAATCAACAAGCGTGAGCACATGTCGTACTCAACAAGGGAATGTAGCTATAACAACATGCAAGGCTCTTTGGGTGGATGGCGATATGGTTAAAGCGGTAAGCAATTTTAGTTGGTCGATTTTATTAAGCAACTTATTACTAGCGTGCAAGTATATACCAACCCAGGGAAATTATAAATGCAACAGAATCAGGATGTGATTCACAAGCTTAATTCATATTCCATAATTTACTCATGTGAGGGTCCAGCCGCTCCATGACCGAGAGCACGGCTAATCGATTAGATTTTACACTGCAGAGGTTGTACACTTTACCCACAAGTCGTGTCCCCATATATGCCCCAAGTTAATTACTCCCTTAAACACTTCCGAGGTGAGTGGCATGGGTTTCACTACGAGGCCTTTACAAAGATTCCATGAGCTGCCGCTAGGTTTCATGACAACAAGAATGCATAACCCTCTCTCAAGACTGCGGCTACCACAGAGCAGATCGCCTTGAGGGCCGAGCTATACACCAACCTGCACCCCTAACCCTTATCGGGTAAAGCATACTACATGCTAAGGTCTCTACTTAGTTAGCCAAGACAGAGCCATTTGTCTTGTGGTTGCACGTTTCTGGGTGGTCGCTCCATGTTCCGATTAATGGGTAATCTTGTTTAATGAGGGTAGAGCAGAAAATAAATCAAGTTTACTTTTGTGTACAATTAAACCATCCTCACCCGTAATTGGCAAATCGAGCATGTGCTACCCAACATAAAGTAAAACCCAGTTAACAAGGACATGGTAAACAACACTAGTCACACCTTAGTCATAGGGTCCCATCAATTTAATGCAAGCAATAAAGTAAATAGTGTAATTAAAATGCGGTTGTATAGGAAAAAGGGCATGCATCAAGGACTTGCCTTCCACAAACTCTTGCTGCTCAAACTCTTCAACGCCTTCAAAAGCTTGAACTTCAAATAAAGCTCCAATCGACGCGTTCTCACGCATCACACAATTGATACATACAAGCAAACAATGAAATAAAATAAGAAACAATCACCAAACAGTAACAACAGATCAAAACAACTGCTTAAAGCTATTCTACTCTTCAATACGATCGTTTGGACATAAAGAACGCGAAAACGGAGTTAAAACGGAGAAGATATGGCTAAAAAGAAGTTACTGAGGGTCTATCTGCGAGAAAACTAGAGCTACGAGGACTTAACTGCTAAAAACCAGGGGCTAACACGTAATTAAACGTAAACACAAGGGCTAAAGCGCAAAAACTCCCTTACGGACTTGTTGCTAAAGCAGGAAAGCCTAGGGTTTAAACCGGAAAAACCGGGACCTATACGTAAGGATCTTTGAACGTGGGAGGGCGAGCTTGTGAAATCTAAAAGTCTAGGGGTTTTTGTAAAAGCCATGGCGGGGTTGACTGTATTGACCCGGGCGAGCTAGATCGCCCGTCGGATCTCGATAGCGAAGACGACGCTGGCATGCCAGCGGCTGCTGGCCCGAGCGGGGCAAGACGCTGGCGGCGCGAGTGGCGGCGGCTCACGGGCGCAACTCCCAACCGCCGGGGGCACGATTCGAGCACGGTTGCACTAAAACGAAGAGCACGGCGAAACGAACTCAAAGAAGGCGGCGGAGCGACCTTAGGTCCGGCGGCGACGGCGACACGGCTCGGCGAGGCGGAGCTTCCTGATGGCGGACTCGGTGAGAGCGTGACGGCGGTTGGAGAGGACGGCGACGTTCAAGCGGCACCGGCGACTTCCCCGCTGACTGCGGTGCTCGAGGCTGCTTCCTCAACGAACGGCAGCGGGCGCGGAGTTGAGCTCGGCACGGCTTAGGGTTCGCGGCTAGGAGCCCTAGGGTTAGGGGTTTGGGGTCATGGACCCACGGCGTGAGCGTGCGGCGGGTTTTATAGGCCGCGGGGAACGCGCACAGGGCGTCGGCCCAGCGGGGAAAGCGGCGCAACGGAAGCCGAGTCGGACTCAAGTCCGGCTCGGCTGGGCCGAGGAGGGATGACGGCCGGGCCCGCCTGCGCCGGCTGGAGGCAGGATGGGCTGGGCCGAGCTCTTTGGTGGGCCGCAAACACGCAAAGGAGGAGGAGAAAAAAACAGCTGGTGGGAAACGAGGGAGCTCCAGTGGACTTTGAAGTTGAACGGGCCAAACAAAACAGAAAGAAGAGAGGAAGAGTAAAGAATTTTATTTTGAATTTTGAAACCTTTAAAACTTCAACAAATTTGAATTCAAACACAAATTTGAATTCCAACACTCAAAAACAATGCACCAGCATGTATGCAACACTCAACTCCTATATTTATTTATTTTATTTATAAAAATTATTTAAATGCCTAGAAAATTCAAACAACTCCTTAAAATCCTTAAACAAATTCACAAGTTGCTAACAAAATTTTAAAATTTAGAGAAAAATGTTTATTAATTTATTTTTCTTATTCACATCCTGAAATCGGAAATTTCAGGGTGTGACACGAGCGGCTTATGATTCTCGGCGATCAAAGCTACATTATTCTCCCCGGGCGGGTGGTCTGATGCACCGGCCAGCAGAGGCAAAGAGATCATATGTAGTATATGTTTGGGAAAAAAGTGAAGGATAAAGGACAGAAAATCCCTGGCAAAAGAGGGCAATGCATCACTACGGGAAAACGCAGGACTCTCTTTGCCGTGCGTTTTCCGACGGACGCACGGCAAACAATAACGCACGGTTTCTAGTTATTTTGCCGTGCGTTTTAAGACCGACGCACGGCAAACCTGTGATGAATATTATGATATATATGATGTCTGTGATGAATATTATGGAATGCATATTATTCTAGTGATTTTTGGGGATTTTTAAACGTGAAAAACAAAAAAAAATTGCAAAGGTCACTTTGCCGTGCGTTTTTTGGAAGGCGCACGGCAAAGTGACCAAAACCACCAGCCGAAATAGTACCTTTGCCGTGCGTTTTATTGCAGCGCACGGCAAATGAGCCATTTATTGCCGTGCGTTTTTCCCGGTGGCGCACGGCAAAGGTAGATGATTGCCGTGCGTTTTTCATGGCGGCGCACGGCAAAGGTAGATGATTGCCGTGCGTTTTATGCCACGGCGCACGGCAAAGGTAGATGTTTGCCGTGCGTTTTTGCCTAAGGCGCACGGCAAAGTCTTGGGATTGCCGTGCGTTTTTTACCGGCGCACGGCAAAGGCCGTAACGCGCCGTTTGGTGCGGGCGCCGTCAGTTGCTTTTCTTTGCCGTGCGCCTCCCCGTGACGCACGTCAAAGAAAGTTCACCGTGCGTTGTCAGAAGGGGCGCACGGCAATGGGAGTTTACCGTGCAAATTTCTACCGTGTGCTCTTTGCCGTGCGCCCCGAGGAAAAACGCACGGCAAAGACTTTGCTGGGCGTTTTCGGACCTTTGCCACGGCAAACCCCCTGTTTCCCGTAGTGAGCATGGATCGGTGAGCAGTTGCTCTTATCTGCGTTGCTCGTGGTGTTGTTTATGCACGCGTGGATGCAACAGCAGCGCAGATGGATATTTTTGTCAAGACTCGCGATCAGTGAAGCAGCAGTGTACTGCTAGCTGGTGCATAGCTAGGTATAGGCTCGTGATCGCGATGACGGAAAGATACACGCATGTGTGGTGCTCGAGTTGCTGTATGCATGTACATGATGGCGGTGGCTACCTAAAATGGTGAATCAACATCTGAGAGATCTGATGGATGGACAAGGACAGGTCACATGATCAATCGACACCGCCAGGATCTCCAATCTTGCTTGTGGACGGGCGCGACAAAGGATCGGCAAGTCGGTGTTTGAAATTTGAAAGGTACTCGTGTGTAATAGCACTTTGCACGCATGTGGGTAACGTACGTACGTACACTCCATGGATCCGGGTGCAGTACTACTGTACATTTTCATGACTGATACGGATCATGGAACAGTCAGAGAGCCAGCCACTCGATCGTATCGTCGTCACCACGGTCACATATATGCATGTTACTGTATTTGGCACAGTGTCACAAGTATCGATTCACACCAGTACGTACCATTTGTCGTAGATCCAGTTGCTGTACACGTGCATGCATGCGTGCGTGCGCATTTTCATCTGCTCATCACCGAGCAAGACGTACTGTGCATGCATGCATGCATCTTCAAAAGACGACGCGGCATGCGTGCTTCTCGATCGAGGAGGAACCTGAGCACGCAGCAGGCCGGGAACCACACAAGCCTATAGTAGCTTGCATGCAAACGATATCTGCAGATCCATCAAATGAGCACGTCCCTCCAAATCCGTACGTACATATGCCTGCCTTGCGTGCATCTATATGTCACAAGTCACCCGCACTCCATTCATCGATAAAGATTCTCGAGCCTGGATTTTGCTTCTTTCCAAAGTCCCTTGTGCATTGCATGCCCTCGTTTTCGCTATTAACACTTGCAGTTCTAACGTCGGAATAATACTAGCTCTTAACTTGTTGATTTACTCACTCCCTTGGTCCAAGTTGCAGGTCGTCTAGATATACATAAAAAAATCCATAACAACCTATAATTTAAAACAAACAGATTATTTTGTCTCTATACTTGGTGAGAGGATCTTCCTTCAATTCCCTTTTGTTTTCGTTGGAATCCCAATCCAAGATATGTAAACGGGGACTAGAGCAGAAGCTTGCATCATGTATGGTCACGCGAGTTTATTCAAATTCGAGCTAGACGAGAATCAGATTTGGATGGTTAATGCGCACAATCACATCTTCTACCATATCTAACCAATTGATGAGATAGGATCACTAGCTAGTTGCATGCAGTTCGTACTCAACTCTCCGCGCAGGCTAATAAGTGCGTGCGGCGCAGTACGTAAATCCGGTTCTAGTTAATTTTCATTGACCATTATTCGATCATGCATGTAGAGATCCCGGCCGGTACACTGCTCGATCGACAAACGCTTAATTTCCTGACCGGCCGGCCCGAGCCGAGCCGATCCCGATCGTTGGGACGACCAACAAAATGGCGCAGAGCTCAGCGCCCGGCCGGTACGCTGCTGCAGCCTGCAGGATCTTCCGTGAAGTTTCACTGCCCCAGATCCTCTGGTAGCTGCTGATGAGCGCTGAATTCTCTGATCAGCTAGCTAGTCCATATGGAAAACAATAATCAACTACATATAAATTGCAATGTTGCTACTCCTTTCATACTTTTTTGGGAAAAGTCTAATTTTCAACCTCCAACTATAATGTCGATTTTCAACCTTCAACTACGAAACCGGACAAAAAGGGCCATCGAACTGTTAAAACCGGGCAAATTTGGCCCTTAGGGTGGTTTTGACGGTGGTTTTGCATTTTCTAGAAATTTCAGTTCTTTTTGATTTGGTCAAAATACATAACTAATTCGTTTCAAATCTTAAAAATGAAGCCGATACCAACAGTTTTAAAAATGTAGGCCATTTGTTGGTACTCTATTTAGTGTTATTTACATAATATTTGTTGCTATTCTAGTATTTTATTACTTGTAATAAAATACAAGGAACACAGACAACTAAGTTTCAAATAATGCCAAATAGAATAGCAATAGATAGGTTACATTTTTAGAAAAAATTTGGCGATTTGATATTTTTCGATTTGAAATGAAATAGTTATGAATTTTGCATTAAATCTAGACTTTTAAAATTTTTATAAATGCAAAACCACTCTTCAAAACCACCCAAAGGGCCAAAATTGTCCGGTTTTGACAGTTCAATGACCCTCTTTGTCGTTTTAGCTGAAAATCAGACTTGTGCAATAGTTGAAGGTTGAAAAATAGATTTTTCCCTACTTTTTTTTAAGGGCTACTCCTTTCGTACTGGTAAAGAAATTCGTTTAGGACAATATTTAGCATACCAAAAGGTGATTAATTTGGTTAGGAAAACTGTATGCTCCTATTAAATACAGTTGGTGTGTATCCTAAACAACAAAAGCACACAACTTGATTGGCTAACACCGCGAGTCTCGAGACCTGAGGGTCCGGCGCGGAACAATCAGGCGCAGGAAATGAGGAAGCCACTACGGGAAAGCCGCGGTTTGAGCGCACGGCAAAGGCAATTTTCCGTCAGGGCGCACGGCAAACAGCGCATGGTAGATTTTTGCACGGTAAACTCTCATTGCCGTGCGCTTTATCTGACAACGCACGGTGAATTATCTTTGCCATGCGTCACAGGGAGGCGCACGGCAAACAAAAGCAGTTCACGACGCTGGGGGCAAACGGCGTGTAACGACCTTTGCCGTGCGCCAGCAAAAAACGCAGGGCAAAGAAGGCTTCTTTGCCGTGCGCCACAACTAAAACGCACGGCAAAGAAGGCTTCTTTGCCGTGCACCGCCCCAATAAACGCACGGCAAAGATGACTTCTTTGCCGTGCGCCGCCCCAATAAACACACGGCAAAGGATGTTTTGCCTTCTTTGCCGTGCGCCGCCCCTAAAAACGCACGGCAAAGTGACCTTTGCAATTTATTTTTTGTTTTCCACGTATAAAAATCCCCAAAAATCACTGGCATAATATACAATTCATAATATTCATCACAGGCATTATATATATCACAATAATCATCACATGCATTATATATATCACAATAATCACCACAGACATCACAAATAGATAAATCCACAAGTTACTCATCGACAAGTCCACTAGTACATCCAAGTTCATCGACAAGTCCACAAGTTCAACCACAAGCATTATTCAAGTTCATCGACAAAAGTCCACTGTTATTTACAGTAGCATAGAACTCTCTGATGTGTGTGCAACTGTTATTTACAAATGTGAATGCCCCTTCTAGTGATGCTGAAAAATTCAACAGCTGAGCCCAGTTGATGCAGATAATGACGCCGTGCCTGATCAAGAAACCAGACAAGAATCAGCCAGGTAAGACCGACTTCTTCTTGTGATAAGAAAATCAATGAGAAACTGACTATAAGTGTGCTAATGAACTGCAACAGTGAAAAGGCACACAAACGGGAAAAAACCTTGAAGGTGTTCACTGTTCAGAAAAAAGAAATTGTTCACTTCTGATAAATTTGGCAAAGAGGAGCAACAAGGTGTAGCAACATTTCCCATGCCCATTTGTTAGCAAATTCGATTTGAACAACAGAACTTGCCTACCAAACATGCCAACATCATTAGCATAATGATACCTACAAGAAAATTAAGATCGGACTTCATAAGTACAGTCACAACAATTAATGGTTCAAGGCTCAGGACATGGCTTCTGGAGCTCAAATTCTCTACTCTACAGTAGGGAGCAGGGTGGTTAACAGGCAGATATCCCTGAGACCTTGATAGATGTTTCCCTTACAGAACAGATCCTTCATGTATGTCTATCTACATGAATCCTTATTTGCCATTGGAATTTACCCCTAAGCTGTCTATCTACAGTGTTATCATGCTGAAATTGTTGAAGGTACAAGTGTACAACTGATACATTCAGTAAAAGGCACAGCTCTATTTTTTTTTTATTTACACCAGAGGAGTTCAGATTCAAAAAAAAATGGTCATGCCCCAAACTAAATCCAAAATTCTAGAACAGTCTCTGCATCCACACAGATACTAAATTCCTCACCTCCCATTTGACAAAATTCCTAATGACAAAGTAATGGAGATTTTCATTTGAGAGACTACCTAGTAGTTATTCTTATTCCTGAACCAAAATTCATAGTAGCGTTGTTAGAAACAATATTAAATAGCCAAGCAAATATCAAGCTCCTTTTCGGATCATAAACCTTTACAGAACATGGTGTGTCAACAAGCAGTGCATACTGCATATAACCAAGTAACTAACTACAGATATTTGGTTCCTCAAGCATGCAAACAACAAAATTAGAGTATCAGGACATCACAACAATATCCCAGCAAGATCATCTAGCACCAGAGAAGCAGAGACCAGACACAGCCAAATGGCCAATGCAGTTGCAATAATCCATTCACATACTGCTCCTTTCAACAATTAGTAGTCATGGAAATATCAGATGCATGACTGGTAAACATGGAGACAAATGATTTTACCTACTTGGTGAGCGTATGAACATAAGCCTGAACTGCCGATTACGCGGGTGTAGCGGAGATGTTGAAGTGACTGCGCAAGCCATCAATAGCCCTCTCTGCCGACTTTGCCATCTCCGCGACAGTCACCTTGCACACTGTCCACCAACAAATAAAATTAGAACTCAACCTCAACAGGTCGAAGGGAAACATATGTAATAAAACCAAAATTCAGAGAGTTTTTTCTGTCTCCATCCAAAGTACCACGAGATGTAGATGCCTGCACCTCAGCCACGAACTTCTTGTACGAGTTCTGCGATCCACACAAAGCATCAGGAATTCAGAATTCAGACCAGCAAGTGACCAATTACAATGTCAATTACGACAACGACAAGTCGGTAAACAGCAAACGAGATGGGAGGTACAGGTACCTTCACCACCTCGGTGATCTTGTCAGCCACCTTCTTGTGCTCCCAGTCCGCCTCCTCCGCCAGCTGCAGGCAACCATGCGTCTGCATCTGAAACACGCAATCGGCAGCACTAGAAAGAAACCACATCACATTTGATTCAGCGACCAAACTCACGGAAGCGACGAAGGAGAGGGCGGCGGAGCGGGGAAGACAGCAGCTGGGGGATGCTCGGGTGGCTAGCTGAGATGGATCTCAGTCAAGCGACCCGGTTGAACCTCATGGTGGCCTCTCACTAGCGTAGAGAGTCACCGCCGGGCATATCATGTAGAGAACCCGACCTGGCTGGCAGACGTGACGCAGGCTACGCTAGCCCCGCCCCTATAGACAGATGGCGGGGAGACCACCCACCTTGACGCGCTTGGAGAGGCGGAGTGGGACGCGCCGAGGTCCCGACGGCGCCTCCGTGGAGCGTGTTGAGGCGGCGCTTGAGGTTGTCGAGGCCGGACGCGGCTGCCGCAGTCGCCGATGGTGGACATGGATGCGGGGCGGCGGGAGGCCGCGGAGGCGAGGGGAGCTCGGACCTGGGAGGCGGTCGGCATGGACCACCGGGCGGTCGCGCGCGATCCGGCTGGATCCGGCGGGGCCGCGCCTCCCGGCTGATTTGAGCAGGGGGCGCTGCACTTGCTCGCCAGCTGTGGTGAGCGGGCGGGCGGGCGCGGCCGCGATCGGATGCGGCGCGGGCGGGGCGGGCCGTGGGGCGCGGCGGGCGGGCGATGAGCGGAGCGCGCGGTGATGAGCGTGGCGGCGGCGGGCGGCGTGTGCGGCGGCGGGCCGCCAGCTCGGTGTCTTCTTGGCTGAGTGTTGGGCCTATGTAGAATAGTAAAGGGATGAGGACTGCATGGGGGCCGGTAATGTTTGCCGTGGCGCACGGCAAAGGCTGAATGTTAATAAAAAAAATAACAAATAGATGCGAATAATTACCGTAAAATAACATGAGACAATGTATGGTGTATGTTCACTAGAGAAAAAGTTTTAAAGTCAAAAACACATTATGAACTTTACTAAGACCACAAATCCAATGAAGTTACTTTAAACAATCTAAAACTTCTTGTGAGATGTCTCAGTTTCTAAACACAATGCGCGACGAATTGTTCAAAACATTTCTCTACCATTTTTCACAGCCTTCCCATAGTATATCACGAGGTCTCAACGAATCTCATGATTTTTAAATTTCATTTGCATTTTATAAAATTTAAAAGCATTTCTAAATCACGTAGATTTCCATGTCTCGCGAATAAAATGTTCGAAATTTCAACATATTTGATGGATAAGGTATTAAAATGGACTCAGTTACATGAATATTATTTTTCCACGAACTTTACTCTATAATTTTATACACTTGTAGTTCAAATTTGACTTAAACGAAAAAAATCCTTTCAATAAAATAAATTCGTTAAAAATAGCAAAAAGATCGAGATTAGTACCAAATTGAAATATATATTACAAAGTAATGTATTTGTAGTGCACAAATAGAAAGAAGGTAAGAATCCATTTTTTTATGAACATTTGAGTAGGCCACAAAACGCATACGGCAACATGAAACTTTGTCGCGCCTTAGCAAAACGCACGGCAAAGTTTTCGCTTGTCGGCGCTTTGCTAAGGCGCACGCGGCAAAGTTTTCTCGCTTACCGCGGCGTTTGTTAAGGCGCACGGCAAAGTTAACGACCGGCCGCCGCCTGTCACCCCACAAACGGTCATGGCCGCGGGGGATCACGTGGTGGGCACGTGAGACTTGTTTGCCGTGCGTTTTATTGAAGGCGCACGGCAAAGATGGTCTTTGCCGTGCGTTTTTTGAGCAACACACGGCAAACGTTATTTGTACCGTGCGCTTTTGTTTGCCGTGTGTTTTATTGCCTGACGCACGGCAAAGGTGGCTGTTTGCCATGCGCTCGTGGTATTGCGCACGGCAAACATTTTGGCGCACGGCAATTGTGCTCTTTCCCGTAGTGAGCAGGGGCGAATCCGCCCGTCTTCGTGACCGTGAGCATGGAACGAATTCCTTTTCGCAAAGAACTCGATCGCCAGAACGACCTTCCTTTCAGATACGGATCGGAGGGAGTATATAGAGTTAACAAGACAATGATACTACTCTCACTTGAATAAACGTAAATTGATCAGGAAGTAATTATCACTAATACTTACTACCCCCCTTGCATGTACCAAGTACTAGGCGCGGTGTGCCCTGCTTAATGAAACACCAGTACCCCACGGCCATTTTGAATTAAATGATCATGTGCAGTAGTATGGACCGTGGATTGATTGGCTAGATCATCCGATATATGCTGTGTGTTTGATGATTTCTCGTACAAATTAAGTGTGTGACGAGTCTAGTTCAATTTTTGAATCTTTGGCTCCTCCTCCGCCAGTTTTTTCAGACATAATTAATCCCGACCGAACGTAATTATTAACCCATGTTTGTGATGAGAGGGGGCAGGTATTGCAGACTGGTAAATACTCAGCTACTGATTAATAGGTAGTACTTGTTAATTGTGGCGGGTACTGTTGCTGGTTTGAATGACGCATCCAGTGGATCCATTGATCAGCAACATGAATAATTTTTTTTTAAAGAGCAACATGAATAATGATGCATCCCAATGGAGTAACTATGCAGTAAAAAAAAAACACCTCTCGTCTGTTCACTGAAAAAGAGGAGGATCTTGGAACGAAAGGAAGAGATGCCAATCCCCCAGTTGGATGACCTGTTGTCGGAGATTCCTTGGGATTTTACAGTGGGTGTGACGAGTGATTTATCACGGGCGGTGGGTGCCTCAATTTCAGTGCGGCCAGTGGGAGCGCAAAACGTCACCCCCCAGGCATACTATCCGTTATCCGCTAATCACCTCGGTCTACGGTAATTACCGTGTGCTTGCTGTCATCATGTCGATCTCATCTCATCTGTGAGACTGATGACGGTGTGGTAATTAATCCCATTGCCGCCGTGCCTGGGGATTAACAACAATTAACCAAATTAAGCAGAGGGGCAATGCATCAATGGCGGCTGCGGCCACGACATGGGGGCCTGGATGTGAGAGCCGTTTGTTTTTGGCATTGGAATCATCTTCCTCGTCCGTCCGTCATATCCTCGTCATCTCTCTCTCTCTATAGTCTATGGTAGATTTGGAGACACGGCAGGGCCGTGCATGGGGGTGTTCCAGCGGTGCGCTGGAACAGGGCCTCCAATTTTATAGGGCCTCAAAAAAATCAAACATACATAATATATATAGCTTATCGGTAGCCCATGGGTCATGGCATGACGAGGTGATGTTGGGCTCCGCACAATGCACATGAGGTCGTTCCGATGCAGCAGACAGAAGGCAACACGCCGCCGCCCGTCCCGACGCGTCAATCGTCATCTGGCGATCTCGTGTTCCGCCGTTCGCCTTCCGTAGGGCCCGTTCTTGTTCGTGACTCGGCGACTCGCTAGGGCTCAACGCTGCCGACCGCCGGGCGATTGATCAGGGCACCAAGAGAACTAGAAAAAGAGGAGGTGATCCCTATTTTCCTTGATCCTTACCGGTTCTAATTTTGGCCAGGAAACTGAACGATTTGTTAATTGACTAGGGAGAGGGATTAGGGAAGGATGATGAACGCGGGACATCGTCATTCATCACTCTCTGGCTGGCCCTACGTCCGTCCGTCTTTGATTTCATCCGCAAGGGGCATTAGGCGGAGGCCCCTACAAGACTAAACTCAAGGTATTGTTTTTCTTATCAATTTCATAAATTAAGTCCTTCGCATGGAAGTTTAGATTTGCTCATAATTTTATTATTTTAACTTAAAATTTTCATCTTCTATAGCCATGTCTTCTACAAATAGATTTAGAAAATTTGAATCCGGTCACCAAAAGCGTATGAAGAAACAAAGACTCGAGGAGTTAACTCAGTCTCAGAAAGGGGCAATGGATAGATTTATTATAAAAGAATCAAATGTGCTTCGATAATGAGGCGGTTGGTCAAGGTCCTGCACTTGATAGTAATAATGAAAATGATCTTAGAGATGACCAGACAGAGACTGAAAATAATGTTGAGGTTCAAGAAGTTCCTATCAATAACACAAATGTTGGGACAGATAATAATGGTGACAACAATGAGAATATTGGTGGTAATAGTGAGAATATTGGTGATTCTTTTCAGCCTGATATATTTGATCTAAGATATTGGGATTCACTTAATCAGAAACAGATATATATTTTAGCACGAAAAGGCCCCAGAAGAGACTTATCAATTCAGAAAGGTCCCAAGGATAGATATTCTAGAAGGTTTTCTGCGCTATTCTATACTAGAATTCTATCAAATGGAGAGCATTGCGATAGAGATTGGCTTGTCTATTCTAAAGAACTCGATAAAATATTTTGCTTCAGTTGTAAATTATTTACAAAAGGGCATAGAAAGGGTCAATTGGCAAATGAGGGGTATAATGATTGGATACATCTCAGTACTAGGCTTAAAGAGCATGAGACAAGTGCGATCATGTTTTGAACATGACCACTTGGTATGAGTTGGAATAGGTTGCAAAGTGATCAAGCTATTGATAAAAGCGCCAGGACAACTTGAGAAAGAAAAGAGCATTGGAGAAAAGTATTGTTCAGAATTGTGTCCATTGTTAAATTTCTTGCCAAGCACGCCTAGCATTCCGTGGTACTAACGGCAAGCTATATGAAGATAGCAATGGAAATTTCTTAGGTTTGATAGAGATGTTGGCTGAATTTGATCTTGTTATCCAAGAGCATGTTCGTCAGACATAAGTGAAGAAACTCATCTTCATTACCTTGACCCAAAGATTCGTAATGAGTTGATAAACTTGCTTGCTCGCTATTAAGTCCGAAATTGTAAGGAAAATAAAGAGAGCAAAATATTTCTGTCATACTTGATTGTACCGATGCAAGCCATCAAGAACAAATGTCTTTAATTATAAGATATGTTGATTCATCTATAATATTTCCATAGAAGAATCCTTTCTAGGATTTTTAGATGTAAAGAATACAATCAAGGTGGACTTTTGATGAGCTAGAGAAGGAACTAAAGTGTCTTGATCTTGATATTGATGATGTTAGAGGCCAAGGTTATGACAATGGATCAAATATGAAAGGAAAACATCAAGGGGTGCAAAAGATACTTTTGGATGTAAATCCTAGAGCTTTCTATTCGCTTGTGGTTGCCATAGTCTTAATTTGACACTTTGTGATATGGCTAAGAATTGTCCGAGACTTCTTTGGAATCATTCAACGCATTTATACAATTTTGCTAACTCAACTAAGAAATGGCAGATTCTAAAAGATAACATAACAGGATTGACTCAAGTCGGTCACCTACACATTGGGAGAGTCGTGTTGAAAGTGTTAAAGCTATTAGATTTCAATGCTCGACATTCGAGAGGCTCTACTTGGTATTTGGCATTGACATATTAATACCTATATTTTTTGGCTCTCCTCAAAATTTAACTAATCTTTTTCATTTAATTGCGGTATCTCGATGTCGATAAAGATATAAAAACTAAAAGTGAGGCTAAAGGTTTGGCAAATAATGAACTTGGAGAATTTGAATTTATAGTGGCAATAGTCATTTGGTATGAGGTACTTTATGTCATTAATTTAGTAAGCAAGCACTTGCAATCAAAGGATATGCTTATTGATGTTGCTATTGAGAAAGTGGAAGGACTCATTTCTTTCTTCCAAGGGTATAGAGAAACTGGTTTTGTAGAAGCATTGGAGGAAGCCAAAAGAATTGCACTTGAGCTAGATATCACCACGACATTTCGTAAAAAGCGAGAAATTAAAAGAAAGAGACAATTTGATGAGAACCCGTGATGACACAAATGTTGCCTCACGGTCTCGGAGGAATTATTTAGAACCACCTATTTTATACCTATTGTTGATCAAGCTATTGCCTCACTTACAAGAAGGTTTGAACAATATCGAGTATCAAAAGAATTTTGGTTTCTTATTTACATCCGACTCATTGCGATCATTGGATAGAGCTTGAAATCTTTTGTGACAATCTTGAAGCAGTTCTTAAAGAGATGGGAAATCGATATTGATGGCCTCGAGCGTATATGGAGTTGACCTTTCTTCGTGATTTCATTCCAAGAGAAAATATGGGTCCTCTTCAAATCCTTAACTTTCTAAAGCGGCATGATTGTTTTCCCAATGCAGCTATTGCATATAGAATTTTGTTGACCATTCATTTGCATCACAGAGGAGCTTTTCTAAGTTGAAGCTATTGAAGTCATACTTATGCTCCACAATGACTCAAGAAAGACTTAATAGTTTGGCTACGATAGCGCTTGAGAGTGGATTGCTTGAGAAGATTAATTATGAGCATATTATTGAAGATTTTATTTCAAAAAACACTAAGAGAATGATGTTATTCAAGTAAAGGTTAGTTTGAAAGCTATTATTCTTAATATATCACATTTGCTCTACATTATATTCATTACTTTGTTTATATTTAGAAACTTGGTTAAGGCCTCACTTAGAATTAGGAACAGGGCCTACAAATTCGACGGCACGGCCGTGAGACACGGACAGGGACTGAGCTTACTTTCCCCGGCTCCCAAAGCTAACCTTATGGGGCTATTCAAAAGTTAACCTTCTGCTTCTTCCTTTGTTACCACAGTAGCTAGCTAAGCTAGCTGCATGCTTTCAGTTCACAATTTACAATCAAAAGTTTTCACCAACGGTATGCTAGGGCCCATGGGCATTGTTTGATTACTATATTGTACAGCAGCAGAGGATATGCCACACCACATAGTACTTTTACTACTAGTATATACTACAACTAGTCACCAGTGCAGTGCATGCATCTTTTTTCAAATTGATGTGCAAACCACATACATGAACATGAGAGGAGGAGGGGCCGGGATCGAGGAAAGCACAGCACGTGCCGGGCCGGATAAGATACCAGCTAGCATTGCATCCTTCTTGATCTAATTTTTCAAACTGGAGCGGGAACTAACACTTAACTTACTACTCCTATTTATAATTGCATATAATAGTAAACAAAATTACCCAACAGGGACCATGAGCAGCTAGCATGCATGGGGTCCTGTGTGGGTCTGGCCTGCAGCACCCAACCCAACCCAACCCAACCTTGGCTCTGAATTTGAAGTTGATAGTTACAACAGATCGACTTGCAGGCAAGGCATGGTTATTAACAGCTTTACCCTGTTGTAGTATGTGTTGTTTTCCCCTCCATCCATCCATCCAGAGTTTGTTACTATGGCTGCAATTCCTTCAGAGATAGACAGATTCCCAATGCAATGCAGGTGATGCTGACCTCACCGGCATCTCACTTCCCGAGCTTAACTACTTCCTCACCAAACTCACTACTACTACAACATTCTCGAGCCACACCACACACTCCCTCCAAGTTCAAACTTCCCCTGATCTCGCCGCCTTCTCCCCTCTCACCAAAGGCAACAAACAACACCTCGCTGCTCCAACCACCATTGCCACCAACACCATGGGGAGGACGACCAAGCAGTCGTCGTCGTCGTCGTTCTGGTCCTCGCGGCGCCGGGCCTCCTCCGCGCCGGCCACGCTGAGGCCGGAACCGGCGGCGGCGGACCCGCCCATCGGCTGCATGTCCATGGTGCACTACCTCATCTTCGCCCCCGGCGCCGGCTGCGTCGGCCGGCCGCCGGCATCCTCCAACGCCATCGTCGCGCCGCACGGCGCCGACTTCCAGAGCCCGGAGGACAATCGTCATCAAGGCAGCAGGAGCAAGAGCGGCTTCGAGGCGCCCAGGAACAGCCTCGACCTCGACGCCGACAACCCCAACGACATCCAGGTCGCTTTCCTTGCTTCTTTCTTACTCTACGTCGATCCCCTGTACTTGTCCAAGATCGAATTGTGCTTAATTCTCTGTTGAATTGCGTGCAGATCGGCGTGCAGATCGAGCCGGTGTTCGACGCCCTGGCGGCGCGCACCAACACGCGCCGCCCCAAACCCACCGCGCCGTCGTCGGAGGCCGAGACGCCACGGACGCCCAGCCTCGTCGCGCGACTCATGGGCATCGACGGCCTGCCGGACCAGCCCTCGCCGTCGCCGGGGCACCACCACAAGACGACGAGGACATCCTCCTCCTTCGATAAGGAGAACACAGTGCACTGCAGCCCGGCGCCGCCGGGCAGCACCGGCGCCGCCAAGGGGGAGAAGAAGAAGCGCGTCATCCCAGAGTCCATGAACCGGCGGGAGCCGCTGCGGAGCCTCAGCTGCAACGTCGTCGAGGCGCGGTCCCTGCCGGACACGCCGCGGGGTTCCACGTCGGCGCGGGCGTCATGGGACGGGCCCCGCCTGTCGCTGCAGGCGCTCAAGGAGAGCGTCCTCGACCGCGCCGCGCAGTACATGTCCATGCCCAGCTCGCCCACCTCCTCCTCCGCCGCCGCCGGTGGCAGGAAGAAGAAGAAGGAGAGGGAGCGGGCGGCCAAGGAGCACGCGCGCGAGATCCTCAGGCAGGCCAAGGAGAACGTCGCCACCCGCAAGAGCAAGTCCTCGTCGCCGGCGGCGGAGAAAAAGAGGCACAGCAGCGGCTTCAGCAACAAGGAGAACGTGATGCCATGCCCTGCGGCAGCTACGGTGGTGGAGGACAAGCTCGTCGACGTCGTCCAAGCTGCTGCAGGGAAGCCGCCGACGGTGGCGGCGGCTAAAGCGCATCAAGTCGGCAGCACCGAGCATCCTCCGCTGTCGTCACACAACAACAACCTCAGGGTGCCGCTGGCACCGAGGCAGCAGTCGCCGCCGCCGCCGCAGCGGGCGAAGCCGTCGCGTCCGCCACCACCGCCGCCGCCGCTGGACCCGCCCACCAAAGCCAAAAGACCGGACGGGTGCGAGCGCTTCGCCACGCGGATTAAGAAACCAGCTGCTAGTGCCGCCGGGGGACAGCCTCCTCCTCCGGCGTTACCGCCGGTGGCCATGCCAACACCATCGTCCGCGCCGGCGACGACCTCGTCGTCCGCTCTCGGCAGCGAAAGAGTGCCACACGCGCCTTCGTCGTCGGTGCCGGTGGAGGAGGACCCCGAGTACCGGTACCTTCGGACGGTGCTGGAGCGCGGCGGGTTCATGCGGTCGCCGCCTCGGCGTCCGGGTCGGCCGTACTCGGCGGCGTCGCCCGTGGACCCGATCGTGTTCCACCTCCTGGAGCTGGAGCTGCCGGCGGAGGAGTCGCGCCTGGGCAACCTCCGCCACCGCTGGAACCGGAAGCTGCTGTTCCACCTGGCGCAGGAGCTGCTGGCGGACATGGTGGTGGTCCCGCAGCAGCAGGACGCCTCGGCGGCGGCGGCGGCGGCGGCGTCAGGAACAGGGCGCGCGCGCGGCGCTCCTCTGACTACTCTGAGCGGCGCGCCGCTGCTGGGGAAGGTGTGGAGGAAGGTCCGCGGCTTCCCGGCGGCGGACTGCCGCGTGGTGGGCGACATCGACGCGCTGGTGGCGGCGGACCTGGAGGAGTCGGCGGCGCGCGCGGGGCGGCGCCGGCGTCTGGCGGAGCACCCGGCGGTGGCGGAGGAGGCCGGGGACGTGGCGGAGGAGGTGGCGGACCGCGTCCTGGAGGCGCTCCTCGGGGAGTGCGTCGCGGAATCCGTCTCTCTCTCTCTCTCCTGACACGGTCACCGCCGCCGTCACGTGCGCAGGCGAGGTGGTAGCCGTTGGGGGTGGTGGTGGTGGCCGTTGACGTGGAGTGACGTCAGCAAGGGCAGCGGATCTCGACGGGAACAGCGGGGGCGCGCTGCTCACTACTACCATGCTCTGCGTACTGCTGCTGGCTGCTGCAGAGTTGGTTGGGCCTGCGGGAGGCCGTCCAGAGGCAGCAGCTTCTGCCGCCTGCTCGCCGGCGCCGATGGGAACGTGGCGTTGCCGGCCATGCCTCGGGACGCGTGCGCGGGTGTACAGTGAAGTGACCGCCGCCATGTATATATACACGTAATCCTCTTGCTGAATACAGTACACTGCTGCTGCGATCCTTGCGACACCTGTTTTGGTTTTTGAAAGGTCTACTGTGTACATGTCAAGAATTGTGGGGCCTACTAGCTTCTATTAGTACGGGCGTACGGGCGATATGTGCAGGGGAGCTGTGATCATGTCTGTGATTTTAAATCTCGGTCATCATCATTGCTCAACCATGATCATGCATATATGGAACTTGAAAATGTGGACAACAATTTTGTTTGTCGATAATTCATCACGGGCGTAATAAATGTGAACTATAAGTTACCTACTACTACTACAGTACCATCCAGTAAGGATGGCATGTATATGTGCAGAGTGGACTGAAAAAAACAATAGTCTTTTATGGGTTCGGTTTGGGTTATACCTGATCATAGTCCGGGTCGGGTCAAACGAAACCCGAGGCCTTTTCCTTGCTGGCCCGTGCCCGACCCGACCTATGCATGGGGCTGGAAACCATGACCTGTGCCCGACCTGACGCTTGACCTGACGGCCCGCGGGTCAACCCGACAGCCCGACGCTAGGATTCCAATGGCTGCCTTCGTCTTCCTGGAGCCACTGGTGTAGTCCCCCTCCCTCTATTGTGCACCACTGCGGGCGGCCTCTTTCCTTTGCTTTGCGCTGATGCACACCATAGCCGCTCAATCCCTCACTTCCACTGCTCTATGTCGTAACCATCGCTCCTTGCACAGTTGTTGCCACGTCGTCATCCATTGTCGCTCTCCATTCCTTGGCGAGAGAAAGGCAGGGGCCGATGGCGGCCGGCCACAGGAGAGAGAGGGAGGAACGCAGACGCCGAGAAAGAGAGGGAAGGGACCGGGGAAGCCGGTGGGGAGAGATCGAGCGGCACGGCCAGGAGGGCGCGGGGACAGTGGTGGTGGCGGCTTCTGGGAGTTGACGACGATTACCAAGGGCCAAGGGGATAGGATAAGAATAGATGTGGAGAATTGTTGGGCTGTTGGGCCATACAAGTGCAAAGGTCACTTTGCTGGGCTGGTTAGATGCAAGGTCGATTTTGCTGGGCTGCGCAGACGGAGGGGGACTAGTGAGTGGGCTGCTAGAGTTTGCATAGTTTGGGTTAATCGACCGCCCGACCGAAATTCTTCCCGAGTCAAAAACTAGTTCGCTACCGACCCATACACTACTCGGGTCGATCGGGTTTTTCATGGCTCGGGTTAGGTTCGCTTGCCCGCGGCCCATGATCAGGTATAGTTTGGGTATCGTTCTCCCACCCATGGCTATATGAACTACAACATGTGAAAATTATAGATAGTATGCGCCGCTAACGCTAATTGTGAACGAACAATGGCCGGCGGGCTTAAAGGGACGATCGGTGGTGTCAAGTTGTGGGTGTAGCTGGTCGGGTGATGGAGGATTTCTAGTGGGTAGTGCCGGCTGTGTGGGCGAGTAACATCAACTGTTAGGAAGGGCGAGGTGGCGTGGTCAGCGGTGATAGGGGTGGCTCCAGATGCCTAGTTTGAAGGAAGGAAGGTGGAAGGAGGAGGAAATTAAAGAATTTTTTCTGAGGAAAGGAAATTAAAGAATGGTGGAAGAGAAGGAAGAAATAAAGAAAGAGAGTGAAGGAGAGGGACTCATCTTTCCGCTGCATCGCTAGACTAATCTCGTAAATTGGCCCAACGGGATTCGAGATCGGGTCTCCTCGTTGCGACCTGGGACGTGATGTGAAAAGCAAATGCGTTTTTCCCCTTTGTAATCCCCGACGCCGCATGCATCATTCGTACTTTTGACGGGAATGTCGTTTTATCCTAATCGATGGTGAAAGGACTTCAATTCCCTTACCTGGCTTACCGTGGTACTTTGGCCCGGAGACCCAGATCCTGCACAAATTCGAATTGTTGCCGATCGAGCAAGAATCAAGGACGGACGAATTGCATGGGGCTGCTCTCTGCTCTGCGCGATCGATTCTGTTTGCCCCCGTGGACAAACATTGTGCCCGACAGGTGGTGGGGTCGCATGAATTTCCGCGCAAATTGACACTGTTTTGCCGAAACGCTGACGTTGTTGCTGCAAAACTAATTTGGCGTACGTGTACCAGCGACAAGTATTTGGCGTCAGCCGATGGCGTACGTGTACCAGCGACAAGTATTTGGCGTCAGCCGATCACGTCAAAAGTTTTGATGTCCGAGAGTGAAAACAGAGCGGCAACAGACAAGGTAACTTTGTCGGCAGTGTTGTTTTATCCTACTACACTACTACGTACGTACTGTATACTATTAGATATATAGGGTGACTATATGATATGAGTATGCGGCACTAGTATTATTTTTTCTCGGTGGCAAATACAGTAGGTCAATTGTAGGTTTTGTCACACTTGCAAAGTTGCAAAGGCCCCATGGCAATAAGCCAATGTGTGTTTAGCTGTTGTATTGCTTTTTATATTTTTAAAGCAAACTATTTTTACATTTTTATGAGCATATATTTTTTTTAAAGAAAATAACAGTTTGGATGGGCAATTATAACATTTTGATTTGAACGCATTACTTCAACATTTTGTACAATTTTGAGTTGATTTTTTATATAAAAAAAACTAAACTACAATAGTCGGATACAGGGAAAAACCCTGGAACTGAAGCAAATAAGGAAACCATCCAAAGGGCCCATTTTACTCATGTGAATGCAAAGGCCCCATGGCAATAGTAGAGGTGTTTTAGCTGTTGAAGATGAAACGGACACAAGCCAATGGTGTTTAATACTAAGTTCAAAAAAAAGTGTGTTTAATTAGGTGTTTAGCTGCTGTATTACTTTTTTATATTTTAAAGCAAACTATTTTTATATTCTTATGCACATATTTTGTTTTTAAAAGAAAACAGCAGTTTGGATGGGAAAGTTTAATATTTTGAACGCACTACTCGTACAATTTTGAGTTGATCTTTTTATTAAAGAAAAACTAAACTACAATCGTCGGATACAGAAAAATCTTGGTACTAAAGCAAACTATTTTTACATTTTATGAACATATCTTGTTTTTTTAAAGAAAATAACAGTTTGGATATGCAAGTTTAATATTTTGATTTGAACGCATTACTTCAACATTTCGTACAATTTTGAGTTGATTTTTATACAAAAAACTAAACTACAATCGTTGGATGCAGGGGAAAAATCCTGGAACTGAAGCAAATAAGGAAACCATCCGAAGGGCCCATTTTACTCATGTGAATGCAAAGGCCCCATGGCAATAGTAGAGGTATTTTAGCTGTTGAAGATGAAACGGACACAAGCCAATGTGTGTTTAATTAGGTGTTTAGCTGCTGTATTACTTTTTTATATTTTAAAGCAAACTATTTTTATATTCTTATGCACATATTTTGTTTTTAAAAGAAAACAGCAGTTTGGATGGGAAAGTTTAATATTTTGAACGCACTACTCGTACAATTTTGAGTTGATCTTTTTATTAAAGAAAAACTAAACTACAATCGTCGGATACAGAAAAAATCTTGGTACTGAAGCAAATAAGGAAACCTTCCAGAGGATCCATTTTACCCATGAATTGAAAAAAATAGGGTGCGCACGGGGCACATGAGCACCTTTGTGCAGCCCCACGCCTAATAGTTGCCATCTGTCCCTGATTTGCATTGGAGATGACCCTGGGTTTAAAATTTTCCTCCATTAAATGTCGGCGGGACCAACGAATTAACCGCACACTTATTGTTCAATGCATAGGGCCGTCGGATGCGGACTGGACCAAGTACGGACGATGAGATGGGGGCGCCCGGTGCGCACTAAATTTTCTTCAGAAATGCCAAGGAACTAGAAAAGGTTGGACGAACCACTTATCATCAGGTTCCCCAAACCGGACCCGGTCCGCCGACCAAAACCGGGCGGAAAACCGGGCAAATCGGTCGATAAACCGGACTCGGTTCGCCTGGTTTTCTAGGTGCGGTTAGGGACGGTTCCGCCATTTTATGCGAATCCCGACCGCAGGGACCGTGAACCGCCGAACCGTGCCCCACCGGTTTGGGAACCCTGCTTATCATCAATAGATTGGGCTGCTTATGTAATAGTTTGGCCGCAAAAATGATATTATATATTTTTTTCATGTTTTTTTCAAAAATCAATGTTGGAATCAGAAGTTTTCAAAAGTATACCGCCGTCGCCGCTTGAAATGGCGGTTGGATCCAACCGCTGTTTCCAACGGCGTTTGACACGACTGTTGGGGACAAAGATCGGCTGCAAGGCCCCACCGTCGTTGTCAACGGCGGCTGAGGAGGTTCCAACTGTCGTTTAAAGCAGCGGCTGATACCAACCGCCGTAGCAAAGGCAGTTAGACAACCGCCGTTTGAAATGTCAGCTGAATTTTTTAAAAGTTTTTTTTAAACTATGGATTTTGCGTCAATCAATTAAAAGTATGTGTACTAGTAAACTTTCAGCAAAAAAAAGATAATATGAATACAAATATCGATAGGACAGAAGTAGTTTATACACCAATAAAATAGTTTTCAACAAACATAACTTAATACGGCTGACAAGTAGCCTCTTCGTTTGGCTGGTGCTGGTTTGTTTTGAGATAAAAGTATTGCTGACTGGTTGTTGGTGGCTAATTTGTTATGAGAAAAAATACTATTGGTGGCTGATAAGCCAAACGAACAAGCTGAAGATAGTCAATATTTTGAAGAGTACTTTCAACCTCTTTCACCTAATATTTTAATTTCCTAGTAGTCCACAACCGCATATCCCATTCTTTTATGTACCTCCTACTAATCCTTTGGTTCGGTTTTCACCACCCACACTTGACAACTCCTTCTCTGTAATGACCCAGGTTTTCGGTGAGGAAAACCCGACTCCCTGTACCCTTGTGATAGTCCACTCGGATCGCTACCACGTCTGGAACTCATTACGTAATAATATCATTTCCATACAACGAAATCAGAGTACAAAACAAAATATTTACATCCGAAACAACTCGGTATACGAATTTAGTACAAGCCCCTTGGGCTAAGCGACAAGTAGAAATCCTGCGTAGCGGTAGCTAGGGCTTCAAGTCATCATCTTCACTCTTCACCACAGGCATCCTTGAGCGAAGCAACGCAACCCTTCCTTCATGGATTCCTCAAACTCAGACTCTCACTCCCAGTCCAATCTTGCACACTCACAAAACTATCCCCAAGGAATGGGATAGGTTCACGTCACCGACTGTATGCAGCTTTAAGTGGCCTAACTCTAAAGGGTAAGAAAAGTGGCAAGGTAAAAGCTCGGGTTTCCTATGCAGCAGCAGCAAAGTATCAACAAGATATCTCCATCAAGTTCCCAACCCCAAACTTTCGGCCTGACGAACACACGGTACCCTAGGGACCCGTCTCCACATCTGTCTCCATCTAGGGTCGATGTGAGAACTTCCTCCTCGCACCTCAATGATTGCAATCGGATCCGCGAGGTAGAGGGAGCAACCTCTCCCCGACCGCAACCACGGCTCACCACACTCTCATCTGAGGTAGAAATCCCAAAACATGAGAACCAACAATCCACCGGCTCGTCCATGACCGAGGACGCGGCTATACGATAGATCTAAACTCTGCAGAAGCGTGTACACTGCATTCAACTCGGGATGGAGCCCAGTCGGTAGCAAGTCGATTGAACCCACCCTACCGTGCGAACTCTCGGTAGTTACGGTCCCATTCTGCATCCGGCCCTCAAAGCGATCCCCTTCACAAAGGGAATTGCACCGGAACTGTGAAATGCTCCCGTGTGGCCACACGGAGACGATCGAGAGAAGGTGGTCTCACTCCCACCTCTCCCCACCGATACCCTCTATATCTCTGCTGGCGGTGTATGGTTCCGCTTGCCGAGCTCAACCTGCCCTAACCCCACTCTTGGCGAGGTGGTGTGTACGAAAAGTCCCGTGAAGCGGTTGGCCCACTCGATTTCAGACCGGGGCTGAGCTCATGTCCTCCAAGCGTAAGTAAAACCCCAACACCGTGCTCCAAAATCAGTAAGCGGGAATGCACCGAGGAGTGCACTCATCCCATCCCGATCCCAGATCGGTTGTTTCGAGCTCACCCCGCCAAAGTACCCAAAACGCCTTCTCCGCTTTTTACCCCACACACGCCAAGAACCACTATTCCCATCCCAACACATGCATCGAGAAGCTCAGCGTATATACACGCTTATATAAATATATAGTAGTAGTAGGGCAATCAAGGACAGGATAAATAAAGAAGGCTATGCAAGGTTCATCATCATCATGCGAGTAAGTAAAGCACTAGCATACTACATAGCAATGCCTAATAGGTATTTCGTAATCGATCGGGTGAACACTGTGTGCAAGTAGTCGTTGGAGTTTCCGTAGTTATTCTCGATCTTCTGGCTTGACTCCTCGACTCCGGGAATTCCTAGGTTCGCAAATATAAATAAACACGATGTCTAGATGCAAATAACTCCAAAGAGAATCAGTAAAGAACCAAATAACTCCAAAAGCTAGTCTAACGAGTGCTTCAGGATTTTAGAATAATAAAGAAACTGATTTCATATTTTTCTAAGCTAGTAACAATTTATTATGGATTTTCAAATAAAGAAATATTTTACGAATTTAATTAATTGCGATAAAGCACACAAAACATAAGTCAACAAGATAGAGAACCAAAAGCTAGGTTTTGGGTTGGTTAGCATGGTAAGTTGACTAGTCAACGATCATTGTTGACCAAGTCAAAGAGGAAAGTTCAAGGTCAACCGGACCCCACAAGTCATCCTTTGGGCCCGTAAGTTAGATGGGACCAGGTTGGATAGTTAGCGGCCTCACATGTTAGTGGGACCCAGCGGTAAGTCCGTAGGCCCCTTTGGTCAGATGAGAGAGATTAAGCAGGATAGAATAGCTAGAAACGATGTGGTGATTGAGAAACTTGGCTCAAGCTGGAACATGGCAGAAAGGTGGCATGGTCGACGGCTTGGGTAGCCCACACGTCGTGCACGGCGATGGTGTGATACGGCTACGGTGAAAGATATGGCCGGGACTTGAAAGATTGAGACCAAGCACTTGGTATTAAGATCATGGTTCGGCGGAAAACGGGACAAGGGCTGCTGCTAGCGAGCAACGCCCAAACAGGATAGATAAAGTGCTAAGGTTAGATAGCACATACATGGCTGCTACAGCTTGCTTGATTTTGAACCGCTCTACATGCATGCATGTTAGAAAGCAACATGATAGGTTTCAGTTGGTCCTCCTATGGATGCTGATGTTAGCTATAAGCAGATAGCTGGCTGCTCACTTCAGGGAATTAAGCCGCACTGGACTGAAGGACGGTTACAGGCCACAAACAAGGTGGTGACTAGGTAGCTTGAGCAGACAAAGGACGAGGCTCAGGTTTCTGGGTTCAGGATCAACACCCCAAAAGGGACGACTTTGCCCTTCCGGTTGGTGGTATACGCGTGCAAGCCAGAGCTCGGGCCAAGGCGATTTCTGCCGACGCAGTGAGAACGGAAAACGCGGCGGCTCGGTTGGGCTCCCAAAGACACGACGGCAAGTGCATCAAGGTTGGGCGGCGAGCAAAAGGCGGTTACGACCATCCCCTGCGCGGCGGCGTGCGGTGGTGGCATGCTCGCCGGCGAGGCAGACACAAAGGGCAAGCGGGCGCACGCTTAACGCTGGCGCGGCACCGCAGCGTAAGGCTCGACTCGATGGTCGGCACACAAGCGTGCGGGTCACATGGCAAGCAACCAACGCCTGTCATCGGCTTATCGCCCACCACCAGAAGATTTTCTCTCGAAAAACCAGCCACCAACAACCAGCCAGCAGAACTTTTCTCTCAGAACAAACCAGCACCAACCACGGTAACCAGCCAAGCGAACAGGCCGCAGAGAGACACACGAGTTGAAGGGCTGATTCCCGGCCACAACGCATCACTTCGGCACAAGGGCCGGTCCTTCATCCAGACAAGCAGGGCCATGGGTAGCTCACCTGGTCGATGATGGAAGTGACAAGGGACGGCTTGACGAAGAGCACGCGCACGAGCGAGGACGGCTCGCGGTTCCGGCATTTCGTCGAACATGTTGCAGGCGAGGAGGGAGAATGCAGCAGCTTGCGGTTCAGCTTCAGCGCGGTCGCCGTCGTACTCGCCCTGGTGTCCAAATCGGCAGCCGCGACGGCTCCTTTCCTCGCGCCCCAGCTCGGTGTAGTCGTCCACGGCATCAGCAACTTGACGGAGATGTTGTAGCGGCCGTCCAACGTTCCGTCGGCGTCCGAGCATTGCGTCGAGCAGGTTGAGGGCGAGGTGGGCAGACGGCGGCGTTAGAGGAGGAAGGGATGCAGCAGCTTGTCAACAGCGTTGTCGACCCCGGCGTGCCGGTCCAGCTCGATGGCCGCGGCGGCGCCCTCCTCCTTGCGGCCTCCCCGTCCAGTCGCTGGCGAGCCCAGCAGGGAGGAGGCAATGTGCAGAGGGGGCACAAACCGGTGGATTGCTGCTGCTTAGCTTCTTGCGTGAATCAGCAAGGGAAAAAGAGAGGGCCGCAGCTTGATTTGCTGGGAAAAAGGATAGCGAACTGTTATAGGTAGTTGCTCTGTAGCAGGCAAATGCTTCGGTGGAGATGAACACGGCTGCCGCTTTGCATCTCGGATGGGAGGAATAAGAACCGAGGGAGAGAGAGGGGACTGGGGCTGCAGCTGCTAGCTTGGAGAAAAGAGTTCGAGGCTCCTGCAGTTCTGCTTGCTACCTTGCTCCGGTGCAAGAACAGGAGAGAAGGGAAAAGTTTGGGCTGCTGCTAGCTGTCGATTTGAGAAGAGAGAAAAGGTACTGGGCTGCTGGTTTGCTTCCGGTGGAGAATGAAATTAGAGAGGGGAGATGATGCTCTGCTGTCCGTAGGAGGAAGGCTTCACTTTGGATCTTGCGATGGGGAAAAACTAAGGGAACAGAGCAAAGCAGGGAAGGGGAAGAATGGTGAAGGCGGCAGCTTGAGGAAGAAGGTTCAGGCAGAGAGGTGGGCGGCGGCGGCGGGAAAGAAGTGGAGAGGAGATGGAAGAGAGAGTGTGAGGGATCGAGGGTATTTAAGGTAACTAGTCAGGGTTAGAGTAGGTGAACTTTAGATGGGCTCAGATATTTGGGCCCAAACAAATTAGGTCTCATGAAATAAATTGATAGCACTTTATTTCGTAGAGAACCGAACAAAAGAATTAGACTATTTTTCCGGGAACGAATTAAATAGCAAAGTATTAATTCGAGAAGTCGGAAAATATTGTCGTAATTCGAATGAGCTCTCGAATATTTACTTCAACGGATTATAGTTTCTTCCCCGAAATCGAATCAATCGCAAAGGAATTAATTCGAAGAGTCGGAAAATAATTCCATAATCCATTTAAAGAATTCAGGCGCTTTGGGACGATTGTGGAAAAGATTAGAAGGTCGATTGAGAGGTTAAAGAACCTGTGTGACTTAGGTGGGTCCGTATAGGTTAGAGAGGGTAATTAGTCAACTAGATTTTGATTTATATTTGAAATTAGATTTCAAATATAAACCACACTCAAAGCTTCAAGAAAAATTCAATTAAGAAGCAAATCACACTAACATAGAGATTGTTCTTAACACTCAAAGCAATTTAATAAATTTTATTTCTAGGAATTTTGGAGAGAACACAAGAAGACAGCCTTATGATTGTGAGCAAACACATCAAGCACGAATTTTTTTTTGAAATTCACATTTTTGCAAACATTAACATTCCGGAAAAATCCGGGATGTTACATTCTCCACCTCTTCCACATCTCTTCAACTCAAATTATAGTGTGTTTGGTTGAGCTATGGGCTGTGGAAAAGCAGATGTGGAGAAAGTATAAGACTATTTGGTGAAACTATGACTTTTGAAAACCCTTATGAGCAGATCCTCGTGCCATTCACAGTTCATCACTAAACTCTCTCCCTTCTCGCTGACTAGCAGACCCTACTCGTCAGCATCATCTTGTTCCTCCCTCTCTCACTACCGGCAGAGTTGGGGATCGACGGCCGCTCGTGCTCCTCGCCGATAGACCCCACTCGTGCTCCTCGTTGGCGGAGGTCAAATTGCGCCCGACATCCGGTGTGCGGCGGGGCGCCTAGCTCCCTCTGTCGCCCCCTTCCCTCCTGCTCATGCTCACGAGAAAAAGGGGCACCGATGACAAAGTTAGGATGTGCGTCGGATTCAAATGGGAAGAAGAGGTAGAGGTGGAGAGCCGCCAGCTAGAGAGGAAGGGGAGCCCAACCGAGGTCACCCATCATGGCATAGCCGTGACAACGACATGGGAGAGCGGGGAAGGGAGTGGTGGTCGGGATGGGGAAGGTCGCGATGGGTGACCTCCACGGCCGCTCGTCCCGTGTGTAGCCGGCTCTGTTCCTCGCATGACTGAACCTCAGATAACAACGTACGGAGCATTGGCCGGAGCGGCAGCGTGAGAGGGCTGCAGGTGGTGGTCGGCGGACGGAGGGAGCAAGGCCAGCGATGGTGGTGGCGTAGGGAGGGGTGCAGGCAAGGCGGTGGAGGAAGCGACCGCTGGGGAGCTCGTGTGGGGAAGGATGCGGGCGGTGTCGATGTAAAAGAGGGAAAAGAAATGAACCATTACATGTGTAATCAGTGGCAGGTGGTTAATTTTTTAGTTGAAAAGCATGAAAGCAGGGGAAATGTGCTTTCAGTAATTTTGTACTAAAGCAAAAGAAGCTTTTGGGTAAAAGCATATGTGACTTTTGACCTTTTTGGTTGGCTTTTGCCTTTTGCCAAAGCAAAAGCAGGAGGTTCAAAAGCTCAACTAAAGGCACCCTTAGTCGCATCTCAAACCCACGTCAGACCAACGAGATCCATGTGGAGGAGGTCTGCTATCCAAGTGAGGCGCAGAAAGGAGCAATTAGCCAAAGGTGCAACCTTGTACTAGAGATAGGGGTGGAGTAGCTTATGGGTGTGGTTCTTAATGTGAGGGTTGAAGTGGGTTGAGTTGGGTCAAACCTAACTTGCATGGTTTTCAGTTCAAATGCAGTGGAGTTGGTTGGGTTCATCCTTGAGGCCTCATTCGGTTATATAGGATTAGTTCTAGGTCGGGAATACAAATATAACAAGTGATTTATAATAGGTATAACTAGAAATCGGGATTTATTCCAAACAGGAGACCAATCTACTCACAAAAGGTACACTAAGAGACTGAGATACATTTGACACCTCTCGACTCATGGGTTGATTCTCGGTGTCATGTTGTATATATCTATCATGAGTAAATTAGTTATCAACCCGGAATAAATCCCGATCTTTTGTTGTATTTATCATGAATTTGGTGTTATATGTATCATTTCTAGTCGGATTGAATCCTATGTAATCGAATAAGGCCTGATAAGGAATAAACCTGACTATGTGAATTGGTGTGGTTCGAAAAAAAAACAAGTGAACCACGCGGATCCACTTCACTCCCTAGGCACGCCCTCTAACCCCCTAGCAATTTAATTAGGAACGATATGGTGAAGAAGAAAAATTCACAAGAATAACTAAAATCCTATTTCGATAGGTTAAAATTAAAGTTTAGTCGGTGCTAAAGTTTAGCTGCTGCTAAAATTGGACCACGTCATGGTTGGATACATGTGCTACTATTTTCTGCTTTTCTAGATATATAGAGCGTGCAGTCTTGTTACTTCTCACCTTCGGTACCTTTGGAGAATGAATGAATCGGCCAATAAACAGGTTGCATCCGACCACTGAACGCAACCTGTTTAATGAAATAAGTGCTCAACACGTTCTTTAAAAACAGGTCGCGTCTGTTGCATGGCAACATACATGCGCCGGAACATGAACAATGAAAAGACGTACAACTTCACGCAAGCATAACAAAAAGCGCTACCTTGAGGCCACTAGGTCACAAACCATTTGTGCTGATGGCCAAAAGAGGTCTTTGCTGGTGGGTGGAGCGCCCGCCAACAACCTTGTGCCAGCACAAATCGTCTCAGTGCTGGCGGGTGCTTAAGTCGCCAGCCAGCACTGAGGTTTTTCAGGCCAGCGCAAAAAAGCTCAAAATAAATAAAAAAATCTTTTTTTAGGGGAGAGACCCCACCGGTCAGCCAGCCACCCGTCCTCGTCGCAAGTCGTGCAATTTTTTGTGTAAAGTCGCGCCGCTCGTGGTCGGTATGACTCGAACCCGCGCGACCTCCACCCTCGCCCGAAGCCTCCTCTACCACTACACCACACTCCTATAAAAATGGATTGAGGGAGTACAATAATAACACATGCTTATTTACCCCTATTTTCCCTTCCTCTTTTCTTCCCCACCTCCTCTCCGACATGGGTAAAAGTGACTTTTGGTAGGTGCCAGCTTCATTTAGCCCAAATCAGTTATTTTTGAAGCTTTAATGGACTAAGCATTGGGTAACACGTGACTAAAGACTAGCCAATCTTATTAGCCTAGAGCTAATTTTGATGGCATTTGGATCACCTAGAGTTGATTTAAGCCTTGGTAGGCCAAATATGACTTGAGCTAATGGTGAATTTGAGCACGGACTGAATGATGATTTCGGAGGCTCACCGCACACGCCTGGTTGGAGAACTGGCATGTAGGTCCCATGTAAAATGGAAAAATAGTTCCTCCTCGAAGTATTAGGATTTAGGACCAATGATGTATACGGTATGATTTAATGTCAAAAATTTAATATGTATGTGACAATTAGTTTTCCAAAAATATGCATGCCTTCGGGGCACACAACAACTATCTTTTCAAGTGGCATATATATACAAGGGAATTAGCTGAAATATGTTGGCTTCATTATGCAAGGCAAACTTGTCACTTTAGTTGCCACTTAACCATTTTAACTGCCACGCCTCCGTCCCCAATTCATCGTCGTTGGAGATCCGGCCTGTAACCAATGTATTGGTAAAAGTCCCTGCTACCCCTATAAAGCAATGATGTTTGTGGGAGTGTCGCATAGAGAGGGCCGTGCTCCGTGACAGCTCAGGATGCAAGATACTCCCTCCGTCCCTAAAAGATTGTCGTCGTTGATGTGCGTGTCACAACTTTGACTCGATTTGTATAAAATACGTGTAACATTTGTATCTCCAAATAAATTTATTAAAAAACTAGATTCAAATACCTTTATAATGATACTAATTACATATCATAGATATTAATATTTTTTAATATATATTTAATTGAAGTTGTTTCTCGAGAACCGCAGACGACAGTCTTTTGGGACGGAGGAAGTAGAGGCCTGGCCGGATGGAGGCGTGAGGCAGGCACATGGTGCGGTCAGCTACCGAGCTACTCCATATTTTTTATGGAGCCAGGGAATGACCAATATTATGGGACGTGATCTTGTAGCTCAAACGACCATGAATTCAGACGGAGGGAGTACCTAACAAGAATTGCATAGGATATGTATGAAATTTGGTATATGTGGAGATCTAAAAAAATTATGGCATTTGAGATGAATCATTATAATTTATAGTAGTTTTTAGGCTTAAAAAGTTGGATTTCTCTAACGATTTATTTTAATTTATGGGTTAGTATATAGGATGGGGGAGCTACTTTTAGCTATTAGCTCTGGCAGATAGTATTTCCACTGAGGGCGATAGAGCTTATATCGTTTGCATAGTGAAAGATTGACATATTGCTTCACGATAGAGGTCCAATCAGCTCTGTCGTATGCAGCAATTGCATACTAAATGACGATATGAATCAAATTATTTCGAGAAATTACATTTAGTAGTTTAACATTTGTTGTACTCTTTACATGCGGTGATATACTAAGTAATGTAATAACTAAAACGAGGGACCCTTTGAAATGATCAAGTTATGATGACATATTTGTTACAATTTTGAGTTGAATACGTGTATGTATTCGTAGAAGTTTACTCCTACTTACAAAAAGCAAATTAATTTTAATAAATCAAAACCTTTAAGGTGAAAGAGCCTAGTGGTTAGAGTGCCTGAGAAGCACCTAGCGGGCTCGGGATCCTTACTGCCTTCAAGTAGAACTGTCAACGCAAAGAAGTCAACACTTTGGCATGGTGTATGCTTCTTCATTTCTTTTACTTTTTTTAGCCCCAAGGGCCCAAGGAATATTTTTTTTTCATTTCCAATACAGAATAAAAAGATGCCTTCTGAAATGCCAAGCCGCACATTTGAAAAAGATGCAATCAAGTTGTATTCCAACATCCTGCTATCAAATAATCGATTGACCTGCAATGTGACCTTACTTATCAGGGAAGCACCTGCGTGAGCAACGGCTTGCCAGAGAAGAAGGCTTCAAGGCTATCAATTGTGGTGTCCCACAAGTCAGACCTGGACTCTGATGTGAAAACCGCAACATGGGACGTCATCACCACGTTGTCCATGGAGAAGAGCTCTGCTGGCACCTTGGGTTCATTCTCAAAGACATCAAGGCCAGCTCCTGCAATCCTTCCCTCTTTCAGCGCCCTGATCAACTCCGCTTCGTCGACGTTTGCTCCTCGACTGATGTTTATGATGATCCCATCCTTTCCCAGGGCCTCCAGAACATCCTTGTTGACAATGTGGCGTGTGTCCTTGTTCAATGCGCATGCCACAACAAGCACATCTGATTCTAAAGCGAGATCATGAATGTTAAAGAAGTATTTGTAGGGGACTGAATCCCTTGGTCTTCTGGAGCTGTAGTGGATGATACAACCAAATGCTTCAAGCCTTTTTGCAATCAGTGAACCAATGTTCCCCAATCCAATGATGCCAATACGCTTGCCGCCTAGCTGAAACCAGCAAAGTAAGAACCAATGTTATTGGACTGGAAGTTGGGACTTGGGAACACTACATGAAGTCACGCAAACTTGAATCAGCAGCACTCGATGGCATAACATGTTAAAGTATCCTGCTGCTATGATGTCAAACCGGTTAATTCAAGAGTACTCCCTCCTTTTCTTTTTATAAGGCGCGCACGCAAATTAAGATTCAAACTTTACGATCTTTGACCAATAATTTACGTATCAATTTTTTATTTTTGTAGTGTAAATTTGATATGGTTGGATTTGTCATCAAATATACTTTCTAATGATTATATGTTTATAACCATAAAAAATATAATATAAGAGAAATAGATGGTCAAAGTCTAATTTTGAAGACGTCATGTCGCGCCTTATAAATAGAAAAGGAGGGAGTATAACCCAATCTAAAACTACATAAATCTTCATGCTTTCATGATAAACAAGTTCGTGCTTGAATAATACTCCCAGCATTCTGTCAAACATTTGAACCCAAAATACGCTTGCCGCCTAGCTGAAACCAGCGAAGTAAGAACCAATGTTATTGGACTGGAAGTTACGCAAACTTGAATCAGCAGCACTCGATGGCATAACATGTTAAAGTATCCTGCTGCTGTGATGTCAAACCGGTTAACTCAAGAGTATAACCCAATCTAAAACTACATAAATCTTCATGCTTTCATGATAAACAAGTTCGTGCTTGAATAATACTCCCAGCATTCTGTCAAACATTTGAACCCAAAATATTCCAGGGTACGTACGCAGATCTCTTCGAATTTTGTACCACTTGATCATAGAGAATTGACAAGATCAGATCAAGACGCTAGTAAATAAAGTACTATGTATGATTCCATTCAAGAAAAGATCCGGAAGGCAAGGACCTGACCTTGGTACCGAGGGGGTACTCCCCCTGCGCTGGCCAGAGGCCTCTGCGGACGAAGCGCTCGGCCGCCGAGACGCGCCTCAGCACGTCGATGATCATGCCGACAGCGTGGTCGGCGACGTCGGTGGAGTAGACCGTGCCGGAGTTGGCAACAGCGACGCCGCGGCGCGCGCACTCGGCGAGGTCGATGTGGTCAACGCCGGCGCCGGTGCTGAAGACGAATCGGAGGGACGGGACGGCGTCGAGGAGCGCGGCGTCAACGCGGGCGGCGCCGCCTCCCATGACGACCGCGGCGCGGGGCGGGTCCGGCAAGGCCGCGGCGCCAGCGAGAAACGCCGGGAGGGGCTCGCCCGACTTGAAGAAGTCGAGGACGCGGTAGCGCTGGCGCAGCGCGGCGTCGAAGTCGTCGTCCATGCGGAGCCGGAAGAGGAGGAGGACCGGGAGGAGGGCCGGCTCCTCGCCGGACGCCATGGCTGATTCTAGTTGACAGTGACAGAGACGTGGAAGCCTCGAGGCCACAGCGAGCAACGCCGTCCGCACTGCCTGCAAGATTACTGTCCTGTGTGGGAGTAGAAGAGTAGTCTCAGCTCCAAGATTCGATTTCCAATCTTTTGTTGAAAAGATTTAGGGACTGCTGGAGATACTCTTACAGCTATTTTGTACTCTAGTGAGTGAGATTTGTACAAAATAGCATTTCTGCTTTAAATTTTATCATGAGATAGTCACAGATTTCCTCTGCTTCTTGCAAGGACATTCTTACAAAGTTTCCTCTGTTTCTTGCATGAAGATTCTTACCAAATTCCAGTTGAGCATACAAACATCTTCAAAGAATTATCAAATAATGTTTTTTTTCAGAGAATTCATTCATATTCTTTTGTAGATCACAGATAAAACATGATCAGATCAATAGAAGGCATATCAAAGAGCAAGAAACTACAGCTATAGTGCTGATAAGCCTGATTACTTTGAAATGTAGAAAGCATAGCATCCAAAATTTGCAAACACCATCCAAAGGTTAGGCAAAGATCGAAATTCTGCTGGCCATGAAGTGTTAAAAATAGCAACTCACAAGAATCACATTACTGGGCACACATTCTTTTGAATACATTGTTGTATATGGCTTTTGAGACATTTTGCGTGGGCTGAAAACAGTAAAAATGCAAGAAAATGAAATAGTTTAAAAATGGAAAGCACACTCTTTAGCGTTTCAGTCGTTTACAGAATATCTTCATCAAACAAGGTAGTAAAGGGATACAATTTTCAGATGCAGCGCAACAACTTTGTACTACTATTCAGCTTTTCAGCATGGTGTCGCTTCCATCTTAAAAAGGAACCATTTTGTATGCACCTTTCTTACTGTAAATGAAAAGATCTATTTTCAGAGTACAAACGCCCTACAGTTTACAACAGGCCCAAATGGTAACTAAACTACCTATGATCATCTATAACGAAGAAAATAAACATATTAGTGAAAAATGAAGCATTCCCCGTCCAATAGTTGGACTGATCGACTGACCTGAGATATACCTGCCTTTTCAGGGCAGCACCGGCGTAAGCAATGGCTTACCGGAGAAGAAGGCTTCAAGGTCTGACCTCGACTCCAATGTGAAAACTGCCGAATGAGGAGTCATAACGACATTATCCATGGACAGGAGCTCTGGTGGCACCGTGGGTTCATTCTCAAAGACATCAAGGCCAGCTCCTGCAATGCTTCCCTTTTTCAACGCCGCGACCATCTTCACCTCGTCGATGTTTGCTCCTCGACCGATGTTTATGACAAATTGACAATCCCATCCTTTCCAAGGGCCTCCAGAACATCCTTGTTGACAATGTGTCGTGTCTCCTTGTTCAGTGCACATGCAACAATGAGCATATCTGATGCAGATGCAAGATCATGCACATCAGGAAAGTACTGAATCCTTGGGCCTTCTGGAGTAGTAGTGGATGATGCAGCCGAAGGCTTGAAGCCTCTTTGCGATGAGTGAGCCAATGTTCCCAAGCCAATGATCCCATTGCACTTACCACGTAGCTGAAAGGATCAAACACCTCAGATTCAACTGCAAATTCATTCATCACATCCCTAGTTGAAAGCATCGAACTCCATCCTGATTACCGAAAGTAATCGCACCGAAAGGGAACCAATCTAGGCATGAGCATGAAAGATATTCCCTACATCCATCAAGATCAAGGATTTATTGATTCAATTGGGTCAGCATTAAATCAGAAGAGCTTACCGTGGAGCCCAGAGCGTAGTCCCCATGCACCGGCCAGAGGCCGCGCCGGACGAATCGCTCCGCCGCCGTGACGCGCCGGAGCACGTCGACAAGCATGCCAACAGCGTGGTCGGCGACGTCAGCGGAGTAAACCGTCCCAGAGTTGGCGACGGCATGTGGTCGACGCCAGCGGCCCGTGCTGATGAGGTAGCGGATGGAATGGACGGCGTCGAGGAACGCAGCGTCCACGGACGACGCCGCCTCCCATGACGACGGCAGCTCGAGGCCGGTCTGCCATGGCGGCGGCAAGGAAAGCCGTGCGCGGCTCCCCCGAGGCCGGCGAGTCCAGCATGCGGAAGTGCTGGTGCATCGCGTTGGCAAAGGGCGCGCCCGGGCGGCGGATGAATAGCACGGCTGGGAGAGCTCGGGCTCCTGTCGTCATGGCGGTGCCTATAGCTGAGCTCGTGAGAGTTTCTCCTTCTGCACTGCTAGTCTTCTACCACCTACCAGTGCTTTAGTCCGCACCTCCACGCCGCCGCCCCATATCAGACTTCAACAAAAAGTACTGTGTATATAACATTGATACGATCTAGTACTCCCTACTTCCTAATCAATCGTAATATTAAGAAAATTATTAACAATCAGAGCATCTGGTTCATTATATGGCACACCACCAAGAATCTAGCAGATGCCACATGGTGACATTTTCCAAATTTAAATGGAAGAAGGATTCACTTCCAACATTACTGCAGCCTAATTAACATATTCTTGTCACATGTCAAAAGCGTCATGCCTCATAAACAGGAGCAACTGGTCACTTGGAGATCTTAGCGGTGAGCTCCCGGACAAGCTTCGCGGCGACCATAGCTGTCATCCCATCCACCGTGTCACGCTGTGGGTTGAACTCCACCACATCGGTGCCAACAACATCACCCTGCAGATTCTGGAGGATGTTGAGCACATCGCGGAACGAGAGGCCTCCTGGCTCAATGTGAGAGACACCGGGAGCAAATGCCGGGTCAAGGCAGTCCACATCAACTGAGACATACACTCCCTTTACACCTTCCCCAAGTTTCTGCAAGGAAAGAAAATATCGAGCATGGGTTTAGATCATTGATGATCTGCAAATTACAGTAATTCAAGACCACTTATGTTGTTACGATTAACTTTAGAATTAAGATATGCAGCATAGAATTGATGGCTGAGAATACCAACTGGAGTTGAATTTAAAATGGAATTCCTTGAAAACTGACAGGATGAGCAAATCATATGCCATACTGATATGGCTGTATCCGTAGTCCCGTACTGTTATAGCCGGCTGTCACCGGCGGTAGGGCAGCTGAAGGAGGTCTTGCGCCTCCTCTGCTCTGCGTTTGGTTGGACAGGGGAGGTGAGGGAAAGATCTATTCTTGATTAAGCAGTCTGGTTACAATGCCTCTGTATATAAAGGCTGTTCCTTAACCCCTCCTACAAGCTCTCAACTAATCTGATTGCATCTTAAACAAACTCTATCTCTTATCTCTAACAAACCAATCTAAACTAATTTGAATCTAAACTAATTCTAGCCATTATTGTTACTGGGTGCCGGCTGGGTGGCCCTCTTTCTCTTGCGCCGGCTGTACTTCTTGCCCCACATAACATCACTCCCCCCCTTGAGCAACAGCTCGTCCTCGAGCTGGAAGTTTGGGTAGCGCTGCTTGAACTGCTCAAGATCCTCCCAGGAGCCGAAGAGGGGAGGCAAACCTTCCCACTGAACCAGAGCCTGACGAACCCCATCATCATTCAGGCGCAACCGGAGAACACAAGCTGGGACTGGGACAATGGCACCATGGTGAATTGGAGGAAGCTTGGGTAGGGAATCTGGAGGAGCTCCAATATATTTCTTCAGCAGGCCAACATGGAACACATCGTGCAGGCGCGTGCCTGCGGGCAGAGCAAGGCGGAAGGTGACATCATTGATGGCCTCAACAATCTTGTATGGACCAAAATACCTCTGGCGGAGTTTGCCCGATGCCGCAGACGCCAAGGAGCCGTGAGGGCGATGGTGAAGGCGCAACCACACCCAATCCCCAACTGAGAAGGTGACAGCACGGTGACGGCAGTCGTACTGATGCTTGGCAACCTGCTGCACTTGTTCCAGGCGTAGACGAACATCATGGAGGAACTCATCCCGTTCAGCCAAATTCTGAGCGACAGCAACCACTCGGATTTCACTCGGCGCATATGAACAGATCGATGGAGGGTCACGGCTATAGACAACCCGAAAGGGAGTTTCCTGGAGGGCAGTATGGAACGCTGTGCTGTATGTGTACTCGGCCCAAGGGAGCCATCTGAGCCACTGGCGCGGATGATCGCCGGTGAGGCACCTGAGATACATGCCTATGGCCTTGTTCACAGCTTCCGTTTGTCCGTCTGTCTGGGGATGGAAGGCGGAGCTCATCAAAGGGGTGGATCCAGATGCTCAAACAGGACCTGCCAGGTGAAAACTGGGTCCCTATCAGAGACAATTGACACCGGAATGCCATGGAGCCGGACAACCTCCGCAAAGAACATGTGCGCCACTGATTCCGCCGTGTATGGGTGACTCAAAGCGATCAAGTGCGCGTATTTGGAGAACCGATCCACCACCGTGAGGATCACTGACTTCCTGGCTACCTTTGGCAATCCTTCGACAAAATCCAAGCTGATGTCCTGCCAAACAGCGGATGGTACTGGCAGAGGGTGCAAGAGGCCGCCCGAATGAAGAAGCTCTGTTTTGTTTTGTTGGCAGATCACGCAGGCACGGACAAAGTCCTGGACAAGCCGCCAGGCCTCTGGAACATGAAAATCCCGGCGCAGGTGATGGAGAGTGTGTTGGACTCCTTCGTGGTTGTCATCATGTACAGCAGACAGGAACAGCTGATGCTCACGCAAAGACGGAGGAGACCAGGCGCAGGTGATGTAGGTGCTCTGCCCAGGAATTACTAAAGACCAAAATACCGTCGAAGAACACCAACACGAACTGACGAAGGAAGAGATGGAGCACATCGTTCATCAAGGACTGAAAAGTGGTCGACGCATTGGTGAGGCCGAAAGGCATCACCAGGAACTCGTACAGATCCTCATGGGTGCGGAACGCCGTCTTCTCCACATCCGCAGGGTGCATTAGAACTTGGTGGTAGCCGTATCGAAGAACAAGTTTGGTGAAGAAATTGGCGCCACGCAGTTCATCCAAAAGTTCCTCAACGGCGGGGATCGGAAATTTGTCCTTGATTGTGCGATCATTGAGTGCCCGAAAATCCACACACAGGCGCCACGTACCATGAGCCTTCTTGACCAGGAGCACCGGGGCTGAAAATGCTGATGAACTGCGCTGAAGGAGGCCCTTCTGCTCCAAAGCTCGACACTGCCGCTCCAATTCATCTTTCTAGAGTTGAGGATAGTGATACAGACGGACAACGACAGGTGCTTTGCCAGGGAGTAGGTGAATCCGATGGTCCCTAGAGCGCGGCGGAGGAAGGCCGATGGGTGTGGCGAACACATCTGCAAATTCTGCCAACAAGAGGTCCAGGAGCTCCCTTGTGTCGTCCACCGAGCTAGCGCGAAGCTGAGGGCCTCCCGAGCCTGGAACACCAATCCAGCAAACACGGTAACCATGGCGCAAGAACGACATTTTGTGGTGCTCAAAGTCCCAGAGAGTCGGACCCAATGTGGCCAGCCAATCAGTGCCCAGGACCATGTCATAGCTGCCAAGGGGGAGAACGAAGAAATCCGCTGCTAATTGCTCGGAGCCGATGATGAAATTGGTGTTGTGGAACACCCCTGATGCAGGGACTCTGTCCCCATTGGTGACGGTGACGACGATGACAGTACGAGGAATGAAGCAGAGGCCACAATTGGCCGCCGCAGGCGCAAAGACGAAACTGTGGGTGGAGCCAAAGTCCAGAGCGCCACACCGACCGCCACCAAAGTGCACCACCAGCTGCATAGTGTCGCGGGTGCGGACACCCGAGATGGCAATCAGGGATATGCGAGGATGCTCGGTTGTGTTGTCGATGAGGTCCTCGTCCTCCTCGTGCATCTCCAGGTGGAACAGCTTGGTGCGAGCAGTTGTGGCCCCGCATACTTCATCGCAGTTGAAGCACGCCGGCGTTGCGATGGCACTCGTCGATCTCCGTTGGCGACAGGCGGCGGATGGTGCGGCCCGCGACGGATACCGTGCCAGGAGTTGGTGCGGGTCGCTGTGGCGGCGGCGTTACAGATCGCCCATGGAATAGGGAGGCCAGCAGCGGTCGGGGCGCTGGCGGAGGGTGGTCGCCGGTGATCACGCGAGGCGAGCAGCGGCGCGGCTGAGGCGGAGCAGCGGCGTTGGCGCCCGCCGTCACTTGTTCGTGGCGCTCGAAGGAGCGCACGAGACTCATGGCGACATCCGAGATTGGGGCCCTACGACGCCGAGGCTCAATGGCTCCTGGAGGCTGGCGACGAAGAGCTGATCTGTTGCCACTATGTGAGCGGCCCGGAGTCGGCAAGGCCAAGAACCACTCCCGTAGTCGCCACCGAAGCTAGTGCGGCGGCGGCAGCTCGCCCAGCGGATTGGATCTTAAGGGCGGCCCAAAGCGCATGTCGAGCAGCTCGTTGAAGCGGCGCCACCCCGGGTACCTTCATCACGCTCCAAGTGCATGTGCGACTGCTGCGCTGCCGCAAACTGCAAATGCAAGCCAGGCACGTTCCTCCTCCATGGTGCGCTGGCCGCGGAAGTAGTGCTTGCACCGGTTGAGGAAGGGAAGAGGATCGCCTCCACCGTCGAACGTGGGGAAATCGAGCTTGTGGAAGCGGGTTTGGCCCATCGGGCCGTCCTTGCAGAGCTGGAGGATCTCGGGGCCGCGCTGGTGAAGGTTGTCCTGCTGGCCTTTCTCGAGGCAGGTCATCCGCTCACCGACGGTGTCGAGGACCTCCATCTTCTTCAAGAGGGCTATCATCAGCTGGCGTGAATCCTCGGCGTCCTTGGTGCCGCTCGTTTCTTGCCCCTTCTTCTTGTCGTCGTCGCCCATGGTAGCCGAGGAACGCTGCTCTCTGGATACCAATGTTATAGCCGGCAATAACCGTAGGGCAGCCGAGGGAGAAGGTCTTGCGCCTCCTGCTCTGAGCTTGGTTGGACAGGGAGGTGAGGAAAAGATCTATTCTTGATTAAGCAATCCGGTCACAATGCCTTTGTATATAAAGGTTGTTCCTTAACCCCTCGTACAAGCTCTCAACTAATCTGATTGTATCTTAAACAAACTCTAGCTCTTATCTAACAAACCAATCTAAACTAATCTGAATCTAAACTAATTTTAGCCACTATTGTTACTGGGCGCCGGCTGGGTGGCCCTCTTTCTCTTGCGGCTGTACTTCTTGCCCCACATAACATGTACCAACTATGTTTTGCTCAATTTGAATAGATAAACCAAGCTAAATATATATTCATGTTATTATACTAAAGTACTTTACCAGATTCTCAAGCTTCTCCCGGTCCTTTGAGAAGGTCCGCATCTCATACTGCTCCACGCCAAATCTCTTCCCTTGGTCACGTCCTTCCTTTGTAATTGATCTTAATCCAACCTGAAACACATTGGGGTCAGGATAAGGGCAACATAAACAGGATAATAATACCACGGGATAAGATATCGAGTGATCGCCTCCCTAACACCAACGGTCGAAGAGGCTCCTACGCAACAATGTGCCATTCGAATAAATATGTGGAACTGAACAGAAAACCAGAACTATTACAGAATTGGTATCAGAACCAATCCATTTTATGAAATAAATCTGAAAGTCTACTCCTTAATGATGCCTAAATAAATATCTTGCAAGGCAATCTTCATAGGAGAACATGTTTACCTCCTCCATCACTGTTTTGACAGACTCGCTGATTACATGCATCAATCTGTCATCTTCGACACCACAGTCACGGATCTCTTGAATGGGGACATCACCAACATCAGTTAGCACCGGGATCATTCAATTCTTTGCCTGTTTAACAGGAACCCTGTGTTTTATTGTAATGTTCTTAAATTCCAATGCATATCACCCTATGTTCAAAAGTATTAATCATACCTTCTTCTGTGCTAGAGTTTGTGCTTCCACACCAAATGGCCTCCCTTATGCGTGGAGGAGCAAATGCAGGCCCTTGTAGAAATGATGAGTTGTGACCAAGAGGGACCCCTAAAAGTGATGCTGAAGCTTTCACACCACCCAGAGCAGCAACTCTGCCTGCACAAGTACACATTACAACAAAGTTGCAGGAAGCTTTTTTCTGAAGAAAAACTAACATATTGTTCACTGAGATTGTATAAAGATTTCATTCTTCTGATTACATGCTAACATGCACTTATCAATGACTGGGGGTTTAATTACAAACTGGAACAGAGTAAGCACTTTAAAAAAGAACAAAACAAGAATAAAAAAAGAGAAGCTTTTTGCACAGACTCCGTTGAGATGTGGCAATGTTACAGATGAGGCTTGCCTTTTCAAATGGAACACTTTTAAACTTTTAGTCTTAGATCCCTTCTCAAGCAAATATCTTACACATGTAGCTAAGACTGTGCATGTCAGCTTTGACCATATCTTACACATGTTGTTATTAAAAAAACCATGTTATAGGTCTTGAAAGACTCACTAGGTAGACAAATAAATATTAAGTGTCTGAACCAGCCTCAGATTGTTTTAAAGGTGTAATAGATGTAACCATCAACAAGAACTGGGATTTAATCACAAAATGGAACATAGTCAAGCACAATACAAGAAGTAACATATTACTTTATGACCATATATAAATTTTCTGCAAACTCTTCTTTCAGATGTGGTGATGTTATATATGAGGCCTGGTTTCCAAATGCAACACTCACTTAATTATCTGGATGTAAGATTCCTGCTTAAGTACATAAATAATTGGGCCTTTGTGTATGGCAGCTTTGTCCTCCTATCTTAATCATGATACCAATAGAGATACATGTTATAGGTGTAAAAAGACTCAAACTGATTATCTTCAAAGCAAGTTTCTGAACATACTGAGGCCTCGGATTTTTTTCCCAACTAATGGTGAAGGAAAAATAAACAGAAAGTGAAGCAATTTAAGTCTGATGCAGGTATTCATGAAAACTTTCTGAAAGATTAACAAGTGTAATTAGCAGGTGCTTACAATGTGTGAATGAGGGCCATACCAAACTGCACTGTAGCAATCACATGGGACTTGCTTATAACTCATAAGAAACAAATAAACAATTGGGTCGTTTTAACTCTACTAATGTTGTCTCTTTCACAGTTTCTTGCATGTAATGAGTAGTACATGCAAAAGCAGAGTAGGAGCAATTCAGTATCGAATTTTTGTGCAACGCCAGCATGTTCCCTTCCGATCAGTACCCATTAAGCAGAAACTGTTGCTGACTAAAGAGCAGGGATCTGTTTGCAAGTCTGCAGTGGTACATGTGAAAAAAGTAAGACTCGTCCAGATTCCTATCGACACTATCTGACTGACATTCAGTCTCCACCAGAACAAAGACACTCCTTTTTCTCATATCCAGGGTACAAAGAATATTCCAATCGAATTACGTGGAACGGAATATTCAGAAGAACAAGCAGCAGGTATAGAGGATTAGGATCATGGGGGGAGGGATTTTTAGGGATGGGAGCCAGCCAATTGATGCACTGACCTTGAGCTTTGCCCGCTCGCGGATGAGGGTGAGGGAGGCGTCGATGACGCGGCTCTGGCCCCGCTCCACCGCCTCCGCCGACACCTTGGCCGCGCTGAGGCGCTGGATGTGGTGGATCCACTTGGTCCCCGCCGCCGCGCCATCCCCGCACTCCCTCTCCGAATGCGGCTGCGCCTTTCCTCTCCGAGTCTAGCTCGATCCGCAGCAGCGACTCAGAGCGAGTAAGAAAAAGGGGGACGCGACGAGAGAGAGAAGACGGAGTCCTGCCGCAACGGCGCGGCGTTGCCTGATGAGGCTGGGTGGAGGAACGAACACGGCGGTGAGAATGCGGAGGCCAGCGTCCACCCCTGGGCCCTGGCTGGCGTCGCGCGCGCGGCCTGGCCTCACCTGGAGGCTCTCGCACGGAACTCTCGCACGGCACAGGGATATATTTAACTATTTCCCCACTTTTAAGTTGCCACCCTCGTGCGTCTGAGATAACAGAATTGTCATTTTAGCTACGTGGCAAGCCAACTCCTCCTCCTTCTACCGTGGACAGGAGACTTGAAAAGATGAAGATGCCCCCTGCCTTATCTTACTCTCCTCTCTCTTTTGACCACTGACATGCGCAACTTACATGTAAGGGTCATCTTCAACCTCTGCCGGTTGGTCACTTCTCACGGTGAGGGTGGGGCACGGCTGGTGCTTGCCGCCCGCCCGCCGCAGTCCCGCAGCACGCGCTGGCCGGCCCGTCAGCCGGAGCTCGAGGGGAGGATGAGGATAACATGGCGGGGCGGGGACCGAGGCTGTTGGGATCGAGCACAGCGACGACACAGGTGTGGATCGAGGGCGGCGGGATCGACGAGCGGGAGCATGTCTAAAATGGGGAGCCTCGGCGGTAGGTGGTCGCGGTCGAGGAGGAGAGGAGGCAGCGGAGCATGCCTCGGGGGTAGGCCGTTGCTGGCCCTGCATCAGCGCTCGCTGGGCTCCCCCTAGGCGGAGCTCGCCTGCAGCCGACGCTCGTCGGGCCGCCGTGCTCGGCTCCCACGTGGGTGGAGCTCAGGGCGGTTGCCACTGGACTGCACTGGCGCCATCGACCAAGGCGGGGGGTCTACCGGCGTAGCCCGAGCCTCGATCGCATCATGATGGTCCCGGAGGCGGTGGCTTGCCACGTCAGCCAAAGTGGCAAAAACATAGGAGCCAGACTAAAAGTCTTATATGAAGGAGCGCCAAACGTAAAAGTGGCAAATAGTTAAATATCCCCTCGCACGACCGGGGGCGGACCAAGTGAAGGGCAACGGATCAGCATGAGGAAACATACAGAAAGAAGAAGCCCAAAGTTAGATATATATACCATTGCTAAGTGAATAACATGTGGAGTTCACATGAATTGACATGTGGGGTCAATGATATATATCTAACATTTTGATATTTCAATAGTATGGATCCAACTATTCCAAAGAAGTTATGAAAGAAACCTTGGAAAAGAAGAAAGAAGTGACGGATAAGCAAAAAGAAAGAAGAAGTGGTAGAGGAGAGACAGTGGGAATTGCCTTACCGTGTGTTTGGTTACGGGACTATTGGGTTGGGTTGGTTCCATCCCTCGTTTTTTGGATGGCTCCAACCCCTCTCATGTTTGGTTAACAAGCTGTGGGTTGGGTTGGTTCCATTCAATTTGTTGTTTGGTTGGAGGTGTTGGAAAAGAGGGGAGAGGCGGTATATTTGACACCGTGAGATAAGAATGTTTCATTGAGACCCCTGGAGTTTCCTGAAATGAATCAAATGAATCAAGCCTAGATCTGAAAAATCTTCTCTCTGGATATTAAGCATCTGGACCCAATAAAAAGTTTCTATTTACATTTAACTCCCCTTTTCTTCTTCCCGTCGAACGGAGAGGAGGGGGCTGCGCTTCCGCCCTGCGTCGCCCGGAGCCAGACGGCTGGGGCTCACGCTCGTCGCGGCATGAGGGAGGCGGGTCTCGCCGGAAGCTGTGGGAGCAGCGCCGAGGTCGTGCTGTGACACATCTGCATCGTGGTCGCCGTTCGCGCCGCATCTGCCGGCCGAGGCGAGCTAGGGGTTGGCACTCTCATTGCAGAGGAGGGAGGGCGGGCCTCGCAGGAAGCTCGGTGGTCGGCGCTTTCAGCTGAGCGAAAGGAGAAAAGGATTGAGTAGCCGCCGGTGTGAGCGAGGGCAGGGAGCAGTAGGTGCTGGACCTCTTCCTCCACAGGCGGCACACCCCACCGGTGACCACGGGAGGCACAACGGCAAGCGACGTCGGCCTGGAGCCCCTGGGTGAGCGCGCCTTATACGGAGAGAGGCTGGGCGAGCGCGCTCCCGACAGAACAAATCGGGTTGCCTCCGTCCGCCAGATTTCAGCGGACGGAGCCGACCGCATCTTGCACGAATATTCGCTTTGGGGACGAACCCAACCCCATCGCTCCCCATCCAAACACCCTAAAATCGGGTTCGACCCATCCGGTTGGACTCGTTCCGCCAATCAAACAGATGGTTAGATGAAGAGTTATGGTCTGCGGAGGAAAAAGTCACAGTGGTGGAAAATGAAAGACTAACGAGATCATTTACCATTGAAGAATTGGATGTTAAGGAAATTCGAAACAACACGGCTCCTGGACCGGATGGCCTATCTGTAGTGTTCTTTAAAAATTTCTGGCCCCATCAAAGGATGGACGTGCTTGAAATGCTAGAAGATCTGCATAAAGGAGAGTTGGATTTAAGGAGATTAAATTATGGAATGATAATTCTAATTCCAAAGTTGAAGCTACCTAACAACATTAAGCAGTCCAGCCTGATATGCCTGTTGAATGTGATATACAAAATTATCACTAAGGTCCTGACCCTTAGACCGACAGAGTTAGCCCCAAGATTAATCACTAAGAATCAGACGGCTTCCATTCCCGGGAGGAATATACTAGATGGTGTTGTCATTGTACAGGAAGTGTTACATGAGCTCAGAAGCAAGAAAGAGGAGGGGTTTATTCTAAAGCTGGATTTTGAAAAGGCCTATGACAGAGTGTGCTGGAGCTTTCTAGAAGAGGTTTCTCACCAATTTGGACCAGTTGGATCATGCAAGCAGTTAAAGGCGGTAATGTTTGTATAGACATTAATGGAGAGGGGAAGCTATTTCATAAGCTTTAGAGGTCTGAGACAGGGGATCCATTGTCGCCGCTGCTCTTTAATCTAGTGGGTGATGCTTTCTCAACTATGCTAAGTGCGGCTAGCAGGAAGAAAAAGACATAGCGGGCCTAGTGCCACACCTGGTGAAGAGTGGCCTTACACACCTTCAATATGCAGATGATACGATAATCTTCACTAAGAATGTGTGTGTGTGTGGGGGGGGTTCATTTTGTTCTGCTTGGAAGCAATATCAGGGATGAAAATAGATTATGACAAAAGTGAGGTCTTTGCAATTAACCTGGAGGAAAATAGACAACAACAAATAGCAGAGTTCTTTGGCTGTAGAGTTGGAGAGTTGCCATTGAGGTACCTAGGCTTGCTTGTCAGTACCAATAAAATTACTACAGCACAACTGAGCTATGTGGCAGAGAAAGCTGGAAGAAGAGTTAGCACTTAGAAAGACACAATGCCATCGGGAGGTAAATCTGTGCTGATCAGTGCCTGCCTATCGAACACACCAGTGTACACCATGGGGGTGTACGCACTATACGAAGGCAACTTTCAAGCGTTGGATACGATCCGTTCCAGATTCTACTGGCAAGGCTCAATTAAGAAAAGGAAGTATCGAATGGTGAAGTGGACAGCGCTAGCCAGGCCTAAAGACTTTGGTGGATTGGGCTTCCTGGATGTTAGAGTTATGAACAAGTGTCTGTTGCTAAAATGGATAGACAGATTGGAGAGCGGAGATGATATGCATACAACTATTGAAGAAGAAATAACTGAGGGGGAAAAGTATCTTCCAGGTACAAAAATATCAGGGGTCGCAGTTCTGGAGGGGGGTTCTGGAAGTGCAACAATGGTTTCAATGTGGTAGAGTTAAGGTGGTGAGAAGCTGGAGACAATCACGATTCTGGGAAGACACCTAGCTTGACGACTGTGCACTCAAACTCGAGTTCCAGACATTTGAAAGGATTAAGACAAGTGGTCTAGAGGAGGGTGAATAAGCCTGCAAAACAATTTCAAATTTTTCGTGCGAAAATGCTGACAGACCCCGGAACCTCCGAGAAATTTCTCGGAACCTCAGGGAAAATGCACAGACAATGTATTTTCTTAGAGCTTCCGGGAATCCCACCTGCACAAGATCTGCTGCGGATTAAAGGTTAGAAAACAGATCTAGGGCAAGATAAATGTTAACAAGACTAAGAGATAGAGGCCTAAGCACACTAGCAATCTTAAGGTAAAAGGAAATGCAAGAAACAAAGCAAACCCTAGATGAACTAGTGAACTAACAACCTAGAACAAGCAAGCAATATATAACTGAAAGTAAAGCTCAAGAGACACGATTTAACCCGTGGTTCAGCTCACCACAAAGGTTGGCCTACATCCACGTTGTTGAGGAAAGCCACAAAGGCTTAGCCTTGAGCAACCAATCTAGACTTGTTCTTTACCACAATACCATCTTCATTTTCTTTGTTCCGGTAGACCCATTTAGTACCAATGACATTATGATCCTTGGGTCTTTCAACCAATTCCCAAACTTGATTTCTAATAAAATTATTTAATTCTTGTTGCATGGAGATCACCCAATCCGGATCTTCAAGTGCTTCATTTACACGTTTAGGCTCATGAAAAGATACAAAAGAGTAATGTTGACAAAATGAAGCAACACGAGATCAAGTTTGGACACCCTTACTAATATCACCCATAATTTGATCAATGGGGTGATCTTTGGCAACTTGATGGTGAACTCTAGGTTGATCAACCAGTTCTTGAGTTGATGTAGAAGGTGTAGTCATAGAGGCTAATTGATCATCTTCTTGGGGTGAGTCATTGTTGCTTGAATTTTCCACTTGTTGATCTTGATCATTTGTTGTGGAAGAAGATGGATTTGCTTGAATAGAAATTGATGGACCTTCATCATCATCTTCTTCTCTAGGCATGGTGTCCCCAATAGCCATGGTCTTCATTGCATTACTCAATTCTTCACCTCTCACATCATCTAAGTTTTCCTTCTCATCTTGAGAGCCCATAGTTTCATCAAATTGCACATTATAAGCCTTCTCAACAAATCCCTTGGACTTGTTGTACACTCTATAAGCCTTGGAATTTGATTAATATCCAAAAAGAAATCACTCATCACACTTGCTTTGGAACTTAGATAACCGAGAGCCTTTCCTCAAAATATAACATTTGCAACCAAAGACCCGAAAATAAGAAATATTTGGCTTCCTTCCAATAAGAAGTTCATATGGTGTCTTGTTGAAGAATCTATGACAATATAGCCTATTTGATGCATGGCAAGCGGTGTTGATTGCTTCGGCCCAAAAGGAATCCAAAACTTTGTACTCATCTAGCACTGATCTTGCCATCTCAATTAAGGTCCTATTTTTCCTCTCAACTACACCATTTTGCTCCGGTGTATATGTAGTTGAGAACTCATGCTTGATCCCTTTCTCATCACAAAACTCTTCAACATTTGTGTTCTTGAATTCACTACCATTGTCACTTTTCACTTTCTTCAATTTTTGCTCAAATTCATTTTCGGCCCTTCTCACAAAGCTCTTGAAAATGTCACAAGTATGAGATTTGTCATAAAGGAAGAATACCCATGTGCATCTTGAATAATCATCCACAAACACAAGATAATAGCTATTTCCACCAATACTTCTATAAGTAGTGGGACCAAATAAATCCATATGCAATAATTCCAATCGTCTTGTGGTTGACATAGTGCTCTTGTTAGGATGTGAGTTGGCAACTTACTTTCCGGCTTGACAAGCACTACACAATTTATCTTTCTCAAATTTGACATCTTTCAAGCCAAGAACTAGGTCATGTAAAACCCCGGATTTTCAAAAGAAAACCCGAATCCTGACCTTCGATAGTCCTGGATTGGCTATCGCTCATTTAACGCCCTCACAGATAGTAAAACACAGTCATACATCGCATCACATAAACATTAGTACATAAATTTATTACATGTCCATTATGGAGTACATCAAGCCAAGCCTTGGCTGAATCGAGTGAAATTCTACGCAGCGGTAGCTAGCATCTCGAAGGGTCTCCATCTTTTATTCTTCTCGCCACAGCATCCTTGAGCCGAAGCGACGATCCCTCGGCCGTACCATCCATCGGGCGTTGTTGTCGATCTGACTCACTGCACACCCAAAGTCTATCCCTCAAGGGTGGGATAGGTCCACGTCCACCAACCGTATGCAGCTTTTAGTGGCCTAACTTCTAAAGGAGAAAAAGAGACAAGGAAGTAGCTCGGGTTTTATGCGCAGAGCAGAGTAACATCAAGATATCTCCATCAAGTTCCCATCCCAAAGCTCTCAACACAGCTCGGAACCACCGTCACCCGTGGTCCCGCCTCCGCAACCTACTCCCATCTAGGGTCGATCATGCGAACTTCCTCTCCTCGCACCTCAATGATTGCAATCGGATCCGCGAGGTAGAGGGAGCCACCTCCTCTCCCCGCTGCAACCACGGCTCACCACACTCTCAACTATAGGGGAAGGTAGAAATCCCAAAACATGAGAACCAACAATCCACCGATCGTCCATGACCGACGCGGCTATAGCTATAGATCGAACAACTCTGCGTGGTACACTGCACTCAACCCGAATGGCACCCGGTGTCACGGCCAAGCCCATCCTACCGGGCGAACTCTCGGTGATTACGCAGTACCATCCGCATCCGCCCTCAAAACGATCCCTCGTAAGGGATTGCACCGAATCAGAAATGCCCCCTGTGGCCACACGGGAGTCGCCCTGAGAGGGTGGTCTCTCCCACCTCTCCCACCGATACCCCACTATCCTGCTGGTAGGTATGGTTCTGCACTTGCTGAGCTCAACTCGGCCCTAACCCCACGCTCGGCGAGGTGGTGTGTACGTAAAGTCCCGTGAAGCGGTTGGCCCACTCGGTTGCATCGGGCGAGCTCATGTCCTCCAAGCGCAAGTAAAACTCCAACACCTAGGCTCGAAACCGTAAAAGTGGGGATACACCGAGGCGTGCACCCGTCCCCGATCCCGGATCGATTGTTTCGAGCTCACCCCCGCCAAAGTACCCAAAATGCCTTCTCCTGCCGGTTTTTCCCCACTCATGCCAAGAACCACAATTCCCAACCCAACACATATGCATCATGGCTCAGATATACACGCTTATAATCATATATAGTAGTAGGACAATCAGATGTGGTATTTAAAGTAGGCGCAAGGCAAGGTTCATCAACATGCATATAAAGTAAAGCGCTAGCATACTATTTTCATGTCTAATAGGTATTCAAAGTCACCGGGCGTGAACTCAGGGTCTCCGTAGTCCTCCATGGCGTAGTCAGCGTAGTCGCATTCGATCAGCTCCCGGCTCCACCGCTCCTATTAACGCGTAAAGAAAATAAACATGTCCTAATGCAATTAACCCCAAAAGAACAGCAATTAAGAGCCAAAAGAGAGCAAATACTAGGCTAACGCGGAGTTTAAGATTTTAGAGAATTTCCGAAAAAGGTTTTGTATTTTTCGGAGTCAAAACGGATTTATTAGGATTTTCCGAAGACAAAATAGTTTTCTGGAAATAAAATACGTATACACAATAGCACTAACTTTAGACCGACTCACCGGGGCTCTTAGGGGCTTAAAGCTATTATCGGGTCGGTCAGCCGGTCGGCCGGGTCCGACGCATGCCCACGCGGCAGCTATAAGCCGCCTACCCGTGGCAGCCTCACGTGGTCGGGCGAGATCCCATGATCCGCCGCGCGGCGACGCGGCAAGCATGCGCCAAAGGATGCGATCGGTCGGGCGCACGGGATCCTAGCGATCCGTCAGGCCTCCACGGCGTGCCAAGATGTGCGTAAAAGCCCTCGGGTTTTAGAGGCGACCGCCTGTGTGCTCTCGACAATGCCCCAAAGGAGCGGCGGGATGGTCTCACGGCTGGCGAGGTTTCACGCGCGGATCAACATGCCCCATGGCGAGGTCCGCGAGCCCCACCGTTCGCTAGGGCTCAAAAGGCGGCGAAGAGGCGGCGGCGGACGGGCGTGGCGGCTCGCCTCGCCTAGCGCCGGGTGGTTCGCGATCACGGGTGCACGCGTGGCGCAGTGCACGCCGGAAGCACGGTGCACGAGAGAAAGCGAACGCGCGGTGCGCGCTGGCGCGCCACGGCGGAAGATCGGGAGCTCGCTTGCGGCGGCCGGGTGGCCACGGCGAGGCTCCACGCCGCCTTCAGTACGCCGAGCTCGACGGCGGACCGCGCTTGCACTGGGGCGGAAGTACCCGCGGCGACACCCTGTTCACGGCGAAGCGGACGCCGGCGAGCTCGGCTCGCGCGAAAACTCGCAAAGGGCGAACTTGCCCGCTGGCGACGCGCGCTGCTGGTGAGTACAAAGGAGAGCGCAGTATAATGACGCCAAGACGGTGGGCGGCGGAAACGGGCGGGTGACACGGCGTCCGGACGAACGGACAGGGAAGGTCAAAGAAAGCTCGGCGAGCGGGTTGCGCGCGCGGAGGAGTCGGCAGCGGCACCTGCAAGAGATCGCTTCCCAGCCTGGCTTGAAGGCCGGCATCACAAGCTGCGACGGCAGCGCGCGGCGCTCGGGTCACGACACGGCCACAAGGATGTCACGCCTTGGCTCAAGGCCAGGCGCCACAGGAGGAAAGGATGGTGGTGCTCACCTACGGTCTACGCGACCAGAAGGTGGAGGCGGCGGTGAAGAAAGGCTCGACGCGGCGAAGGGGAAGACGGTGGCGCTGGTAGTGGAAGCAGAGGAGACGCGGCGACGGGGTTCTTGGCTTCACAGCATCTAGGGACTCTACGGGGCCTCCACGGTCCTCGGCCTCGCGGCGCTCCTCGAACCCGCCCTCCTCCTCTTCCCCTTCCTCCTCCGGCAGCAGAGGTGGATCGGGATGACACCGAGGCGGCTAGGGTTGGGAGCCCGGACTGCGCTGGTGGTCTACTTATAGCGGCGGGCGATGGTGGACGCGTGGACGGCATGGATGCGCGGGAGGGCGCGCGGCCGCATCGCGACGGCGTCCATGCGCGCTGGCGCGGTGGCGCCCGGCACGCCGCTACTAAAGGCAAAAGGGGAGGATGACGGGGCGCGCCAAGAAGACGCCGCCGCTGGTCCCACCGGCAGACACGGCGCGCGTTGGTGCAGTGTCGGCGGGTAGCAGGCGCTGGCCGAAGGAGGAAGTGGGCTATTGGTTGGTTGCCACACAAGGGTAAAAGGTTTTCCTATTTTCTTAACTCTATTTATTATTTGATTCAAATTTGAATTCTAATTCAAATTTGAATCCACTCAAACAAATCCAAATAAATCCCAAATGAAAATCCAACTTCTCACACTAGCATTTTATAAGTCCTAAAATTATTAGTTGAATTAAATAAAATCTAGGATTTAGGAAGGAAAAGGAAGACACCCTTATATGATTTCGTGAGCACTCAAATACAAAGCAAGTTTTGAAATTCCACATTTTACAAACAAGCAAAATCAAGGATGTTACAGAACTCCCCCCCTCACAAGAATCTCGTCCCCGAGATTAAGATGTTACCTCCGGCTCAAAGAGATGAGGGTATTTCCTCATGACGGACTCCTTCTCCCACGCCGCCGCTCGGAGTGGTTACTCCAGGCACCTTGCGTGTGCAGTGGTGGTCCTCCTCTGACTTCTCCGCCCAATCCAGATCTCGACGGGTACTCCAGGTGTCCAACGTCGAGGGCATGTGGGCACTCTCTTTGACGACCACGCACTTGGAGCCGAGACACATGGAACACTGGTGTACTCCGGCGAGCTCCCGGTGGTAGCTTGCTTGTAAGCCACTTTCCGATCTTCCGCACGATCGGTATGGCCCGACATACCAGGTGCGAGCTTCCTTGACATGGAAACGCCTGCCCGGGAGTGAAACCCTCAAGTAGACGTGCTCACCCACCTCAAATGAGACGTTTCCTTTGGGGTCACGTAGCTCTTCTCGCTGCCTGAGCTATCTTCGATTCTCTCTCGACCTTAGCAACATTTTCCTCGGCCTCAACTATGGTGGCAGGACCAAGAAGGTTCGCTCCCCACCCCACCACCACATCAACGGTGTCCCACTTTCTCGCCATAAAGAGCTCAAGGGTGCCATCTTTAGACTTGCTTGATAACCGTTGTTGTACGAGAACTCGTGCATAGGACAAGCTCTTCTCCCGCCTCGATCCATAGGTCAACACACAAGCTCTCGAAGATCTTCGAGTATCTGTTCACCCTCTGCCCATCCGTCAGTGGAAGGCGAATCCATGGCTTTATGTAAGCTCCTCCGCATTTGGCGGTGAATTGCGGTCCTCTATCAGACACTATACTCCTCGGTGCCCCGTGTAGCTTCAAGATGTTTTCGATAGCTTGTGCGTCTCAAGGTTGTCTTCACGGGTATGAAATGTGCCACTTTGGTCAAACAACGACAATCACCCGATTGAATCATTTCCTTCTGGTAGTCCCACTATGAAGTCCATGCTGATATCTTCCCATTTCCATGTGGGTATCTCAAGCGGCCAAACCGTGTTCGGCCTTCAGACACGTGTCGCATCGAGCGATGTACTGCAATGTCTTCCTCATCTTCTCCCACCGTAACCGTATCTTCGATCTTGGTACATCTTCGTGCAACCGTGGTGAATCGAGTATCGAGAGTCGTGAGCTTCCTTCGTGATCGAGTCTCGGATCTCCTTGCTTCGGCACGCAGATGCGGTCCTTCAACCACAGCAGTGCCTTGCTCGTCGAGGCGGTAGCATCAAGTCTTTCACTTCCCCACCGGCACCCTTTCCGAGCTTGTCGAATCTGGTCTTCTAGCGTGTACTTCACCCTCAACTCGTTCAACTGTCCTTCTCAACTATCTCCAACTTCAGCTTCTCCATTTCACACAGGCCGGTTGCTCTTCTGTACCATCGTTGCTGCGAATGTTTGCGGCTCGCATCGCCTACGACATTGGCTTTACCGGGTGGTAGTGGATGTTCAGGTCGTAGTCCTTGATCGTCGAGCCATCTTGCCGCCTCGTGTTCAACTCTGACCGTGTGAAGATGTACTTGAGACTCTTGTGGTCGGTGTAAATGTCGCACTTGTTGCCCATCGTAGTGCCTCCATATCTTCAAAGCGTGAACGATGCAGCTAGTTCGAGATCATGTGGGGTAGTTCTCCTCATGCTTCCGAAGTCGCCGCGAGGCATATGCAACAACTTTGCCTCTCGCATCAAGACACAACCGAGTCCTTGTCTCGATCAAGGCCACAATACACCACGAAGTCCTTGCTCGCATCGGGAAGAGTCGGGACAGTGTAGTGGTGAGGCGAGTCTTGAGCTCTGAAGTCGGCTTCACACTTGTCCGTCCATACAAAGGGTGTTGCTCTTCAACAGCCTGTCATGGGCTTCAAATCTTGGAGAAGTTCTCGATGAACCGCGGTAGTAACCGGCTAAACCGAGAAAATCATGGATCTCATCACGGACTTGGGTGATTGCCACTTGGACACTACTTCTATCTTGCTCGGATCTACGGCCACTCCTTTAGCCGACAACACGTGGATCGAGAAAGGCGACTTCTTCCATCCGTAACTCACACTTGCTGAACTTGGCATACACGGTTGCTCGAAGCTTTCCCAACACTATCCTCGTGTGCTCTTCATGCTCTTCTGCGGTCTTGAGAAGACCAATATGTCGCCAATGAAGACAACGACACACTTGTCTAACTCATCCATGAACACCTTGTTCATCATGTTCATGAAGTACGCCGGCGTTCAGAAGACCGAACGACACGATATTCGCATCGTCTGCATCGGGTCACAAACGCGATCTTGAAGATGTCTTCCGACGAATCTTCATCCGTGGTAGCCTAATCGTAGATCAATCTTGTCAAGAACTTGGCTTGCCTTAGCCGATCCATCGTGTCATCGATCGCGGTAGTGGGTACTTGTTCTTGATGGTTACCGTTGAGTGCACGGTAATCAACACCTGACGCCGAGTCCCATCTTTCTTCGGCACGAACAGAGCCGGTGAACCCCATGGTGAAGCACTGGTCCGAATGAACCCCTTTTCAAGCAGTGAGTCTAACTCTGCCTTCAACAGCTTCAGCTCAACCTCCACCATTCTCGATGGACTCGAAAGCTATCGGTGGTTCCCCGTGATCAAGTTGATCACGAACTCCACGTCACGGTCCGGAGGCAAACCCAGCAGCTCTTCTGGGAACACATCCTCGTACTCACAAACCACCGCACATCTCGAGATAGCTGTGGTGAAGATGCATACACGGCTAGTATGTCTCGAGACTTCATTGGCTCGAAGGTGACCCTCGTTCCATCGGGGTGTACCAAGGTCACCAGTCGCGGTGAAGTGGAGATGACACCTTTGTGGGTGATCCAATCCATCCCGAATCACGTCGATGCCATTGGAGGGTAACACCGTCAGATCTCCCAAGAACTTGTGGTCCTGAATGACCAAGTCTACACCTTTACACAGTAAGGTGCATCTGATATCTCCGAGAGGTGAACTCGTGATGATAGGAATCGATCGGGTGGTTGTAGGAAGGGAGAGTTTGTTCACGGCCTAGAGGTGATATACGACGGTTGCACCGTGTATCGAAGAGAACCAAAGCAGAGTACCACAAACCAACTCACCGATCACGACGCCGAGCGCCAGCCTCCTCCTCCGTGAGGTGGTTCACCTCCACGGCTGCGGCGGTGGTCGGCTGAGGAGGTCGCCCTCCGAGCAGTGTGCTCTCACCGAGTAGCAGCCGGTCTTCTTGTCCCGGGCAACATAGGACTTGTGGCTAGGCTTGCCACAGGCGAAGCAAGTCACGGTGAAGCCTCCAGCGGTAGGTCTCGTGGCACTCGGCGGTGGACGGTTGTAGCCTCCAGTCTGCGGTGGGTAGCCGGGGTTCCTCCCTCCGGAACTGGCCACGACCTCCTCCGGCCTGCGCCCAGTGGTTGTGCCCGGCGGTAGCTCCCTCAAAGACATATTGCTCGTCGCTCCTCGGCACGGAAGGATCGGTCGTGGTGATCCCGATCTCCCATCCTCTTCTTCCCTTCATGCGCTCCTCGTGGCCCTCCTCCTCTTCGACCGCTGGCGCGCGATTGACGAGGTGGCGAAGGGACTTGTGCTCACTCACCTTCAGTCCCTGGCGAAGGCCGTGGTGAAGGCCTCGCAGAAACCGTAATCGCTTTTTCTCGGGTCGGTGTCGTCGCCGGAGCGTACCGCATCATCTTCATGAAATGACGCCGTGATTCTCGACCCTCATCGCACCCTGCGTCATGGTGCGGAACTCTTGCGCCTTCTGGACCAGCAGCTCAGCGTGTAGGTATTGCTCGCGAATGCCTCGCAGAACTCCAGCCAGGTGATGAAGGCTGGGTTCGGGTGGCTGGCGGTGTAGTTGTCCCACCAAGACTTGGCAGGACCCTCCAGCTGGTGCGCGGCGATGGCGACGCACTCCTCGTCTGGCGGGGCGGTGAGGTCGAGCTTGGTCTCGATCACCCTTAGCCAGCTGGTCGTCGGCGGCCGAGCGGGTCATCCGAGGAGCTAAAGGTGGGGGCTTTCAAGCGGATGAACCTCTCGATCTTCCTCGTGAGGTCCTCGTCCTGCGGAGCGACGCGGTTTCCACCATTGCCACGGTGCTCCATGGCTTCCGCCATCCTCTGCATCAGCTGAGTCTGGACAACCATCACATCCACCAAGTTAGGTGGTGGCGGCGGAGGCTGGTCCGGCTCAGGCTGGTCTTGCTCGGCTTCCCCATCCTCGGCTTCAGCTTCCGGGCCCTCGGGCGGCGGTGGCGGTGCTCCGGCACCCCGGCCTCGAGCTCCCAAAGCTCCTCCACGTAGGGGTGGGCATCCACGGCCACGGGCAGGTGCACGACCACGTCCACGAGCGGCGGCACGACCACGACTACGGCCACGGCCCTGTGGGGCTTCCTCCTCCTCGGCAGCAGCCTCCTCAAGGCGCGCCAGCAGGCGGTTGGACCGTCGGATCGACATCCTTCTGAAAACACGACCAGGGAAGCAAAGACTTTTACACAACGTCACTCACCAACAAATTGAGTCTGATATACAAGCATGAAAATATTACTAATTATATAACCTATCACTCAATGAGAAGATGCATTAAGACTCAATTAACTCCATTAAGAGCCAAACACTCAGCAAGCATGATAGATACACATATAAGCTTCCTCGAGGCTGACTCGGCCTCGAGGTCATGAGCACATCAACGATCTAATTTATCGTTAAAAGATCTCCGAGAGGTTGTGCCTAACACGGTGTTTCAACATTGCTCCCCTTCATCGTGTTCGTGACAAGTTCTAGACCAAAAGGTCGTGTCCCGTATAGAAAGTTGAGTCCCGCAGGTAAGAAAGAATGTTCTTCAAAAGGGGAAAGCTTTTATAAAATATTCCAAGGAGTTTATATAAAGGAAGGAAATGTATAGAATCCTTATATTTACTATCGGCCAATCCTAGGGATACGCACACGGTCAAGTATGGCTCGTACACAGAAACCCCGGATTTTCAAAAGAAAACCCGAATCCACATACCTTCGCGATAGTCCACGGATCGATGGCTATCGCGTAACGCCTCACGATAGTAAAACACATACATCGCATCACATAAACATTAGTACATAAATTTATTACATGTCCATTATGGAGTACATCAAGCCTCTTGGCTGAATCAGTGAAATTCTACGCAATGTAGCTAGCATCTAAGGGTCTCCATCTTTTATTCTTCTCGCCACAGCATCCTTAAGCGAGCGACTCATCCCTCGATCGTACCATCCATCGGCGTTGTTGTCGTACTCGGACTGCCACACCCAAAGTCTATCCCCAAGGAGTGGGATAGGTCCACGCCACCAACTGTTGACTTTTAGTGGCCTAACTTCTAAAGGGAGAAAAAGAGACAAGGAAGTAGCTCGGGTTTCCTATGCAGCAGCAGCAGAGTAACATCAAGATATCTCCATCAAGTTCCCATCCCAAAGCTCTCAACACAGCTCGGAACCACCTGGTCACCCAGGGTCCCGTCTCCGCAACCTACTCCCATCTAGGGTCGATGCGAGAACTTCCTCTCCTCGCACCTCAATGATTGCAATCGGATCCGCGAGGTAGAGGGAGCCACTCTCCTCTCCCCGGCTGCAACCACGGCTCACCACACTCTCAACTATAGGGGGAAGGTAGAAATCCCAAAACATGAGAACCAACAATCCCGGGCTCGTCCATGGAGGGGCGCGGCTATAGCTATAGATCGAACAACTCTGCGGGCGTGTACACTGCCCAACCCGAATGGCACCCGGCGTGTATGCCAACCAAGCCCATCCTACTGCGAACTCTCGGTGAGTTACGGTACCATCCTCGCATCCGCCCTCAAAATGATCCCTCGGAAGGGATTGCACTGAAATGCCCGTGTGGCCACACGGGAGTCGCTCTGAGAGGGTGGTCTCTCTCCCACCTCTCCCACTGATACCCCGCTATCCTGCCGCAGGTATGGTTCCACTTGCCGAGCTCAACTCGGCCCTAACCCCACGCTCGGCGGTGGTGTGTACGTAAAGTCCCGTGAAGCGGTTGGCCCCTCGGTTTCCATGACGAGCTCATGTCCTCCAAGCGCAAGTAAAACTCCAACACCTAGGTTCAAAACCATAAAAGTGGGATACACCGAGTGCACCCATCCCCGATCCCGGATCGATTGTTTCGAGCTCACCCCGCCAAAGTACCCAAAACGCCTTCTCCGCCGGTTTTCCCCACTCACGCCAAGAACCACTATTCCCAACCCAACACATGCATCGCGAAGCTCAGCGTATATACACGCTTATAATCATATATAGTAGTAGGACAATCAAGGACAAGGTATTTAAAGTAGGCAGTGCAAGGTTCATCAACATGCATATAAAGTAAAGCGCTAGCATACTATTTTGTGATGTCTAATAGGTATTCAAAGTCACGGCGTGAACACAGGGTCCGGTAGTCCTCAGGCGTAGTCGCGTAGTCATACTCGGATCAGCCTCTGGCTCCAAATGCTCCTATTAACGCGTAAAAGAAAATAAATAGCGGTCCTAATGCAATTAACCCCAAAAGAACAGCAATTAAGAGCCAAAAGAGAGCAAATACTAGGCTAACGCGGAGTTTAAGATTTTAGAGAATTTCCGGAAAAGGTTTTGTATTTTTCGAGTCAAACAGATTTATTAGGATTTTCCAAGACAAAATAGTTTTCGGAAATAAAATACGTATACACAATAGCACTAACTTTAGGTGACTCGGTGGCTCTTAGGGGCTTAAAGCTAGCCATCGGGTGGCGCGGCAGCGTGGCGTCCACGCGGGCAGCTATAAACGCCACCCGGTGGCGGCCTCACGTGGTAGGGCGCACGAGATCCGGCGGATCCGTGCTAGGCGCGCAAGCATCGTAAAGGATGCGATTGGTCGGGCGCACGGGATCCTAGCGATCCGCTGCGGCCTCCACGGCGTGTGGGCCGGCATGTGCAGAAAAACCCTCAGGGTTTTAGAGGCGACCGCCAGGTGCTCGGCACAATGCCCCAAAGGAGCGGCGGGGATGGTCTCGCGCCGTGGCGAGGTTTCACGCGGCGCAGATCAACATGCCCCATGGCGAGGTCCGCGGAGCCCCACTGGTTCGCTAGGGCTCGAAAAGGGGCGGCCAGGAAGAGGAAGGCCGGCGCGGCGAGGTCGAGGCCATGGCCGGCGCGGCGCGGGGCGGCCCCGGCTCGCTCGGCCAAGCTCTTGCGTGGCGGTGGTTCGTACTCACGGGTGCAGCAGCGTGGGCATGCATGCTCGGAGGCACAGGCATGAGAGAAAGGGCGAGCGAACGCGCGTGGGTGCGCGGCGCGCCACGGCGGAAGATCGGGAGCTCGTCGGCCGGTGTGGCCATGGCGAGGCTCCCTTGCGCCGCGCGAACTCGACGGTGACCGGGCGCTTGCACTCCGGGGGCGAGAAGCCTACCCCGGCGGCGACACCTCGGTTCACGGCGAAGCGGGGACCGCCTCGGCTCGCGACGGAAAACTGGCAAAAGGGTGAACTTGCCCTGCCTGGCGTACGCGTGCACGTGCGCGCGGGTGAGTACAAAGGAGCGCATGGTGCACACCGACGTCAAGACCGCGGCGGCGGCATGGCGACCTGGCGTCCGGACGAGCAGATGGGAAGGTCAAAGAATGGTCGGCGAGCAGGTTGCGCGGAGGAGTCGGCACACGCAAGAGATCGCTTCCCACCGCTCGAGGCCGGCATCACAAGCTACGGCACGCGGCGCGGCGGCGGTCCGACATGGCACACAAGGATGTCTGCGCCCTTGGCTCGAAGGCCAGGCGCCACAGGAGGAAAGGATGGTGGTGCTCACCTACGGTCTACGCGACCAGAAGGTGAAGGCGGCGGTGAAGAAAGGCTCGACGCGGGTAGGGAAGACGCGGTGGCGCTGGTAGAAGCGGAGAGCGGCGATGGGGTTCTTGGCTTCACGGCATCCGTGGACTCCACAGGCGGCCTCCGGTCCTCGCGGCCCGGCGCTCCTCGAGCAGCCTCCTCCTCCTCTTCCTCCCCTCCTCCTCTCAGGTGCCAGAGATGTGGACGGGATGAGACCCCAGGCGGCTAGGGTTGGGAGCTTGGGGCCAGCGGTGGTGGTGTCTACTTATAGCGGCGGTGGACGCGTGGGCAGCATGGATGCGGGGGAGGCGCGCAGCCGCGCGACGGCGTCCATGCGCGGCCAGTGGCGCCCGGGGCCGCCGGCGTCACTAAAGGCAAAAGGAGGAGGATGATGCTATTTTCTTAACTCTATTTACTATTTGATTCAAATTTGAATTCTAATTCAAATTTGAATCCACTCAAACAAATCCAAATAAATCCCAAATGAAAATCCAACTTCTCACACTAGCATTTTATAAGTCCTAAAATTATTAGTTGAATTAAATAAAATCTAGGATTTAGGGAAGGGAAAAAGGAAGACACCCTTATATGATTTCGTGAGCACTCAAATACAAAGCAAGTTTTTGAAATTCCAAATTTTTACAAACAAGCAAAATCAAGGATGTTACAAGTCATGCTTCACTAATCGGTTAAGTTGTTTCATGCCAACATGACCAAGTCTTCTATGCCATAACCAACCCATAGCGGCCTTTGAGAATAAGCAAGTAGTCAAACTAGCCTTCTTAGATGAGAAATCCACTAGATATAATCTTTCATGACGAAGCCCTTAAAAATAGAATTTTTCCCATCAAGTGAGGTGACCTCAAAATCATTGCTAGTGAAAGTGCATTTATAACCATTGTCACAAAGTTGAGCAATAGATAGCAAATTGAAATTGAGAGAATCAACTAGCAAGACATTAGAGAGATTGTAATCCTTAGAGATAGGTACTTCACCAATGCCTTTTACACCTCCCTTGCTATCATCTCCAAAAGTGATATTATCAAAGTTGGAAATATCTTCATCAAGATGAGAGAATATTTTTCTTTCGCCGGTCATGTGTATAACCACTATCAATAACCCAATGTCTTCCTCCGGCTTTATAGTTCACCTACAAAAGAGATTACTACTTTTTAGGTACCCAAATTTTCTTGGGTCCTTCAATGTTAGTGACCAAAATTTTTGGCACCCAAATGGACTTCTTTTTATTACTACCAATAGAGCCAACAAATTTAGCACAAACAACACCCTTAGAATCTTTCTTAAGAACATAGGAAGGATATAAGGATACGGTCTTCTTGCTCTTGCATTTGTGATTTACATCAATCTTGGCCTTGCATTTGTGACACACTTTGAATTGCTCTTCTTCTTCAAATGTCACACTAGAAGTAACAAAAGTTATCTTCTTAGGAATGAAAGCCTCTTTTCCTTGCTTGGGTAAGTATTCAATGCCATTCCTATCCAAGGTCATTTTTAGCTTGTCCAACAATGATTAAACCGAATGTGACTTCCAAACCACTTAGTCAAATCCTTGGATAAACACTCAATTTCTTTCTTCAAAGATTCATTTTCCAACAAGAGACATGAATCACATGAACAAACATCACTAATGCAAGAGCTAACACTTGTGCTACAAGAGGGGTTAGTTGAACAAGATATACAAGAATTATCATTTAAAATATGACACTCAACACCCATGCTCATTTTCCCTTGACCTCTTGGGCAAGGAGAGTTGTGAGCTTCCTTAAGCTCCTCATGCTTCTCTTTAAGAGTCAACCACGAAGTATTAAGTGTTTCATGGGAAATCTTAAGATTTTCATGAGTAGTCTTTAGCTCCTCAAAGGAATTTTGAAGTGAAATATTTTCACCTCCAAATCCCTCAACTTTGATCTCTCCATGCACAATTTGTCATCGGACTTAATGACCATGGCAACTAGATCATCATAAGATAGAGCATTATCATTATCATCACTATCACAATCATCATCATCCTCAACTATTACCTTTGATTCACCTTTTGCCATGAGACAATATGGCTTGGAGAAGAGTGAAGGAGCTTCCTTGATAGCAATCCCGGCAAGACCCTTTGAAGGCTTGTCATCATCATCTTCATCGGAGCTTGCATCGGAATCCCACTCAACAAAGTAGGCTTGGTCATTCTTCTCCTTCTTGTAATACTTCTTCTTCTTGTGCACCTTTTTCTTGTCTTTCTTCTTGCCATATTTGTCTTCTTTCTTGTTTGGACAATTAATTGATATATATCCAATTTCACCACAATTGAAGCAATATTTACTCTCAAAAGGATTCTTCTTTGATGATTGTCCCTTCTTGCCAAACTTCTTCTTGTTCATAATTCTTTTGAGCTCTCTTACAACAAGAGCCATTTCCTCATCGGAGTCAATCTCTTGGTTCTCATCATCATTCTCTTCTTGAGTAACCTTGGCCTTGAGAGCTATGTTTTTCTTCTCTTCACTAGTTGATTGACCTTGAACCTCTTTTTGTGATTGCTTGAACAAGTCATGAGTTAGCACTTCACCAAGCACTTCCGCAGGAGTCATGCTCTTCAAATCGGACCTCATAAGAAAAGTCAAAATTGTCTCATATTTCTCGGGAAGGCATCCAAGAAACTTATGAGAGAAGTCTTTGTTTGGAACATCAAAATCAAGACACTTGATCTCATTCACAATATCATTCAACCTGTTGAACATGGTTGAAACATCTTCATCCTTCTTCATAGTGAACTCATTGAACTTGCCCTTGTACACATAGAGCTTTGCTTCCTTCATGGTGGATGTTCCTTCATAAATTTCTATAAGCTTCTCCCATATCTCATTTGCCTTTTCAAGTCCCTTCACTCTATTGAATTCACTAAGAGCGAGAGCATTGTAGAGTACACTTAAATCTTGATCATTGAGTGCTTCATTAGCCACATCATCGTCTCTTTTCTTAGGATCCAAGATGACATATCCTTCTTCTACAATTCTCCACAATTTTCTTCCCAAGGCCTTGAAGTGAACCTCCATTCTTTTCTTCCAATAATCATAATTGTTGCCATCAAAGACCGGTGGCTTCCCAACATGAAACTTTTCCTCTTTAGCCATTTATCCTACTTCGAGATGGTTAAATCTCTCAATTATGGAGTCCTCGGCTCTGATACCACTTGTAGGATCTAGGATACCGACTAGAGGGGGGTGAATAGGCGGTTTAAAATCTAAAAGCACAACACTAGAGAAATTTAATTAGAACCACATGGAGGATTAAATTTCTAGCTACTCTATTCCTATGTTGGGGGTTTGCAACCTAGGGTGACAAGATATGAATCAATCTCTAGAAAGTAATTGCTCAAGGTAAAGTGCTTGAAAGGAAATTGAGCAAAGAAATAACCGAGCACAAGAGACAAATTTTATCCCGTGGTATCGATGACTTGCCGGTCACCCCTAATCCACGTTGACGTGGATTCAATGTTCAACCGCTCCTCTATCAAGGCACCGCTTGATCTTGAGCCGGTTAGAACCAAAGAACCACTCCACACCTCGATTCCACTAGAGTTGCTCTTCACCGCTCCGGCGAGGTGAGCACAAGACCTCTCACACCAATCTTCCAAGGCAACTTCACAATCTTGTTGAAGTGCTCAATGGAATCACGAGCTCCAAGCTGTCTAGGAGGCGGCAACCTCCAAGAGTAACAAATCAACCCGCTCGTTTGATGTTTCCCTAGTGCCACAAAGATCAACACCTTGATGCTATGCACTAGATGCTCTCAATCTCACAAAGAATGCAAGCTTAAAGAAAAGTGAGTGAGAGAGGAGAGGGAGAGCTCAAGAATGTCAAAAGAACCTTTCAAAGTGCCAAGAGAGCCTCCCCAATCCTGTGGGTGGAGTATAAATACCCCCACTTCTCGGAACTAGCAGTTATGCTCAAAACGCGTACCTCGCGGACTGTCCGCGATGACATCACAGACTGTCCGCGTTTGAATTCCAACGGTAAAAAACGTGATGTCAACGGCTGTCAGAAGTGCTCATGGGGGGACTGTCACGGGACCCTGGACCGTCCGCAGTAGCTCATGTCTGCCCGGTCCACCCGAGCTATGCACCTTTCTGTTAGATTTGAGGTTAATTTCGGATTGTTCGCCAAAGACCCGCGGACTGTCCGCCCCAAAAGGAATTTTCTCGAAAAACTTTGTCAAAAACCTTAGATATTCAATAAACCTCAAGAGCCCACAGGCCGTCCGCCCCAAGGGCACGGACTGTCCGCCCCACAGCAGAAAACTGATTTTTCTCAAGATTTTCAACAAAACCTCTTTCACTTTTGAAAACACCACTCATCTAAATGCAATACATGCAAGACACCATCCAAGTGGCACTATAGAGACATCAAGCCAACCAAGTTGATCCCTCTTGATAGTACGGCTATCTATCCTCTTAACCTGGTCATTTTGCATCCTCTAATCACCTCATGACCGGTCAAAGGAAAATCCCTATATTTTACCTTTGCCTTGAGCTTCCCATGGTCGAAGATATCCATACTACCAACAACATTGCCATGAAGCTCAATTCAACTCCGGGACTAACCTATACTCATATTCTCAATGAAATTGTTAGTCCACTAAGATTGTCATTAATTACCAAAACACGAATTAGGGGCCTAGATGCCTTTAGAAACTTGTGGGTAGCAAAAAGCATGACCTTAGCCTAGGTTGTTGTTGAAAGGACCTTGATGTCACCTAGAGGGGGGGAGGGGTGAATAGGTGTGACGACCAACTTTAACTTTTCGTCCCCGAAAACTTTGCCAGCGCCACGTCGGGGCCGACTAGGTGACCATTCGACCGGTCACAGCTCGCCTCGGCCGGGTGGCACCGGTCAGACCGTTGCCCTCCACCGGTCAGATTGGTGAGCCACAGAGAACCTGCAAAAATAGCTTCAAGCTCCTCTTGACTTCTAGCACAAAACATACTTGGTGAGTAGCCTTGGTAGATGATCACAAGCAAGGTAATGACCCCTGCACACCCAAGTAGCACACCCAAGTAGATCAAAGCGGAAGCAAATAAAATATGCTAGAAAACAACTTAAAGAGGCAAACCACAAAGAGATGCAAGGATTTGTTTCCCAAAGTTCACCGCCCACTAAGGAACGGCTACGTCTCCATTGAGGAGCTTGTAAGGGATAATTCCCACAACAAGCCGGGTCTCTTTCAACCACTTTCCTCCTTTCCACTAAGGCGATCTTTTTCACGAAGAGGCAAGATCACAGCCGTCATAAACTTCCCGCTGCTCACCACAACCTTGGGAGCTAGTTGGCGACGCCTAGCCATCTAGGAGGCAAACCTCCAGGAGTAACAAATGCTTCAAAGCTCGTAGACGCAAAATCGAAGTGCTCAAGCTATGAGAATGCTCTTGTTAGCTCACAAAGACGCTCTTGGGCTCACTCTCTTAACCCAACACAAAGGATATGGCTTGAATCCACAAATCTCACAAAGAGAGGTTGGGGAGAGCCACTTAGGCTTGGAGCTTGCAAGAATTGGCTTAGGAGCTCAGCACAACCACTAGGAACAGCAACCCTCCACTGTAGGAGGCTTGGGGTATTTATACCCCTCAAAGGAGAAAACTAGCCGTTAGCAGTCGGGCCACACCGGTCTGACCGGTGTTTGAAAAATGTTGCATCCCTCTTGATAGTACGACATACCTATACTCAAGATTAAATAAAAACACCTTGACAACCTCTTGAGCTTGAATGTCTTTAATCTTGCCATACTTGAGCAATATCCACTTGAGGGCTTTCAACTTAGCCTATGTCTTGAGCACGTCCATACTTGAGCTAGTGACTTAGGATCTTTTCATCTAGCATAAGAATGCTTACTTTAATCCTTAAGTCACTCCATATTGCTAATCATGACTTATAGATGTGTTGCATTGCTTCCCTCGGTTAAGGCTTGGATATGATACTTGAAGACCCCACGGATGCTAGAACTTCACCTTAGCAAAACACTAATAGCGGCTTAGCTACGGCCCCAAAGATTGCTTAGTCCCTCACCCTAGTCATCTCGGTTGATCTCTTCATCACTTACCCAATCCACTTTGAGTTCCACTTTGCTTCATCCACAATTAATTTCCATTTGAAATCATGCTTCAAATGCTTGTCCTTGATTGACAACGAATATGCAAGCTTCCACTTAAGGACCATAAAGTCTACACTCATCCTTGTGTCCTCTTTCAATTACCACATGAAGCCTTGCATTTGATTTAGAGAATTACCGTCTTCTCTTTTTATGATCCTTGTAATTCAATCAATGCTACGACTTGTACCGAAGACCATGAATTGACCTTCTCAAAATGTCCCCAATATTTGTTTTCTTTTAGTGCTTGATATTTGCCTTTGTGCTTTAGGATCACTCATATATTTGTCTTCTCTAATGCGAGCCATATAATATCCATTCACCAATACATATTCCAATAATAACTCATGAATATATAAATAAAACCTGCTCACAATCTTAGACAAATATATTAGACCTTTAATCACTTTGTCATTCAATTCACCAAAATCCACTTAGGGGCCTAGATGCACTTTCAGTTGTGAGGTATGATATAGTATAATAGAGTTGCTATGGGCTTGTGCCAAGTGATGTTTGATTTCCGGAGTTTTTTTTGAAAAATGTTAAAATGATAAGTTCCTCAATGATGAGAAATTCCTATCCAAGGCCATATGTAGATTCTAGCACTTGTTACCTTCAAGATATGTGAAGGACCGAACCGGCGACCAGAGGGGAGGGTAGTGAATGGGAGCCGATAAAAATTCTTCTCGAAGGAGGTCGTCTCCAACAAGATGAACTTGGTCGGATACCCAAAATCACACGCTCCGCACACTTCCTTCTACTTGCCAAAACCACGCAGCCACTGGAGTGCTACTGGTCCTTGGAACAAACAACACCTGCAGGCACAACTTCTACACACGAACAACAGCGGAACAAACTCGGAAGCTGTGTGCCTGTAGGGGCGGTCAAACCGCATATGGGGGGCGGTTAGACTGTCTGCTCCTGGCAACAAGAAACACCACGGAAAACACTCTCCCGAGCTCCAAAACTCTCCACGGTTTCAACCACAAGATCCTCTGGTCAAGGCCAAGCAAGCTACCAGAAAATCTTGGTGAAAATGCGAACTTCACCGAACGAGCCTAGGGTGGTTAGACCTCCTACCCAGGGCAGTCTAACCTCCTGTACCCAGCAAGAAACTCCTCCATGGAAAACCCTGCAATCAGGCTCAAAACCAACCAAGATTTCACCAGAACACTCCTCTAATCAAGGCGAACAACTCACAGAGGAAAATCCGTCTAAACCAAAACTTCCACCTGGGAACCCCAGGACAGTTAGACCGCCTCCCAGGGGTGGTTAGACTGCCTTCCCCAGAAAACCTGGCCGCAGGTCAACCCACAACTTCCCATCAACCGTGGAACATAACAAGGCAGCGGGGCCTGACAGCATGCCAATTGAGTTCTTCCAAACTTGTTGGGACATCATAAAAAGTGATATTGTTGAAATGTTCAATGACTTTCATGAGGGCAGACTGGATGTAAGCAGGCTTAATTATGGGATAATCACGCTGCTCCCGAAAGCGGCAGATGCTTCTAGGATACAACAATTCAGGCCTATTTGCTTGCTTAACTGCTTGTACAAATGGATTACCAAGACACTAACAATAAGAATAGCCCCATGTGCTGAAAAATTGATTGGGAAGGAACAATTTGCATTTATGAAAGGAAGGAATATCATGACGGGTATTATGGCCCTGCATGAAATCCTTCGTGAAACTAAAAGAAAGAAGAAATGTGGTGTCATTTTAAAGCTTGACTTTGAAAAAGCTTATGACAAAGTCAGCTGGGCATTCCTAATGGACTGCCTTAGGATCAGAGGGTTCAATGAAAAGTGGTGTGGATGGATTAGGCAGGTTATATTAGGAGGCACTATCAGCGTCAAGCTTAATGACAATATAGGATCATATTTTACAAGCCATAAGGGTGTGAGACAGGGGGACCCCCTGTCACCCATCTTGTTTAACTTTGTTGCAGATTGTTTGACCAAAATGATCAAAACTGCACTAAAAAATAAATTGTTTAGGGGGCTGGCAAGTAATCTCATTCACAATGGTGTTGCCATAATGCAATATGCAGATGACACCATCATCTGTCTTGAAGATGATGAGGGAGGGGCTAGAAATATGAAAATTTTGTTATACTTTTATGAAATTATGTCTGGACTGAAGATCAACTTCACTAAAAGTGAGGTGGTGTTGATAAATGGAGATAATGAAAAAGCATGTAAATATGCTGAGATCTTTAATTGTCAAATAGGATATTTCCCCATAAAATACTTAGGAGTGCCAATGAGCCCCAGCAGGCTAAAGGTAGTGGATTGGGCACCTCTGAAAGACAAAAACAAAAAGAGGCTTGATATTTGGAAAGGAGGGGCCATGTCCATTGATGGAAGGACTACACTGATTAACTCTAGTCTGACAAGTGCTTTTATCTACCATATGTCAATGTATTTGTTGCCTAAAACAGTGGTGGCTGAGCTGGACAAACAAAGACGCATGTTTTTCTGGCAGGGGGGGGAGTACCAAAAGAAAGTACCATCTTGTAAAATGGGAGGTGGTGTGTAAAAGTAAAAATAAAGGGGGTTTGGGGATCAAGGATATTGGGAAAATGAATATTTGCTTGCTCTGTAAGTGGTGGTGGAAATTAGATAATGAGGATGACATTTGGTAGGATATTGTTAAGGCAAAATACCTAAGAAAATCTGAGGTAGCCACAGTGACACAAAAATTAGATGACTCTCTGGTTTGGGCTGACTTATTAAAAGTCAAAAACATTTATCTGAAAGGAAGGAGGGGTAGAGTTAAAAATGGAAAAGCCACTTCCTTTTGGACTGATAGCTGGAGGGAAGAGGGCCCTTTATACACAAAATATCCAATCTTGTACGAACTGTGCACCGAGAAAAATATTTCTGTGAAAGAATTTCATGAAAAGGAAGGGTTAATAAGCTTCAGGAGATGGTTGCCATACATACTGCACTCTCAATGGGAGACAGTTTGTGAAACAATTTTGGCCACACCTCTGTGTGAAGGAGAGGATGAGTGGATATGGAAAAAAGGTGAAAATGGGAAATTCTCTGTCAAATCTTTATATGATCATTTGGTCGATGAAAAGGCAGATTCTTTTTCTAGAATCTGGAAAGCGAAGATCCCTTATAAAATCAAAATCTTTTTGTGACTTGTAGAGAATAATGCTGTGTTGACAAGAGATAACATGCTAAAAAGGAAGTGGGTAGGAGACCCTACCTGTGAATTCTGTAACGAAAACGAAACCAATGACCACCTGTTCTTCGGGTGTGTAGTTGCTAAAGTTATTTGGGGGATCGTTGCCCAGTGTCTAGGGGTAAACAACATACCCTCGAATATAAAACAATATTGGGAGTGGATGAAATTCTGGTTACCAGGCGGTGGTCCTGTTTATACCTTTGGCTTGGCTGCTATTTGTTGGGCAATATGGAAAGCAAGAAATAGATCGCACTTCGAGAACAAGAATATCAAACACCCTGGTGAAATCTTATGTCATGCTTGTGCGCTCATGAAATTCTGGATGTGACTCTACAAGTCGGATTTCCACGCAGCATGGCGGCGGTGTTGGTGTGATTCTGGTGCGGCGATCGGTGTCTTGGCGACCCGTAAGAAGAACAATCGATGGTATGGCGTTCGCAAATAGAGGGTGCAGGTGGAGGCGCGGAAGAAAATGACGAACAACACTAAATGAAACAGAAGCTCTTTAGTTAATCAAAAAAGGGAGATCGCAGTTGAAGCTGGATGGGTGGTTGAGAAGTTAGGTTCCTTCTTTTGCTTCTGTAATGCCCTGGAGAGTGATGATGTTGGATGTAATCTGAAGTGTAATCTACTTTGGTGCAAATGAGAGTGTGCCGGTTATGGGTGTGTGGGGCCGGTTCTTGACAATCTAGTTCTTCTCTTTCTATTTCTGGGCGCAGAGCCTGAATTTCTGTATTTCCGTTGCTTGGTAATGGAAATGGGGCGTGGCCTCGGTTCAAAAAAAAAAACTCCTGATTCACCCCACGGATTACAACGAAACTTCGGGGATAGCTGGGTTACCTCCAGGGGAACCTCTCAACCAAAGGAAACTGTGACAATCCGCCCAGGAAAATACCGTACTATCGCCTAAACCAATCCACTTTGGCCATTAAGCGATAATAAAGTACCATCTCGTCGTTGGTTGCCGGGTCAAAGCCCGGTAAATCACTTGGAAATCACACAGAGGATCGAACATATGCACTAAAACTCACGCGAAGGCGAGTCCAGAGTACAACACAAATTAAATCTAAATTGTACCCCTAAGGGTTAATTATTACAAACCAATGTTCATGACATGATAAGTAAAGTTTCAGAGTTTGAAAACATCAGAATAATTAAACTGCGCAACGGTAGACATCACAGGAGGCCGTCCGTGATGCCATCACTCGTCGTCATCCACCCATTCCAGCTCCCGGTGGAATCTCACCGAGCCAAACCACACCTGCAACAACATTTTTAAAGCAAGGTGAGTATACTAATACTCAGCAAGACTTAACCGTCGGGTGATAACTACATCACCAAACTCTAGACATGAGAGGCTTTTTGGCCGGTGGAGTTATTTTGCTGAAAAGCAACAAGGAGTATGTCCTTACTTTCAATATTTTAGCTCAAATTCTAGTTGATTACCATTTCTAAGTGAGCCAACTAATTCAATCAAGAATTGTACAATACAATTAATTCAAACAATAATATTCACAAAGTTCCATCATTAAGGGATATCATGGCCAGTTGATTAAGCAGTCTCAGATAACGGTGAGAGGTCGACGATCGATCGATTAATAACCTTGCAAGGTAAACCTAAACACACGGTAGGATGCCCTCACATTAGACAACCACCAGGCAGTTCCCAAAAGTCCTCGGCTTGGGATCAAAGCTTACATCCTGGTACAAGGCTATCTCTGGCGTGCCCAAGACACCCAACTTCACACATGTACCCTCCCTGGCGAACCGGGCAGGTGACTACTCAAGATTAGTAAGGGTAAGTTCTCGCACCGTCTCATTAAGGTACTAGGCTTACCGGTCCCATTCCCGACAAGTGCTTAGTACGTTCAAAAGCTTAGCCCACGAAAGCCACTGGATCGGAGCCCAAATCCCATGCTCTTACCACATGAGCAATCCATTTATAAAGATCTTATGAGTCCAACATAAGAGCCTATTCTCGCGAGTGACGAACATCACTCGACTTTTACCGGTCCTATAGCATAGCAGCTATCGACCTAGCATACTAGTAGAAGAGCATAGGTACCTAGGGATCATGCATCTAGGGTGTCAATTCAACTCCTGAAACGTAAATGCACAAACATAGCAAAGGTAGTTGCATAATTTTAAAAGAAGGGTTAATGATCCGGGGCTTGCCTTCACTGGCAAGGTTGGCCTTGGGCCCTTCTGGACTTTGGTCCAGGTCTTGAGCTACGTCCATGTACTGCAGCTCACCGTCAGCACCTTCGTCTCCTCCTTCTGGCACGAGCGTATAGCTACCGTCGGGAAGATCTACATGAGGATGCAAATGCAAGGTTTAATTGACGATTTTTAATTTAATTAATTACAAACAACATATGACAACCATGGGGTGCATGGTTGACCACATTCACCTAGATAAACATATATTCAGCATACTCTTCCAATAAAGGAACAATATGCGGTGCTTTAATAATTATTCTTTTTGATAGTGACTGTGTACACATTTATGTAAATAAATTAATTTAAATTTCACAAAACAGCAAGGGTGTGTCACTTAGCTTCTTAGCATGACTTACATCACATACATAGGGTAATTAGGTGGGTGTTGGTGATTTTTCCAATTTAATTTAATATTAAGCTTTAAATGGCTTCCTTAGCTTTTATTCATAAAATAAATTCATAAAATTTAGTGGGGTGTTTCTGAAGTGCTACAAACTGAAATAAAGCCACAGCACACAAGATTTCACATTCACATGGGCTATAAATTAATTATACCGAAAATAATAAAATCTAGCTATCCAAACATGAGAAATGCATAAAAATAATACACAACAAATAGATTCCAATTTTCTCCCACTGGTTCTCTGACTCAAACCTAGGCTAGGAAAACAACAAACACATCAAGAGCTACTCTAGATCTTGAGCTATGCATTTATATTTAAAACTAAGCATAAATCAAGAATAAATATTTCTGACAGATATAAAATCATGATTAATTCACCAGAGGTGAATTTAGGTATAACAAGATCACATGCAGAAGTTGAGCACAAAAATTTAATTATTTTTAGCTACAAAAATCATTTGGACAGATTCATCATAAATACAAAACAATTCATAATATAAGATCTACAAAGTAATTTTGTGCAATTTTTGTACAGAAGCTAGCCATGGCATGAAACACAACATATCCAAAATTCAGCTACAGATCACTTGTAGATTTTGAACTACAGCAGATCTAGGTTTAACTGTTTTCTATTTTTCATGCAAAACTATCACTCAAAAGTAGGGTCATGCTTTGAAAGTTGTAGGGTTCTTCACAAGGAAACCAACAAAATTTAGTTTGCATTTTTCTGATTTTTCTACGATTTTTTACGGATGTTACAAGATTCAGCAAAGCACTAAACACTATTTAAGATTCACTTTTCACTGAGGTCCCTAGAAACTTTCTAAGATTCACAGCCATACCCTCGTTTCTCACACATATGCCCTCGAGGCCAAAGTTTCTCACAAACATGCCCTTCTGTGGCGGCGGCAGGGCTCACGCGCGGTGAGAGACTACCGAGGTGGGGAAGAGCAGTAGCGAGTGCAATTAAGCTCACCACGGGTTGATTGGGGTGGTGGGCCGGGTCGGGAGGTCGCCCGGCGCGCGCGGCGCGGCGGCGGGCGCTGCGGCTTGAACACCGGCTGAAGAGCGAGGCAATGCGGAGCAACACGCGACGGCGTGAGCTCCAGCGGGGTCTAGGGGATGCGCTAAGGTGGTTGAGCGGCCGTGTTTAGGCTCGGGAGGTCGAGCTCCGCGTAGGGCGCCAATGGCGGGCGGCGGGTTCGTGGGGAAACGACGTCCGTGCGTGCATGCGAGGCCAAGCCTCGCGCTTTTATAGGCGGCGCGTGGGTCCTTCGCCGCAACGCAGAGGGAGGAAAGGGGCCCGTGGCCGCGAACAGCGCGGGGACCGCCGCGACGGCAGGCGGGGCTCGGCCGGCCGGGCGTGGGCGACACGCGGAGGCACGAACTCCAATGCCGCTCGGGGCGCGTGAAACCTCAGGAGGCGCGTCTCGGTGGCGCAGGTCGGCGTGGGAGGGGCCCGGACGCCGAGGGCCGTGTGGCGGCATGGTGGCAGCGCGCGTTTTGGAGCGCCACCACGACGTCAACGCCGCCAAAAGCAAAAACTTGAACTAAAGTGCACTAAAGTGTAAATAGCAAAGTTGTAGATCAAAGATCCCTCTACAACTTTTACAAAGGCTGACCTATGAGATTTTGCTCGGATTGATCAGAAATTTGGCTCAAACTTTCTGTTTTTCTCAGCTCAGGTGAATAGTACTTAGCTACAGTTGACCAAGCTTTTCACCAATTTCCACTCCAAATTTGAAATGCCGCCCAAAAGCAAAGTTGTGTCCCTCGAAAAATTGGACAACTTTTATATTGAGAGAATTTGAAGTGTTTAGGTGAAATTTGGAGAATGCGGCAAAAGTTCCAGAGGAGGTTCAAAGACATCGGTGTTTGACTTGGGGTTTGACCATGCCCTTGACCAAGGTTTGACCAAAAGTGTGTTGACTTGCTTAGGAAGATCATTAGTGTTTGTCGGCTAGGTTTTCGAGGTGATGACCCAGGTTGACCAAGGTTTGACTCAAGTCAACGTGTTTGACTCTGCTGGACTCGGTCATTAGCACTAACGATGCTAATTAAAAACCTGGGGCATCACAGAAACCCATCGAAACACTCTCAATCAAAGGGAATCGCGTATCTTGGCTCTCTAGGTCATGAACTCGAGGAACTCGAAAAACCACCAAATCAAAGCCGTTTTGGGGGGATTGCTGGGGCAAGGTCACCAAGCAAAGTGGCACAAGGTCCTCATACATGACACCCAACAAGAATCTCGCAAGAAAATGGCTCCAAAACTTCACCACGAAATTCCCAAGAAAAGGCTCCGAAAATCACCAAAAAGGGAAAAATGCCGGAAGACAAAGGGACACAAGATGAACCACACCAAATCTTCTATACAAACCATGAAGGTTCATACAAGGTCTAGCAAGCCGCCCGAACATCAAACCCTCTCTCAAGATGACTCATGAAGCTCTCATGCTAGCCTAGAGGAAATCTAGAAAGGGAAAACTAGAGAAGCAAATGAACTAGGGTTCCAAGAGTTGGCTGTGATCCCACCTCTCACAAGTTTATATGGGGGCAATTGAAAGACTAAAATACCCCTACTAACATAATAGAGATACACACCCCTGAAGGGCAATTTGGGAAGTCTTCATCTCAGCACCATCGGACGGATGTGCATCCACCGCAAGCCTGCGTAGCACTAACGCAACTCTTGCGATCATGCCGCGTGTCCTCCGCTTCAAAGTTTCTCAGCACTGCAACCTGGGCAGTCAGACCGCCCCACCTGGGTGGTCAAACCGGCCCAGGCGGTTAGATCGCCCCACCTAGGCGGTTAGACCGGCCTGGGTGGTCGCCCCTCCTCCGTCGAGGCTTCGACCTCGGTTTTGTGGCTCAACCGAGAAACCTAGTGGTTTTGTGGTGAACCACTGTAAATCCCGCAGACTTGGTGTGGCCTCCCACCAATCTCCACTCATGACTTGGCCGCCACGGTCGTCCCGGCTCGACCTTGGTTTTGAGGCTCAACCAAGAAACCGTCCACGACTTTGTCTTGCTGTTCTTGCCACCAAGCGGTCCGCAGTTGACCCGTCGGCCACCGGGTCCCTCGAACCAAGCCTACTTGTCTACTCCACACCTGAGGCCCACTGGTATAGACCTTTTGCGCTTGTTCTTCACCTGCACAGACACCAATCAAGCTGCAACCTGCACTTGCAATACTTAGCCAAGAGTCAGTCCACACAATGTTGTCAATCACTCATCACACTAGGAAGCGACCATCCACCGGTCCTCGAACCACACAGGCTCTCAATATGCTACTTGATTTTCTCATTGAGTTTTGTCGAATTGTTGTGACCCTCGGCGAGAAACTTGTTATACTCCTATGATCAAGATCACGTACACAACCACCATATGCTAGACTTCTACACCGGAAGTTAGCAACCACCATTTCATCCATCCACCATCCATTTCACAAAATAAAGCTATGTGCATTGCTCCATGATTTATCCCTCTCCATAAATATTCAAGGAAGAATATGGGCTATGTGAAAAAAAGAGAGAAAGAGAGACATAGCCCAAGTCTCAAAAATTTCAAAAAAGGGGAGAGGAGAAAAATCATGCAAAAGAGGAGTCCATTCTCCATCCACCATATACACACACATGCACATCTTGATCAGGTTGTATGACTTGTTGCTCCCAAGGATCCGGTTTTCGACTCGACAACAAATGAGAAATAGGTATGCCATATGTTTTCCCTACCTACAGCTCCACGTACAGGCTTATTAGGAGTAGGCTGTGAAAGAAGGCAAATCAATGCCTTGATGAGGAACCATACACATTGAGTGATCCGAGAGTATCATTTGAGGAACTTTGATTTCTTTTGAAAACTTGCAAAACCTCCGGATTGATAACTCATCTAGGTATATGCGATTGGTAAGTTCTGTATAACCATTCTATCTCTCAAACGCCCAAGGCAGGTGAAGCTACACGACCCATATCGATCAAGCGAAAGGTAAGATCAATGCCAACTTATTCAACTCTTAATAGAATACCTAGTTGTATGCTTGTCATAAATTAGGAATACAACATTGTAGCAACTCCTGATCAACCAACCCAAGTCGTTAGTGTCTTGCTCGGGATGAGCAAGAGGCTAGCTTGGGGGAGTTGTTAACAGTTGTTAAGTACCTGATTTAGCCATCAATATACTCATGAATAAAGGAGCAAAAGGTATTTCGTGCACGCATTTAGTTAAGAATAATGTAGTTCCACTTGTCCTTGGAGATTATTTGATTGCAGGAAAATAAGCGTAAAAGAAGTGACAAACTCACCTTCTATGGTCCATGCCACATCACCTCAGCCAAGGAGGGGTTGTCACCTAGGATTCCATGCATGCAAGCCATGTCATCAATCCAAGGGAGGCACACCCCGACAAATCAGAGGACGACACATGGACGTCACATGGATTGAAGGGCCCACGGGGACCCAAGCCGCCTCAAAACCGTGGACACCTGGAACCGCCATGAGGACCCACCTGACAGCCACCATGAGAAAGCACAACACGAGGGGCGACCACAGGGGGTTGGCCGACCCCTAGGATCGGCCGAACTGACCTTGGGTCGGTTGATCCTGGCCTTCCACGTGGTGCTTCCTTATTGGTCCTACAGTGGATTCCCGGGGTGTTTAGGGTGCTCTCACGCTGGTACCTGGGCCAATAAATAGAAGGGGAGGGGGTTCATTTCTTAGCAACTCACTTTGCAACCCCTCTCTCACTTTTGGTTTCTAAGGCTAGGAGGTAGGCTAGAGTAGTTCTACTTCAGGTTCCAACTCTACTTGGGATCTAGGTATGAGTCCTCTTGTATCTTTATTTCTTTGTATGACTTTGATCTACTTCAGTTTTTAACACACAATATGTGTATGCGATCTTCGTTGGATGTCACGCGCTCAATGTCATGATGCTCCACCAGACATTCTAAGCCTCTTTCTTGTAGATCCTGATTCATGAAACAAACTTCTTTTGTAGTTTGAACTCAAAACATATCATCTTCATCGTTTGGGTCTCCAGCCATCGCATGCAACAATACTCGCACCTACGTGGAAGGGAGCAGTCACAGGCTTGACAACAATAATATAATGCGACCATATCGCCATGTGTGAGTGTGTGTATTCATAGCATCAACGAGACACGTACCATTTGGGATTTGTGCACAGGAACGAGGACGACGGCAATGCCGTCTAAAACATCCATCCACTGATGATCATTCATACCTGTAGGATAGCAACGTAGCCTCCATTGACGCCTCCAACCATGAACATACCGAATTCCTTGTACTAGCCCGCGGTTCATACGCTTCGATTCTCGGCTTGAGACTGAGAAGTCGACTTGCATGGAAGGAATCATTTTAGTGTCTAAAGCCATGAACGCAAATGGCCTGCAATGATCGTCTCATGCATAAACTATCTCTTATTATAGTGGGAGTGAATGTGTTGTACCGAAACGTCCATTCATGGACATCAGTTACCACCCAGAATGGATGCGTCCCTTCAGTGCGGGTGTGGCCACGTTCGGGTCATAAACCTCCCGGTTCTAGTCCTTAAGTGTGATTCACAATGATTGACACATCCATTCAGAGGGGGTGTGCACACAAGTTTCGTCGGTTAACGCCCGGTGCCAGTCCTTAACTGCAATTCTCAATGATCGACACGTGGATCAACTTGTGAGAGCGTATCATCCCCAAACGCCCATTCGAGATGCCCTTTTGTGCTTATATGCATGTTAATATTACACACACACACAAACATATATTGCTTTTCCAATTCCAGCTTATTCGTTTTGGACTTGTCGCATCAACAAGTTCATCACGTTTCTCAATCTCCAAGGCCCGCGGGAATCATCAAGTGCGAATCCAGACCATTCGTAGACCTTTTCAGTCACGACTCATGCAGTGTACCTGATCAAGGAGGACTTGTCAAGTCATCCCGCACCCTGCGTGTTGCAACGGAAGGATCATCCGGTCAATCTGATTGCCTTGTGCCGCCTTACAACACCCAATCTATTTCTCCATATGCAGTTGACACCTAAAACATTACACAAATAAACAGTAGAGAGTTGTCTCATAGTTGATGCGGCATGAGCTAATGTAGTTGAGACGGCCATTAGATGCACCTGATGCAGCGTGAGTTATCCGCAGGACTTTCTTGTGCTCTAGACAGGAAAGTCCGGAAGTGAACACATACCTAGACACGTCGGGCTCATCCCGTGATACCCATCGTCCACACATGTAATCGATGCATGCCACTAAAGATTCCGACCTAGATAGATTTGTATCACATGTAGGCCTGACTATATTCCGAGCATCTCACGTTGTCTATAGTAACTTTAGCAAAGCTCATGTGCCTGCCGCAGTCCTCGATAAATAGGCAAGTGCGGCACAGCGTTCTTGAAAGGCATGGCCAACACTCATCGGTTTCCCGTCTTGCATTTCTCTACTTCAGTGGGATACAAGGGTGAGATCATTTTCTTGGCTAATCTTGTTTACTTTATGTATGCATGGTATTGAGACGGTC